>CM032634.1:23907300-23986328 GCA_019097785.1 Fraxinus excelsior
GATCATGAAGTTGGTCACCGTGTGTAGGGTATATGGGTGGTGGTCGGCAACCATCAAATTGATTGGAGGTGGTGTATTTCGGAAGTAGGCCATGTTTGAGTCCCATTTTAAGCAAAAAAAAAAATGCATTTAGAGGATGTGATTGAAAATGTTGAAAATAAAGATCATGGAGCTGAATTGCTGGAATGAAAAGGACCAAGCTGTTAGTTGGAAGAAGTTATAACAGATTGCATTTTAGTTATTTTGTAACAGAATTTTGTTTTTCCCTTTTGCCACATGTGCAAGGTTGTTGTAATTTTGTGTATTTATACACCTGTCTTCTTACTCATTATATACAATATACGAGAGAATTCAATAGAGATTTGATTCATCCTTTCTCTTCCTATTTTCATTTTCATTTGTATTGCTTTGTTTTATGGTATCAGAGCCATAGATGGCTGATAATGATGGAACAAGTGTTACTGATACAAATCAAAACCAAGCTCCACCTCAAAATCCAAATCTGATTCAAAACACTCAAGATCCACCTCTTCCTAATAGCCCCTTTTTCATTGGTGCAAACGAAAATTCTAGAGCGCTTCTGGTAACACAAATGCTCGATTCCAGTAACTATCACTCATGGGCGAGATCAATGAAGAGGGCACTTCGAATCAAAAACAAACTTAGCTTCATTGATGGAAGCATTTGTGAACCTACTGATGTAGATAGCCCACTGATGGAACATTGGCTTCGATGTAATGACATAGTCATTACCTGGCTACAAAACACAATGACTGTCGATATAAAGGCCAGTACCATCTATGCTGAAACAGTACATCAGCTTTGGATGGAATTAGAGCAACGTTTAGCTCAGCAAAACGCTCCCAGAATTTATGAAGTTAAGCAAGCAATAACATCATTAATGCAGGGGCAGGATTCTGTCAGCACTTATTTCTCAAAACTCAAGACGTTACTTGATGAATTGATGAACTATGAATTAATTCCTAATTGCACTTGTGGAGGGCTGCAAACTGTAGTTGGTAACCAGGAAAGGGACTGGGTAATGAAGTTCCTTATGGGACTAAATGATTATTACAAGAACGTTAAGGCCAGATTTTGCTGATAAAACCGTTTCCCAAGCTGAATGAGGTATATTCTGTCATACAACAAGAGGAAAAGAGAAGAGACATCTCTGCTGATGTCCCTGTCTCTGATGGAATGGCCATGATGGTAAGGCGGAATTTTCTAAGGGAAGGAGAGAAGAAAGACTTCAATGCTCAAAAGAAATACTACTGCACCTTCTGCAAGATATCTGGCCACTCGCTTGAGAGATGTTTTAAAGCTAACAAGGATAAGCCAACGTGCACACATTGCCAAATACCAGGCCACACCATCAGCAATTGTTTTAAAGTTCATGGATATCCTCCAGGTTACAAATTCTATGGAAAGATGAAAGTGAATGCTGTTGTTACTAATCAAAGCACTGATGATATATGGACCTCTCAGGGGCAAGCCTGTGACAATAACCAAGTTACTTTAACCCAAGAGCAATACACTCATCTGATGGCTTTACTCAAACCACCAATCAGTCATTCCCATTCACTCTCTGCCAGCCATGTTTCGAATTCTGCCTCTACCAAACACACTGATGCACTCAAAATATCTGGTACTTATATATGTTTGTCTGCTCATAATGATGAAGATAAAATGACTTCATCTATCCCTTGGATCATAGACACTGGAGCTACTGACCATATGGTCTGCTCCATCTCATTCCTCACAAAAATAAAATCTCAAGTCTCACATCCAATTAGATTGCCTAATGGAGATGTTACTGCTGCAACTCACATAGGAGACGTTAGAATTTCTGAAGAATTAAACCTTCATGATGTTCTGTGTGTTCCATCATTTACTTTTAATCTGATATCAGCTAGGAAACTTGCTGAAACATCAAGTTGCTGCTTTATATTTTCCTCTGATTTATGCTTTGTGCAGGACCTTTCAACTTGGAGGACGATTGGTCTGGGTGAAGTGAGACAAGGTCTATACCAATTGGTGAAAAATAAGGTGCCCCCTAATGGCTTGATTCAGAAATTACCAAAGCTCACCAACAAAATTACCATAGCTGCAGCTTCTAATCAAGATAAATATGACCTGTGGCACTCCAGAATGGGTCATCCCTCAGATCTCAGACTACGTTTAACCAACATACATCAGAATTCCAACCTCAAACACACCAGTAAACCTTTCTCTATTTGTCCTTTGGCTAAATTGCATAAGAAACCTTTTAATACTAGTCATCACAAGTCTGAAAACCTTTTTGATTTGATCCACTGTGACCTATGGGGACCTTGTACTGATGTTGCTTATGAAGGATCTAAGTATTTTCTCACTATTGTCGATGATCACAGTAGATGCACTTGGGTCTATCTACTGAAAATGAAATCTGATGCTTCAACTGCTCTAAAACATTTCTATACTATGATTGACACACAATTTCATTCCAAAATCAAAATTATCAGAACTGACAATGGAGGAGAATTTAACTTGAAACCCTTTTACTCTAGCAATGGAATAATACATCAAACTTCATGCGTTGAAACTCCCCAGCAGAATGCTGTGGTGGAAAGAAAACATCAGCATATATTGAATGTAGCCAGAGTATTAAAATTCCAAAGTGGACTGCCTATGAAGTATTGGAATGATTTTGTTTTAACTGCCGTTTTCTTGATAAATAGAACTCCTACGCCCATTTTAAATAACAAAACTCCTTTTGAAATCATTTTCAAAGCTAAACCAACATATGATGATATCAGGGTTTTTGGCTGTTTGGCTTTTGCCACCACACTAACACAAAATAGACACAAGTTCGACTCAAGGGGAAGAAGGTGCGCCTTCTTGGGATATCCCTTTGGAACCAAAGGGTATAAGTTGCTTGATTTACAGACCAATAAAATTTTTATATCAAGAAATGTGAAATTCTATGAAAATATTTTCCCTTTCAAAAATTGTGAAGATCAAGATCACATTGATAACTCAAATATCAAGCTGCCTACTCCTACTCAGTTAGCATATCCAGAACCAGTGAATATTGACTTAAACTACCCTTCTCCTTTCAACTCTCAAATACCAATAGAATCAGGACTTGATGAATCTATGGAAGACTCAGAAAATGATCAACCTAATTCTGAACCTACAGAACAGCACCCCACTCTTGTTTCTGAAACCCCAAATAACTCATGTGCTCCTCGAAGATCTGAAAGAAGCAAAAGAGCACCTATCTATTTACAGGACTTCATTTGTCAGCAGGCAGCCTCACTCACCCAGTCTCAAACGTCTGATAAGCAAAAAGGCACTGTAATTTCAGGAATTCCTTTCCCTTTATGTGCTGCAGTTTCATATCATAAGTTGTCTGATGAACATAAAGCCTTTGCATCATCTATCCTTACAAATTTTGAGCCAACTATCTATCAAGAAGCAGTTAAAATACCTGAATGGTGCGAAGCTATGAAAAACGAGATATCTGCTCTTGAGTTAAACAAAACATGGACTGTGACTGACTTGCCATCTGGGAAGGTTCCTATAGGATGCAGGTGGGTTTACAAAATCAAGTTTAATGCAGATGGAACCATTGAAAGGTATAAAGCGAGGCTCGTGGCAAAAGGCTATACTCAGTTGGAGGGAGTTGATTACCACGAGACATTCTCTCCTGTAGCAAAAATGGTGACAGTAAGAACATTGATAGCCATAGCAGCAGCAAAGGGATGGTATTTACATCAATTTGATGTAAATAATGCATTTTTACATGGAACCTTAGAGGAGGAGGTGTACATGGAAGTTCCTCCTGGGTATTCAGTTGATCAACTCTCAGACTGTGACAATGGAACCTTAAAGGTTTGCAAACTCAACAAAAGTTTATATGGCTTGAAGCAAGCGTCTCGCCAATGGTACTCAAAGTTGTCAATTTTTATTATAGAGCAGGGGTTTCAGCAATCGAAAGCAGACTACAGTTTGTTCACCAAAAACACGAATGATTCCTTCACTGCTATACTTGTTTATGTTGATGACATAATAATAGCAGGAAGCAATGTGAGAGTAATTGATTCTCTTAAAGTTTTACTTAATGAAAGGTTCAAGATCAAGGATCTGGGAAATCTAAAGTATTTTCTTGGAATAGAGGTAGCTAGATCGGCTAAAGGTGTTCAGATTTGCCAAAGAAAATATGCACTAGATATTCTATCAGATTCAGGAACTATTGGGGCTGCTCCAGCTAAGATTCCACTTGATCAGAATACAAAATTGTCCAAAGATGAAGGGGAGATTCTATCTGATCCAGCTTCATACAGAAGACTTGTAGGCAGGCTGCTTTATCTAACTATCACCAGGCCTGATTTATCATACTCTGTGCACTTGCTTAGTCAATTTATGCAGACTCCTAGAACACCACATATGAATGCAGCCCACAAGATACTTAGGTACATAAAAAGGGAACCAGGCTTGGGGCTATTTTTCTCTTCAACCTCAGACTTGCAACTTAGAGCTTACACTGATTCAGACTGGGGAGCATGCCCAGATTCTAGGAGATCAATAACAGGTTATTGTGTCTTCATTGGGTCTTCACTGATATCTTGGAAGTCCAAGAAACAAAACACCATATCCAGGTCATCTGCTGAAGCCGAATACAGAGCAATGGCAGCTACTTGTTGCGAATTAACTTGGGTTAGATACATCCTTGATGACTTACAAGTCTCACATCCACAAGCAGCTGAGTTATTTTGTGATAATCAAGCGGCCTTACACATTGCAGCCAATCCCGTATTCCATGAGAGGACCAAACATATTGAATTGGATTGCCATTTAATTCGAGACAAGATACAAGAAGGAAGCATCATTACAGAACATGTGAAAACTGGTCTGCAAATTGCTGATATCTTTACTAAGCCTTTATGTTTTAATGTATTTCATTCGCACCTGTCCAAGATGGGAGTAGAAAACATCTACTCTCCACCTTGAGGGGGGCTGTTGAAAATAAAGATCATGGAGCTGAATTGCTGGAATGAAAAGGATCAAGCCGTTAGTTGGAAGAAGTTGTAACAGATTGCATTTTAGTTATTTTGTAACAGAATTTTGTTTTTCCCTTTTGCCACATGTGCAAGGTTGTTGTAATTTTGTGTATTTATACATCTGACTTCCTACTCATTAATAATATATACGAGAGAATTCAATAGAGACTTGATTCATCCTCTCTCTTCCTATTTTCAGTTTCATTTGTATTGCTTTGTTTTAGCATGCGTGCTTTAGGCAGCAGGTCATAAATGTATTTGGTTTGAGTGAGGTGCAAACTTGTTGAGCTGCGGGTAGCTTGAATACCAAGGAAGAAACTGAGTGGTCCCAAATCCTTGAGAGGAAATTGTTGCTGCAAGTTGGTAATGATAGAGAGCAAAGTAGCATTGTTGTTACCTGTAAGGATGATGTCATCAACATAAAGTAAGATAAATAAGTGAGTGCTGCCATGAAGATAAATAAAAAGGGAACTGTCAACTGGAGAAGCTTTGAAACCAATCTCAAGAAGGGCTATAGACGATCGAGTGAACCAAGCCCTTGGAGCTTGTTTTAAGCCATAAATTGTTTTGTTTAATTTGCAAACATAGTCAGGGTGATCTTTGTTTTTGAAGCCTTGAGGTTGTTCCATATAGACACCCTCCAATAGTGAGCCATGTAGAAATGCATTAGATACATCCAACCGTCGGATATCCCAATTGAAGTGGACTACCAGTGATAAGAGGACTCTAACAATGGGAGGTTTGATCACAGGACTGAAGGTTTCTGTGAAATCAACTCTATATTGTTCCTTAAATCCTTTAACAACCAATCTAGTTTTGAATCTGTCAATGCTTCCATCTTGTTTTTGTTTAATCATGTATACCCATTTGTTATGTATAACATTGTGATCCTTTGGTCGAAGGCAAAGAGTCCATGTCCTAGTTTGAATGAGAGCATCAAATTCTTGATTCATGGCAGCTTGCCATCGTGAATCAGTGTCCGCTTTGGTGTAGCAAGTGGGAGGTGACTCAATAAGATTTGTGTGAAAGGCAATGGGATGCTTTGTTGAATAATATAGATGGTAGTCAGAATATGCTCTGGGTTTGGACGAATTTGTTTTGCTTGTGAGCATGGGATGGGTGTTGGTTATGTTAGCAAGGATTGGCTCAGAAAGGGGAGGAGGAGAGTCAGTTCCAGAATGCTGCTGATCTGGTAGCTTAGAAATGAAGAAATTATTGGAATTGACAGGTATATGCTGATCTAGTGGCTTAGGGGCAGAATTTACATTAAAGGAAGGAGATGGAGGTGTGGATATTACCAGAGAGGGATCTGGAGATGTTGGAACAGGTGTTGAGAGCTGGAAACCCGAAGGAATAAGTAAAGGAGAGTCAATAGCAGCATTCAACTTGGAGGCTTGATTGGGATGAGCTGGATCCAATGCTGGGAAAGCATTTTCATCAAAAATGACATGTCTGGAGAGGTAGATTTTGTCAGTGAGTGGGTCGAAATACCTGTAACCTGCATGACTATATCCTAGAAAGAGACAAGCATTGGATCCAAATTGAAGCTTATGACTATTGAATGGTCTGAGCAGGGGATAATACTTACATCCAAAGGTACGACGTGTAGTGTAGTCAGTGACCTTTTTGAATAGTTTAAAATATGGCGACTGATCTTTGAGGACCGGAGTAGGTAGTCTATTGATGATGTATACTGCAGTGAGAAAAGCTTCTACCCAATATTTATTTGAAAGGTGACAGTGAGCTAGCAGGCTAAGGCCAGTTTCCAGGATATGTCTTAGCTTTCTTTCAGCTAAGCCATTTTGCGGACTAGTATGAGGGCATGTTTTGAGATGGAGGATGCCGTTTTGAGTGAGAAAATTTTGGAAATGAGTAGAACAATACTCACCACCACCATCGGTTTGTAGCTGCTTTATTTTAGTGGAGAATTGGTTTTCAACAAGTAATTTGAATTGAATAAAGATAGCAGACACTTCAACTTTGGTGTGAAAAGGATATAGCAAGGTGTATCAAGAATAGTCATCCACAAAGATTACATGATATTTATGTCCTTTGTAGACTGAATTGGTGAGTACCAAACATCACTATGTATTAGCTCAAGTGGTGTAGAGGTGATGTGAGATAAAGTAGGAAATGGCAAACAAACTGCTTTGCCTAATTGACAAGCATTGTAAGTACTTTTATTAATCGCTTTGTTTGATAAAGGAGGAGAATAATTTTTAACCATTGAGATTACATTCTTATCGGAGCAATGGCCTAGCCTAGAGTGCCAACCAAAGAGGTTGGTTTTTATTCCTAAAAAAGTAGTGAAAGAGGATGGATTTCTGATGGAGATGCTTTGAAGCCGCGTTGGATAAAACCCATTCTTACTCTTACCTTCCAGAAGAATTGCATTTGTCTGACTGTCATTCACATAAAAGTGAGAAGATGTTAGTAAAAAGTGGCAACTATTGTCAAGGCAAAACTTTTGGATAGAAAGAGATTAGCTGCTGCTTTAGGACAGTGAAAGACAGATTTAATTGATAGAGGTTGAGAGGAAGAAGATGAAAGAAAGTGAGAAGAACCAATATTTCTTATTGAGAGACCTTCACCATTACCCACAGCAACTGCATCATCACTTTGGAAAGGCTGCTGAATTTGCAAGTTATTGAGGTCATTGGTGATATGAGCATTAGCACCACTGTCTGTTCAACGGCAACATTTGTGTGGGCCACCATGACTGCTAGTTGGGGAGGAGGATGTCTTCCTTGGTAGGAGTAATCCATCTTATGATAGCAGTCAAGGACTTGATGGCTGGTTTTGCTACAAATTTGATAAGGAACTCGAGTTGTGGATGAGGCACGAGTACGGAAAGGTTGCTGTCCAGTTGGAGTAGAAGGACCCTGCGGTTGATACTTGTAGGGTTTGGACTGATTGACCGTTGCCTTTGGAGGGAATTTGTGGAAAGGTGGATTCTTTCCTTTGTGCTTGGCATTGAAGTGTCCTTGGCATTGAGTAAACATGGCAAATGTATTATGTTCCGCAGCTGCAAATTGTTACGTTAACAACATTTCATGACTTCAGAGTTCATCCTGAAAAATCATAAAAAAATAAAGGAGAGTGGCAAGTGTAAAAGAAGTGATAAAGCTGTTGAAGGAAAGATTGAGGCCACCAATGATGAAAGATATGAGATCCTCATCAGCTATTGGTTTCCCAACTACCGCAAGTTGATCAGTCCATGACTTAGTTAATTGAAGATATTATGTGCAGGATTTGGAGCTTTTTTGCAGAGTTTGGACTTGCCTCTTGAGGTGAGAGACCCTTGATCGAGATTGAGAAGTAAAACGATTTGACATAGCAGTCCACACTTGTTTAGAAGTGTTAAGACCATAAACTGAGGACAACACTTTCTCTGAGAGCGTAACATTGATCCAACTCAGGAGAAATTGGTCCTTCTTAGTCTAGATGGAGTAATCTAGATTGAGAATTTCCTTGCCTTCAGCATCAGTAGTGGTGGCAGGAGGGTACGACTCTGACCCGTCAACGATGCCCATAAGATCATGGCTTTTCAAAACAGCAACAAGTTAAGAGAAAGCCACATGAGATAATTGGTTCCATCGAGTTTGATGGAAATGAGACGAGTGAAGTTGGGGAAGGTGAACGCAGAAGGGAGGGTGGCAGTTGAAGTGGCCATAGGATTAGTTGTAGCTTGAGCTGTTTAAAGCTTTGATACCATGAAAAGTTTGGAAGAAATATGTTTTGCCAACTTACCAAAACGATTGTATTGTGAGTGTATTTATAGATTACAAACCAGACAACAATATCAGAGTTTGTTGCTATAAGAGATTACATAAGATTCAAATATCTAAAGGATAAGTCATGTGTGAAAAATAATACAAATCAAAGATAAGATCAGGTTGTTACAGAGGAGATATAACAAACAGATCAAATGAGATCATGTTGGTTGATGATCTAATTGTTGATCTCCAGGAGTCTGAGAATTTTCTCTAACAGCCTGATCTGCCTATCTCTTGTGAGTTAATACTAAGTGATAGGAATGTAAAATGCATATTTTTCCCTCCTTATTTTATGCGCTCGTATGTTTATTTTGTACCTAAATGTACTTAGTATTCTCATATTTTGGTTTAGGTGGCAATTCTATGGATATTGCATAATTTGGAAGAAATGGATGAAAAGAGATCAAAATGGAAGAAAGTGAAAGTTCAGGGACTAAGGTGCAAATATTTAAAAGTTGTATCGAACCTCATGATGAAGACTTGAGAGTGTTAGATGCCAATTGGATGAAGAAAGGATTCAAAGGGATGAAATATGGTCAAGACATTTTCACATATCAACTTTCAAGCTGAAAAGTTTTGCATCGATTTTCAACCTCATATTGAGACCAATTTTGGACATGGTAAACGATTGAATTTGAAGATGATCTCTGAATAAAAGTTGTAGCCCTTTGAGTTATCTTTCTAACGCATCTTGAATTGTCTCAATCGGATATCGGAAGAGAAAGTTATGATGAAAATACTGAAGCTGACGCAAAGTGGACAGATTTCTAGCGCTCAAGCGCTCTCCTATAGCGCTCAAGCGCCACGCGCCGCCACAAATTTTAGGTTTTTATTGTTTGGGTCGCAAAAACTCGAGAAAAAGACTCCAAATTGGCCAAGAACTTGTAGGGAAGTATAAATAGACCTAAGGAGACCAAAAACAAAGGGGAGAACCTCTCCAACTTTATTCTTCTCTATTTTTCTCTTAGATTCATGAATTGTAACTAAACTTTTACACTTGGTCGAAGGAGATTGAAGCCTCGGAACCACATATTGTGAGATCTAAATGGTTTTTCTTAATTTAATTTATGTTTTTGAGTATTGAATATTTTTCTGCACTTATTTCTATGATTGTTATGTTTAATTGCTAGGAGGCCTACTAGTTTATTATTCGTTGCAATCTACCGCTAAGTTAAATATCAAATCCGTAATTGTTTGATTCCTTTAACTTGTGAATCACTAGGATTTGATGATTTTCTGCGATAGAGGTTATTGAATCTTAAGAAGAATGTTTAATGGATTGAATGCAACCGCTGGTGTTTGTGTTATCTATTCATTGATTTCTCTATTGTATAAAGCTGTTATTAAATTGAATCTTGAGCGCTGGTCTGGGGTTATTTAATAATTAGGGTTAATTAGAACGCTGGTTTCTAACTAACTAAAATTAAGGAGAAATAGGAAAATCATTCCAACGGTGAATATTCAAGATATGAATTGAATTATCCTTGCATCTATGATCAGTTGTGGATTTCTGAAGGTGGATATTGACTTGGACCAAGGTTAGTCTTTTGATTATTTTCGTTAATTTAGTTTTCATTGTTATTAATTGCATTATTTACAATTATTTGCATACAAAAACCCCCCAATCATTGTACGGAGCATAAACTATTGAATTACACACTTTTCGTGGGATCGACCCTTACTTCCACTACTACATTAGTTTTAGAGGTTTAAGGACTATTTTTGGGTGCCTACGACAGCACACCACTAAGCAAGGGACAAAGTTGAGAGATCCTGTTCAACTCCAGTACCAGTAAAGAAACATCATCATCAATCTGATTGTTTTCTTATCTACTTGCCAGAAGTTCATTATTCTCCAAATGAAGAGTCTACACCTCAATTTCAACATCTTATCTTGCAAGTTTTTAGTAATTCTTTAAGACAGAGCATTAAAGACTCATTATACACAACATCTCTCGTGATTATGACTTTAAATCCTCTTTAACACATAACCTGTAACCCTTTACTTGTTCTCCATATATTAAGAATATACACTTAAGTGATCTAGGATCCAATATTTTGATGTGCATATGCTGCACAACCAAAAGTTTTAAGGTGATAGTAGTCTACAAGTCTTTGTGTCCAAATAGCTTCAGAAACCACAAAGTTCACAGGACTAGTAGGACTCCTATTTACTAGATATTCTGTAGTTTTAACTGCTTCACCCCAAAATAATTTGGGAATACCAAAACTTAAAGCATACATCTAACTTTATTAAGGAGTGCTCTATTCATCCTCTCAATAATTGTATTTTGTTGAGGTGTATCAGTCAATGTCCTATGTCTTCAAATACCATGCAATTTGTAGAAATCATTAAACTCATAATTGAAAAATTCAAAGACGTTATCAATTCTCAAAATCTTTATTTTATGATCAATTTTGCTTTACTATTTGTGTTTTCCAATCTTAAAAAACATTGAAGGATTTATCTTTAATTTTTAACAGAAACACCCAAGCCTTTTTAAAAAAAATTATCAACGATCAGGTAGTAATATCTAAAGCTTGATTGAGTAACAATATATGCATGCCCCATAACCAGCATGCAGATATTCAAGTAGATGTCTTGATTCATAAATTGTAGGCTGAAATAGATAATTTAACTTGTTTATGTATAACATATTGCTCTCAAGAAGTAACTTCACCAAAATTATTTTTACTAAAAATATCTTTAATTTGTAAATATTTAAACCTTTTTCTACGTATGCGACATGATCTTTCATTGCACAATTTTACAAAAGTTAATTTATCATTTAAAATTGTTGTAGTTACACCAAAAAAAGGTTTTTTTTTTTTTTTTTTTTTTTTTTTTTCCAGTAAATAAAGATCATGTCTCTTTGGATGATTAGTAATCAAGTCACAACCCTTAAAAGATTTAGTTTGTCCCCGACCAATTTTAATCCCAAAATGTAGCACTCTTAGTGACATTAAATTTCCCCTTAAAGTACATATAAATCTAGCCTTCTCAAATAGTAGAATGTTACCATTTTCTAATAAAAATTTTAGTGTTCATATTTCTTGGAATTTGGGTGTGACCCTAATTTCTTTGTTGAATTGTTTGAAGTATTGAAGAATTCTAATTGAAGTGCATGTCAAGGAAAATTCAAGTTTGAAATGCTATTTGAGTCCTATGTTAAGTTGAAATTCTATTTTGGAAGCTCATTGGGAGTTTGAAATTTGTATTGGACTTAAAGAAGTTAAAATTATGGATCGGGAAGAAAAATTGCCGCATTTTCGCTAGCCTACCGCTCGAGCAACACCTGCAGGTTTTCTCTGGAGACTTGGTCGCTCGCTTGTTGCTCGAGCGACATTATTATCGGCCCAAGCTCATTTTCCATTTTAACACGTTTTTGGAGTTCTACTTCAACTACAACTCATCTATTAGGGTTTGGACGTCTCTCTACATAATTGTCTATATATACTTGGGCTCTTCTCTACAATTTAAAGTGAGAAAATAGATTACTAGAATCATAGGATCTATTGTTAATTTTTTCCCTTTTCGATT
Organism: Fraxinus excelsior; assembly: GCA_019097785.1. NCBI lineage: Eukaryota > Viridiplantae > Streptophyta > Magnoliopsida > Lamiales > Oleaceae > Fraxinus > Fraxinus excelsior. Next base: position 23,919,660 of record CM032634.1, read on the forward strand.
ATCTTTGAGCCAATAAAATCTCTTAGTTCCTCTGCCATATTCTTGTCTTTATTATTCTTTGCTTGATTATATACTTCATTATTATTTGCTATATAACTTCAACATCTCAATTCGGTGGTTTGTTTCACAACAAGTGGTATCAGAGCCTAGGTTCAGCAGTTTTGCAGAGCGCAAGGTTTGAATTGTTCGAAGTTTTTATTTGTGACGACTTCCATAAAGTATGACATTCCACTTTTGGATCGGAGCACTAGATTTTTTCTATGGTAGGTTAAGATGCATGCAGTACTCGCACACCTAGATTTGGATAATATATTCCTGGGAATTGACAAGATGTTAGCAACTTTGACCATGTAGGAGAAATTACGGAAGGATAAAAAGGTAGTTTCTCACATTCATCTTCACCTATCAAATACCATTATTCAAGACGTTTTGAAGGAGATTTCATTAGCTGCTTTATGGTTGAAAGTGGAGCAATTGTCCATGACTTAAAGTCTGACAAGCAAGTTGAACCTCAAGCAGCGTTTATATTCTCATCGAATGGCAGAAGAAGGATCATTGGAAGATCACCTATATGTATTTAATGAGATCATCATTGATTTGGAAACTTTAGAAATAGAGTATGATGAAGAAGATTTGGCCTTGATCCTATTATATTCATTGCCCACTTCGTTTTCTTCATTTAGAGACACGATTTTGTACAGTCGTGATACTTTCACCATGAAGGAGGTGTATGGTGCTTTATATTCAAAATAGAAGATTAGCATTTGGTTTCTAATGCCAGAGATAGAGAATGTGTGGTTGCTCATGGTGGTTCTGGAAAGAACAGAGTGAAGTCTAAGTTCAGTAATCAGACTTGTAACTACTGCAAGAAGAAAGGGCACTTGAAGAATGATTGCTACAAATTGTAGAATAAAGAAAAGATGACTGCAAGTAGATATTCAGATACTTCAGGCAAAGCAGACCTCACGGAGAACGTTGTAAGGGATGGAGATCTCTTAGCTATTTCTGACATTGAGTCTAAATCGGAAGATGATTGGATTCTTGATTCAGCATGTGTGTTTTATATGTGTCATAATAAGGACTTGTTTACTACATATGAAACTGTTTCCAAATATGTCGTGGTTATGAAAAAGAACACATCTTGTCGGGTTGCTGGAATTGGTACACTCAGATTGAAGCTCTTGGATGAGATAATTAGAACACTTAGCTAGATTCGACATGTTCCAATTTGAAGAAGGATCTCATCTCGTTGTCTATCCTTGATTCAAATGGTTATGAGTTATTTGGTGGAGGAAGAGTTTTGAAGATTTGTAAGGGTGTCTGGGTTGTATTGGAGGGACGAAAAATGTCTCAGTTATACATCTTGTAGGGTTGTGCAGAATCTAGAAGAGTCAATCATCACAGGTTTAGTACCGTGGTGGACATTCAGTTTGGTACAATACCTTTAGGAGCTCATAAATGGTCGGATTTGAAGAATACTGCTTAGTGGAGTGCAGGAGATATGGATACTACCGCTTTCTCACCATCACTTGCGGTGCCATTGTATTCAATTGATAGGGACAGACCTAGTGAAAAATGTCATGTGAATTGTGATTTTGTTGAGCATGCTTTAAGTGGAGTATAAAGTGTATAATCTAGTAATGAGCCTTCTGTAAAGGCATTTGGTATTGATTATGTTTTTGGGGGTATGTTACAGCCTATTTTGGTTAATTCAAAATCATTATGTTTTTTCTGGGAATCTAAAGTAATTCTGCAAAGTAGTGCTTGGATTTATTGGAAGAGGTGGAGTATTTTATATTTTGTGTATTGTTGGAGAAATTAATTTTTTGGTTATTGTTGAAGAAGCCAGTTTATTTCTTGGTAGAATTCGTGTCAATGTGCAAATTGTTGGAATTGGGGTGTGACCCAAATTCTTTTGTTGAATTGTTTGAAATATTGAAAATTTTTAATTGAAGTGCACATCAAGGAGAATTCAAGTTTGAAATGCTATTAGAGTCCTATGTCAAGTTGAATTTCTATTTTAGAAGTCCACTGGGAGCTGGGAATTGGTATTGGATTTGAAGATGTTGAAATTACGGACCAGGAAAAAAAGTCGTCGCATTTTCACTAGCGGTATGCTCGAGCAACACGTGCAGGTTCTCCCGAGACTTGGTCTCTCGCTGTCACTCGAACGACGGACCTGTCGCTTGAGCGACAGTGTTATTCGGCGAAAGCTCGTTTCGCATTTTAATACGTTTTTGACATTCTACTTCAACTACAGCTCATCTATTAGAGTTTGAACGTCTTCCTACACAATTACTTATATATATACTTGACTCTTCTCTACAATTTAAAGTGTGAGAAAACAGATTAGTAGAATTATATGATTTATTGTAATTTTTTCTCTTTTCTCCATCATTTTGAGCAATAAAATATCTTAATTCCTCAGCCATATTCTTGTTTTTATTATTCTTTGTTTGATCATATACTTCATTATTCTTTATCATATAACTTCAACATCTCAATTCGGTGGTTTGTTTCACAACAATATTCCACTAACTTTGCACTCATTTCACTCCCATTATTTGAGATTATAATTTTTAGAATAATATTTTTTTGGGGAAAAGTACAGCTGAGGTACCAAACCTTTCAGTTAGTTGCAGACTTTGTCTTAACCTTTTAATTGTATCACCCACAATACCAAACATTTCAAAAATATGCACCGGAGGTCCAAATGGATAGTTTCTGTCTAGTTGACCGTTAGTTGACCAAGAATAGTAGATTTTGACAAATTTTGACAAAACTAGGAGGGGTAAAATGATAACTTGATAATTTTCTCATTAAATAAATTTGAAAAAAACAAAAACTTGCAATCAACAGTGCTGGCACCACCACCGGTACACTTCGGCATCACCACCACCACCACCACCGTCGTCGCCTCCTCCCACCACTACCATAAATAAAAAATAAAGAAAATCACGTTCGACACCCAAAAATGGAACCTAAATCACGGCCATCACCAACATGTCACCACGGGCGCCACCCATCACCTACCAAATCCCCATCATCCTATCCCAAACTGGAAAACCATCTACCACCACCACCACCACCACCGATCTCTTCACCACCACCATCACCAATGACGATAACTACCCATTTTCAAACTTCAAACTAAATTAAAAAAATTCGAAAAAAATCAGAAAATAATGGAAAATTGAATCCCATTGGAGCCAGGTGAACCTCGAGCAAACTTGTATGACCATGGGTAACCATTTAATTGCTCCAATTGAGGTCGGGGCAGTTCGACAGGTCTTGATGGGTCTAATTGAGGTTGGGGCAATTCGACGGGTCTTTGTGGCTACAATTTACAATGCTTGGGTTTGGAGGAATTCCGCCAATGATGGTGGCAGTGGTGGTTGGACTTTGAGGTGGTGATGTCGAGGATGGCAGTGGTGGCTTGTGGTGGGTGGGAATGGGGATGAGTAGAGTGTGAGGAAGAATGGTTTTTATATATTTATATTTATTTTTTTATTTAATTTACGATGGTGGTGGTGGTGATGGGAGGATGAGGCGACGACGGTGGTGGTGCCGGCATTGTTGATGTCGGGAATGAGAAACTGATTGCATGTTTTTGTTTTTTTATTTATTTAATGAGAAAATTGTCAAGTTACGATTTTACCCGTCCTAATTTTGTCAGAATTGGTCAAAATCTACTATTCTTGGTCAACTAATGGTCAACTAGACGGAAACTGTCCATTTGGACCTCCGGTGCATATTTTTGAAACGTTTGGTATTGTGGGTAATACAATTGAAATGTTTAGGCAAAGTCTACAACTAACTGAAAGGTTTGGTATCTCAACGGTAATTTTTCCTTTTTTTTTTGAAGAATGTGTAGTTAAAAATAAAAAAAAAAGTTTAAGGTTTACGTGTTATTTTATGAAAGACAGCGTGATTAATAAGAAGAGAAAGAAAAATAAATTATAATTTTAATGGAACCAAATGATGACTTTATATATATGTCATATTATTTCCTATTATTACCTGTTCACCTCTAGTTTTTTCAGAATTTATGAACCAATTTTTATTTGGACACATGAAAAGAACAACTAGAATAAAAAACATTGTCTTGATTTAGACCATATTTGATTGCAATGAATTCCATTGAAAATGTTATATTCGAGGAAAACGAATTTTACTTTAACCGTTTGATTGGAACGTAGAAATGGTAACCGAATTCCAAGGTACAACCACTTTAACTTGCATTTTCTTTGTTTTCGTGGAAAACGAATTCCTATGAGTTTGGTGAATTTTTATTTTCCAACTAACATGGAATTAGAATTCATTTCCACATTTGTCTATCAAGTTAGATTCTTTTTTCACATTGACTAGCATGGCCCCATTTGAGTCCCCTCCTCGTTGTAAGATAATATTTCATTTCCTCCATCATTTTTCATATTTTAATTCATTTTGCTTCTTATAACAATCTTTCACGATATGTCTCAATTTACCACAAAATATCATTTCTTCCATTTTTCTTTATTCTTAGACTTGGACTTATCTTGATATTTCTTTTTACTATAATAATTATTTTCTTTCTTAGAATGTTAGTTAAATTTATCATTATTTTTTACTTTTAGCAATCAAATTTTCTCCACCAAAATTTTCTTTTGGTTAAGCTTTGAGCTCCACAATTCTACAATTCTATTCCTTAAGGCATTTATTATTATCACAGTAGTTAATTCGTCTCAACTACGTTCTAAATTATTCTTTAAACCTCTTTGCCTTTCACCTATGGAATTTAACAGAATCACAACTAGTTGATCTTTTGAAAGAAAGATATAACAAAATATTGAAAAAATTTAAAAGCATTTCTTAGGAAATACGCAGTATTTCTATACTCCAAAGGATCGAACACTATGAAAAAAATTATTTCAAGAATATTTCTGAATAAAAATACACTCATTGTTTAAAGAATCAAATAATTATGAACAAACTAATGTTTTGCTATAAGCAACCAACTGACAACTTATTGAAGGCTAATTAAAAAGAAAAAACAATGCATTTTCAGTGTTTCTCTTTCAAGAAACTCCAAGAACACGACCTGTCCCAGCTTTATCTCTAATTCCCAAGGCCTTGTAAGAGCCTTTGGACAAAGCAGTCGCCAAAGAGTTTTTGCAAACCAAGAATTAAGGGAAACAACACAGAATTCAAAGGTATATACACAATAAACCCCCTACCAAACTTATAATAAATAGATAGACAAGAAAGTTGTTGGAAATTTACTTAACACGCACAACAAGAAATAAAACAAATTTCTATTCCCACCGATTTATTTTATTTTTATTTTTATTTATTTTATTTTTTTGTTTAGAAAGAAACTATGATAGAAATTATACACTTTGTTGACTTTGCTCACTCCTTTTCTAATCTTGTAATACGGACAATCACGATATGCAAATTCACAGTTGTCCAATTGTCCAGTCTCCAATGAAAATCCACGCATGAAACAAGAACGAGAGAATTAGAGTTTCTCTTTTCTTATACTAGCAAGAATATGAATTATGTCTTATTCAATTTTTCTGAAACTCTAATGGTTTATTAATATAAGTTCAAATTGGCATGACCCATTTCTTAAACTTAACCCGGTCCAATACTTAATTAATCCAATTAATTAAACTTGATCCATGAATTAAGTAATTTAATTAATTAATTAATTCAGGCCTATTAACAAGTAACCCAATTAATTGTACATGTTAATTAATTGATTGGTGAATCTCATTCTTCTGGTTCTTCTTTTGTGTGTGACATATCAAGTTCCCGATCATGATACCTAAAGACGTGAATTATTATTTTGATCTAATCAAAATTGAGAAATTAAAATACCTCTTTTAATTTATTACCAATTCACATTCGTCATTCCAAATTGACATATAGTAATGTGTCAGACAATACATGTGACGGGAAATATCACGTGGTATGACAAAAATAAACTAGTTCGTTACTGTGAAACTATAATCCTTTCGTCAATATGATTCGATCAATTACAAGATATGAATGTGCGTCAATCTCAATTATCGATTTAATTATCCATGTGGAATTTCCCCAACGGGTCTCCGATGTTTTGTTCTATAACAAAACATCCACTTGTCCAATTAAGTGTTACCATACTTTAACTTGTGAGATCAATTACTTACTCACAAGTAAGAAATGTCGCATGTGATGGTCTATTCATAATAACGACATTCATATCTCGTTATTACTTGTGACCACATATAATTTAAGATTCAGTCATATGTAGATTGTATCTCACAATCACTTGTGATTAACAAAATACAAAGGTTATAATCTACAGATTCTATTATTTATTTTATTAGAATATTAATTCAATTAAATAATAGATCTTGACGTAAATATGTATCGTGTTGATTCAAAGTTGATTTAATTTAGGGGATAACACTTACACCACTTTTTACCAGGAGAGTGTGAAAAATCTTATTTATCTTTGATTTTTCACCGAGGTTTAGCCTCAAGATTTCAAAATCCAGGCTTTGATACCTCTTAAATGTCCAGAAATAATACACATTTCACTAGTGGTGGATTAAGGATTTCGAGTTAGCACATGCGGCTGTTGACCATTGTCGCAATAAAATATTAAGAGCCCCGTTTGATACCCATTTTTTGTTTTGCAAAAAATGCATTTTGGAATAATGATTTGATGGAGAATGTGTAGTTAAAAATAAGAAATCTTTTTGAATTTATATGTAATATTATTTTATTGAAAAATATATGGTTGAAAGAAGAGAGAAAAATGTATTTTGAAAAAAAAAAGGCATCAAACAAGGTCTATAATTTAAATATAATAATTATTTTGTTGAAACTGAACATATATAATTTTGTTATAAAAATTAACAATACTTACCAAATTGTTATGAAAGAAAGAAAAAAGAAGAGAGAAGAAAATTAATAAGCTTGTGTGTATTTTATTGTGAATCAAGACCAATACTTTTAAGGTCTAAATAATCATCAATAATTATCTCATTATTTTACAACACCCTCCCTTTGATGATTATTTTTACAATAATTGCCTCGTTAAAACCTTGTTTGATAAAAACTCAATGAGACAAAAAAAATCAAACGAAGGAAAAAGAGTAGTTATTTTGGAGTAAAACAAATGCCGCCTCATTAAAACATTGCTAGAAAAATCCAGTGAGATAAAATCTAAGTGAAGGAAAAAGAGTACAATTACTCCCCTGATGTTGTTCATTGAAAATCTTTGAGTCGACGCATTCAAGTCTTTTGAACCAATTTCTTGAATATAGATGTTGGCAGTGCTTTTGTAAATGAATTGGCTACATTGTCAATTGAATGAATTTGTTGAATATTGATGTCACCATTTTTCTGAAACTTGTGTGTATGAAAGAATTTTGGAGAAATATTCTTCGTTCTATTACATTTGATATAACCTCCTTTGAGTTGTGCAATACAAGCAACATTATCTTCATACAAAATTGTTGGACTATCTTTTGTTGAAACTAATCCGCATGATACTTGAATTTGATGGGTCATATTCCTCAACCATATACATTCTCAGCTTGCTTCATAAATTGCAATAATTTCAGAATGATTTGATGATGTTGCTATCAATGACTGCATCACGGATCTCCATGATATTATTGTTCCTCCACGTGTAAACACGTATTCTGTTTGTAATTTAGTTTTATATGGGTCAGAGAGATAACCTGCATTTGCATATCCTACTAAAGCATATCCCGACTTTTGAAAATAAAATAATCACAAATCAATAGTACCCTTTAGGTAACGAAAAATATGTTTAACACCATTCCAATGTCTTTGTGTTGGTGTAGAGCTATATCTTGCCATAAGGTTTATAGAAAAAGCTATGTCGAGTTGAGTACAATTTGCAAGATAAGTTAATGCTCCAATTGCACTAAAATATGGTACTTTAGGACCAAGAATCTTTTTTTCATCTTCAAGTGGACGAAAAAGATCATTTTTACATCAAGTGATCTAACAACCCTATGTGATGCCAATGGATGTGCATTATCCATATAAAATCATTTTACAACTTTTTCTGTATATATATATTGATGAATAAATAATCTTTTTGAGAAATGTTCAATTTGTAACCCGAGACAGAATCTGGTTTTTCCTAAATCTTTCATCTCAAATTCATTTTTCAAATAATCTGTCGTTTTGTTGAGCTCTTTACAAGTTCCAATTAAATTTAAATCATTAACATAAACTGTCACAATTACAAATTCATTATTTGTTTTCTTTATGAAAATATATGGGCAGACATCATCATTTTTATAGCCTTCTTTCAACAAATATTTGTTAAGACAATTATACCACATGCGTCCGGTTTGTTTCAATCCACACACACACACACACACACACACACACACACACACACACACACACACACACATATATATATATATATATATATATATATATATATATATATATATATATCACTATCAAGTGAACCATACAAATAGACGGTCACTACATCCAAAAGGCGCATATTGAGCTTTTGTGACACAGTTAAATTAATTAAGAATCTAAAAGCGATGGTGTTCATTACGGGAGAATATTTTTCTTCATAATTAATTCCTAATCTTTATGAGAAACCTTGAGTTACAAGTCGGGCCTTCTATCTTGTAATTTCATTATTTTTGTTTCACTTTCGTACAAAAATCCATTTGTATCCAATATGGATTACATTTTCAGCTGTTCGAACTACAAATTCAAACACTTTTCGTTTCTCTAAAGAATTCAATTCCGCATGTATGACTTCTTTCCACGTTGGCCAATCACTTCTATCTTGATAGTCTTTAATAGATAATGGTTTAGGATCTCCATCTTGCATAATATTAAGAGCCACATTAAATGTGAAAATATTGTCTATTACAACATTATTCCCCTCCAATAATTTATGAGATAACATGTAATTTATTGAAATCTCATTATTTCAGACACTTGTGATTTTCCAGGAATCATATTTTTAATATTTGATTGATCAATAATTTTCACTAATTTTACTTCTTCTGAAGTTTTTGATTGGTTTGTCTCTTGTACTTTTCTTTTTCGAGGTACGGAGTCTTTTGAACCAACTGGTCGACCACGCTTCTGACGTATTTGAGACTCATTTGCTACAGCAAATTGTATTGTAGGGACATCAATTTTTGCTGGAATATTTTCTGCTGGTATATATGACTTTGTCACTTTTCTTGTGTCAACAAATGCATCCGTAATTGATTTGCAACTCTTTGCAAATGAATGATTTTTTCAACCTCTAGCTCACATTGATTTCTGCGGGAATCAAAATGAGATAGAATTGTTTCATTCCAAGAAATGCTACATTGTTTATTAGGATGTAGTTTTTTCCCTCCCAAAGTTAGGAAAGTCATTTCATCAAAATGACAATCTACAAAATGTGTAGTAAATAAATCACCCGTTAAAGGTTCAAGATACCTAATAATAGACGGTGAATCAAAACCCACATAAATCCCAAGTCTTCATTGTGGACCCAGTTTAGTCTACTGTGGGGGTGAAATATGGACTTCAACAGCACAACTAAAAACCTGTAGGTGAGAAATATTAGGTTCATGACCAAATGCTAGTTGCAAAGTTGAATATTGATAATATATAGTTGGTTTGATACGAACCAATGACACATCATGCAATATGGCATGAGCCCAAACATAAGTTGAGAGTTTTGTTTTCATAAGTAATATTCTAGCAATAAGTTATAGATGTTTAATAAATGATTTCGCCAAACCATTTTGTGTACGGACATACACAACCGAGCGTTCAACAATAATCCCAATTGACATGTAATAATCATCGAATGCTTGTAATTTAAACTCACCGACGTTGTCAAGACGAATAGTCTTGATTGAGTAATCGGGAAATTGCGCACGTAATTTTATGATTTGGGCAAATAGTCTAGCAAAAGCTACATTTCTAATAGAAAGTAGGCAAACTTGTGACCATCTAGTAGAAAAATCAATTAATACCATAAAATAATGAAATGGTTCACATGGTGGATATATTGGCCCACATATATCTTCATGAATCCTTTTCAAGAAAGTTGGAGATTCAACATTGATCTTTGTAACCGAAGGTCTAATGACTAACTTGCATTGCAAATAAGCCACACATGGATAATCATTAGGTAAAAGAATCTTCTGGTTCTTTAAAAGATGTCCATGTGAGTTATTTATTATTCGACGCATCATTATAGCTCCTGGATGTCCAAGTCGATCATGCCAAAGTATAAAATTTTTTGGATCAACGAACTTTTGGTTCCTGATAATATTTGATTCAACCATTTTTATAAATGTATAATACATGCCAGATGAGAATGTATAAATTTTTTCTTTTATCTGCTTCTGGCCAGATACAAAAAGAAGTTATACAAATATATTTAACATTATTTTCTTGCATCGCCTCAATGTGATAACCATTGCAACGAATATGTTTAAAACTAAGCAAATTTATTCTGGATTTGCTTGAATAAAGTGTATCGTCAATATATAATTTTGTATTATTTGATAAAATAATACAAGCTCTTCCGGAGCCTTCAACGATATTGGATGCTCCTGATATCGTATTAACATTATTTTTTGCTAATATTAAGTCCAAAAAATATTTTTTAATCTTGAATAATAGTATGTGTAGTTGTATTATCAATCAAACAAGTATCTTGACAATCCATCGTGAATCTATAAGAAAATAAATATAATTTTAAAAGACTTGAATTTAAATTTAAAAGAGTAAACGTGATTTATTATTATGAAATTAACGATGCATACTAAAGTTTTAATTTTCTTGCCAAAAATAAGAACTTAATTTAAATTGAATTTCTAAAACGAAAGGAAATACTAGAAAAGTAAACTAATTTATATCTCCAATTACATCACCCTCAGTTAAATGGTTAATATTCTCATTTAGATCAACAAAGAAATCAAAGATATCCAAATGAGTCACATCAATTGGACAATCATAATCAGCAAAATTTATCTCCATTTTTTCCTTTCCCTTGATTGATTTTTGGTAAAGATCTACGAGATGTTTTGTCGTATGACATGTACATGCCCAATGCCCTTTCATTACACATCTAAAGCAACTTTCCTCATGCTCCCTTTAGGATGTGCTACTTTCGTCTGCTTTGTGCATTTTGAAATTATTACCTTGTTGTTGATAATTTTGTTGATTATTTCGTCCATGATTTATTCCACGTGCACGTCCGCCTCTACGTCCACGTCTTTGTCTTGATATTGTATTTGCTTCAAACAATGCAGTACCATTTGCTTCAGGCAATGGTACAGAACCAGTTGGACGTAATCCATGATTTTTCATCAACGATTCATTATTCTGTTCGGTCGCAGCCAGGCAAGATATCAGTTCGGAGTATCGTTTGAAACCACGCTCACAATATTGCTGCTGCAAGAGCACATTCGAGGTGTGAAATGTGGAAAAAGTTTTCTCCAACGTATCATCATTGATTTTTTCTCCACACAATGTCAATTTTGAACATATTCTGAATTGTTCAGAATTGTACTCACAAATAGTTTTGAAATATTGCAAACGAAGATGCATCAACTTATAGCGGGCTTTGGGGAGGACTATAGTCCTCTAAGGATCAAATCTTTTAGTTAATTTTTTCTAAAGAACTTGTTGGTCTTTTTCAGTGAGATATTTAATTTTCAATCCATCGTGAAGATAATGACGAAGGAAGATGAATACTCTTGCAAGATCATGTAGGAATTCTTTGTTTCCTTCTTTTATTATCTCTCCCATACCTTTTGAGACAATATAGATATCAGCATCGAGTACCCATAACAAATAGTGTTTGCCAGATATGTCAAGTGCAATAAACTCAAGTTTTATAATGTTTGCTATTTGTTTAACTACACAATAAAGCAAAAGAAATACTATTAGTTTCGAAAAATATGATTAAACATCAAGTAGTCATTATCAACATGACATAAGTGCGTGTTTTCCTTCAAGGATAAACACTAATTTAAAAAACAATATGTTCTTCGAAATACGTGCTACTTCGGGAGCACGTTGTATTTTACTATTTCTCTTTCAATAACCATATGTCAATATTCTTCTGGAATATTGAAAATTATGATTCATACTCTTCAAGAGCAAGTAATATTATTCTAAAATATTAATTATAAAGTTGTGCTACTTCAGGAGCAACAACATGAAAAATTATTAATTTAAAATTTATATAAGAACTTCTAAAAATATTTAACATGATTACAAATATTATTACCATATAGACAAGATATAAATTTGTATATAGAAATTAATTACCAAATGTAATGATTACAGCACAAATTTATGCAAATTTTAGCACAATGTATAGAATGTAGAATTATGTAATTGTGTGTAAATAAAGAAAACAAATACCCACGTGCATTACAAAAATGGTAATCATTAAACATCTTAGATTGAATGTGAAGTTCAACAGATTACGACAGAAAATTTAGACACAAATTAAAGTGCTATATACACGTGCATAAAAAAATAATCACATGTCACCAAATTAATTTTGGTACACGTGATAGATGATTAAAAAAATTACTACATTCTTTAAACTTTGAATAATGAAGCTTTCGTGCTGATAACATGTTATAAAAGAGAGAAGAAAGAAGAGAGAAGAAAAATCAATAGACTTGAGTGTATTTTATTAAGAATCAAGACTAGTATTCATAGGGCCTAAAAAGAGAGTTACAACTAGAATGAAATACACATTCTGAACTAGATCTTGCCATAAATATGCAATTTATGCATTGTGTTGATTCAAAGTTGATTGAACTTAGGTTATAACACTTACAACACTTTTTACCAGGAAAGTAAAAAATCTTATTTATCTTTGATTTTTCACCGAGGTTTAGCCTAAAGATTTCAAAATCCAGGCTCCGATACCTCTTAAATGTCTAGAAATAATACACATTTCACCCGTAGCAGACCTAGGATTTTGAATTAGCACGGGTGACCGCCGACCGTTGTCGGAATAAAATATTAAGAGTCTCGTTTGATACCCATTTTTTGTTTTTCTTTTACAAAAATGCATTTTGGAATAATGATTTGATAGAGAATGTGTAGTTAAAAATAAGAAATTTTTTTGAATTTATATGTAATAATATGTTATTGAAAAACGTGTGGTTGAAATAAGAGAGTAAAATGTATTTTGAAAAAAAAATGGAATCAAACGAGGTCTATAATTTAAATATAACAATTATTTTGTTAAAAATGAAAATATATAATTTTGTTATAAAAATTAACAATATTTACCAAATGATATTGTGCCCTAGTTTTGTATAATTCAAAGGAAGAGCATGGTTCAAATTTTTTATAATTGCATTAAAACCGCTAATATATAACATATATTATTCTGAAAAATTTGATATCAGATTTCATGAGTCCAGAATGGTCAAGTGTTCAATAGCTTAGGGAGGGGTCGCGGGTTTGAATTCCCCTTATTTCATTTAATTTTGACAAAAATGGTAGAACTAAACATATTTCACAAAAAAATTGTTGGCAAAGGGATTTGAAATCAGCACCTCGCATGTGAGCATACGAGATCCTTGCCAGCTGAGCTACAAGAAATATATGTAAACAAAAGAACTTATCAGGTATATAATCTAAAGTTTTTATTCATTGTAAAAAAAAACTGTTTTGACGGATCTAGCACGGGCGGCCGTCGAGGCTCGCCGGGTGCTGGGTCCACCACTGTATTTCACATATGTCAACATCAAGTGCCACCAATAACAATAATCGTATTTTTTAAATATTCATGTTAAAATTTTATAGCACACTTCACATGTGCAGTAGAATGTTATTTCATGTGTCAAGGAGAAATAAACAATTGACCATTTTTAAAAAACCCTCGTGGGAGGAGGATTCATTTAACACGGGTTATGTTTGTAATGTGGAATTTATTTCCTTTTTTTGGAGATACCTTTTGCTTTTAGAGTGAATTTTTCTTTCTCTTTTCGATGTATGTGGGGCCTGTGGGAAGTGATAAATCAAGCTATCCTTCTTTCCCATAGTAAAAGGTGCATTGCATTCATCCAGCCTTGTTGAATGGCATGTAAGCACCAAAACAGTTGACAAAATGCGACCATTGAGCATTATTGTAACACTCCCAATCTATATACTTTAGGCTTGGAAGTATTATCATGAATTTTCTCTTTAAAGTCATAAATGCGAAAAAAACATTTAGATTTTTCTTCAACATAACAAACATCAATTATTACATTTTAATAAAATATAAGACAATTAAACTATACGTTAAATTTACTTTCAAAGCCAAGTCAATATTTAAAAGTGATAAAACTGAGCCCGTCTTACCACAAGATTGTCATCTCGAATCGTCTTACTTTCATCATTTGAAAATGGGAAGGATAACGTAAAATGAGTTAACGCTCAGTAAGTAAACATCATGCATATGATGCATACTTGTGATATGTATATGAATTACTTTATAATAAAAAACATTTCTCAATGTGCAACCCCTTTTCTGTACTTTCTTTAAAAACTTAACATTAATATCGTGAGCTCATTTGATGCATCGCTTAGCAAATCAAAATATAGTAAACAATTATTATTTAGAACCATATTCGTCTTATTGATAGTAGCGCAAAGCAATTAACATTAACATTATCATTAAACATTGAACATTGGTCGGGTGTGCTGATCCCTCCCACCCAATTTCCCACTCACACTTTTCATGGTTTAAACATAAATCTTTTAACAAAATATTTTGGATACATATCTTTAAAAACATGTTTTGACTCATGACATTTGAAAGTTTTTATTTCTTGAAATTTCATGTATGCTTATGGATGCATTGATATGCATGAATTCATCATGATGATATTAATGACATAAAATATAATTAATCTAATATAAAGTTCACATAATAAAAAAAACTTAAATAACACGTGAATATATTTAGTGATATAATGTACGCATGAAGACAATGGAAGGTTTACTTATCTTGAGTCCTAGCAATTTTCCTTCCGAATGGCAAATGGAAATGTTCCTAACAGCCCATGAATTCAACATGCTTGAGTCCTAAGTCGTAAACATCAGTTTAAAACTTCTACATACCCGTTGTTTATTTGTTGTGATTTAAACAATCGATGCACCTAGACCTAACTATCACACTTTATTAATATACTTGTAAGTTTGTCCCCATCGTAAATATACACTAAACTAATAGAAATTAATATGAAATAACAAACACCCGAATCACATTAATGAATTCAAAACTTATATTAACGTGCAAATAAAATGGGAGAAACTTGATAGAATTGTAAATGGATTATCGATCCAAAACATTATCAAACCCTTTTTCACACATATGAACTATCCATGTTGAAATTAATGAGAACAACTAAATAAAAACGGAAGCGTACCTTTGTTGATTGCTTGAATGAGTTATGATCTTCTAAAGTGATTCGTAGCCTTCTCTTAGATTTTCTCTCTGTTAATGGGGATGCAGAGAAAATGATAACAACGTTCACCGTTGGGGACTATGACCCCAAGATAAATAATAATAACTGAATATATAGTTATTATCTTTCAGTTATTTCAAATTGACCCATCATCAATTTAAAACAAACATTCCGGTCTCTACACTATTTCCATGAAATCTAATACCATTAGTAAAAAATTAGCTTTAATGGATCACTTTCATTGACTAATCTTTAACAAATAGTATCACACATTTAATATATTACATGTGTGACCCAATATATTGGAATTTCCCAACAATCTCTCATTCACCACCATTTATTAAAGGGATTAGTTAAAGTCGCCAAAAGTTAAATGTTATCCATCTATGATAATTTTTGTACAACTAAGCCCATGTCTGACCCAAATCCATCTTGGGTTCCTTCAAGACATATTCAAGTCTACAACCAACACCCACTATACCTCCAACAGTATTTTCAATTCAATACTCAACAAGAATTCGGGTTATACCGAAATTCTAGCAAACATCCAATTTGATACGAATTCCACTATAATGAACGAAACTTAAAAAAAATTCTCCACCTGAAGACGAATTTCACTGCAAGGAATAAAATTTAACTCTTAAATTTTGACAAAATTCTCTAAATAAAGCGCTCCACCAAATTACTCCATATCTTCCACAAAACCCAACTAGGGCAAACTCAACAACTGTGAACTGAATCCAAGCACTGCCTAATAGCAAAATTATCTTGGGGCACCAAACTTTCTTTAATCACCACGATCGACAAAATCGTCATACTCACAACCACTCCATGTGAATTAACAAACTTGCTCGAATTATCAGCATGAGCAATAAGATCACAACTAACTTCTCGCGTTACTTCTCCTCCAGCATCCAAACAAGATATGTCATAACGAAGATCTGATGTTACGATCCAAACGAAGAATATCAAACTTCATACTTGCCATCGTGAAACAATCAAACCTCATACCGAGTTGATCAATCCTTGCTTTAATAGAGACAAAACTAGCTCCCCAAGAACTTCAATCATTGGCTCTATTCCTTTCATAACCACATGTCTTTCTCTCACGAATAACAAGACCCTATGTCTGGGCCTCAGATTTGACTAATAGATGTTTCATCTTCTCCGTAGAATAAAGCACATCATATACCTCGTCAATAGTAAGAGTATCCCATTTATAGACAAAAGTATCTCTGAAAGTTACATAAAAAGGTGACAACGAACATAACAATATAAAACCTAAATCCTCTTTATCGTACTTAACCTCTGTGGTCTCCAAATCAACAATGATTTTCTTAAAAACCTATAGACGATCTTTCAAAAATCCACCTTCCGTCAAGCGATGAGAATACAAGCGCTACTTTAAGTGTAACTTACTGGTCAAGCTCTATATCATACAAAGATGATCCAATTTTAACCACATCCCAGTGGCACTTTTCTCCTTTATCAAGTCCAGAAGAATTTGATTAGAAAAATGAGTATGCCAATCAGGGGTGTGGTGTGCTCGAAAGGGGCATGGGAGAATGACTTGAAGAGTGGAGACTTAATTCTTTGCAATGAAATTTGTGTTAAGGTGAAGTTTGTTATGTTTGTGACTTAAATTCTATGTAATTTGAAAGTCTGATTAATAGAGAAAGCTTAAATAATTTTGGTTTGGAAGTCTGGATTGATAATGGATCAAGTTTTATCATGAATTGAGATTTTGATTGGGAAAATGACTTTGAGATGGATAGGAAATGTTTTGGAAACACAAGGACAGAGCACGAGTGCCATAGCGCCCAACAACTAGCGCATCACCTCAGGGTTTGAAAAGGATTCCTACTTGATTTCAACTGAGATTCTTGTGCTCTACTTCAACATAACAATTAGATCATTGTTATATACATTAAAAACTTGAGAAATTGTTTAGATTTAGATTGAAAGTATCGAATCTTGTAAAACAATTTTAGTTTCTTAGTATGATAAATTCTCGTTCTCTTCCACATAAATCTTTTGTTGTTGTGTGATCCATTATTTTCATATTACTCATATTGTTCTCGTATTTATTATTTTGCTCGATTCTCAACAAGTGGTATTAGAGTTATTCTAGTATTTTGTTCTTTCCCAACAATAAGAAATCTTGATATCCTCACGTTTAGCAAAAGTCAAATTCTAAAAAAAAAAAAAAAAAAAAAGAAGAAGAGAAAATGACTACTTTGCGCCGTGTGAATGTAATTGTGATCCATTTTATTTTCTTTAATAAGGTTTTCCTTTTCCTTTTGACTGTTACCCAGTATATTTATATATGTATAATTATATTAATTGTCTAATTATAAGCTTGTTTAAATCTGGTCCCAATTACCATCTCATGGTTAGATGGCAATCAAATTAGACTGTATTTATTTTTCTTACTATATAATTACAAGTATTTTTAAGGATAAGTCTAAGCAACTTTCGAAAATAATATAAGTTAAAAGCACAAAATAATATAAATATATTGTATAATTTAATATAAACTTACTAGACCTATTAACATATTAAATTTAAATTAATAGGCACATCGATCATTTAGGGCGTTTAAGGTACATTCCACTGCAAAAAATATAATTAATCATGACGAAAATGATTATATTAATGAAACGGTAAATGTAACATAAATAAAATTAATCTAAATAGACATGATAATTGCCAAAATATAAGTATGTGACATTACAATTATTCACTGGTAGTCCCATAAAAAATCGCAACATCATATGCCTCTATATCGAATCAGCCATCCAATTTGTGTCTTTCGTTCCTAGGAACAAATAAGGAATGGACTATAAAAATTTGAAGTCGAGCTAATATATAAAAAAACTCAAAAATTGAAATGGGTAGTCCGATTCAGTTCCCCTACATCCACCCTTAATATTAGTCCTACAAACAAAACAGACCAAGTTTGATCGACTATATTCATTATTTGCATATATTTTGGGAAAGGCTAATTAGCACAAAACGTCCCACTTTTCATTGTTTTTATGCAAAACGTTCATATCTTTCATTTTTTTTTTTTTTTGACAATTTCACCTCCATTTTCACATTTCATTGTGAAAAAGGCTCTTCAATCCACCAACCATCAAATACTCTACCAACTCAACAGGAAATGTCATTTTTCTTTTAAAAAATCAGGGGTAATATAGTCTCAGCCCATTGAACCCTTACATTTTCTCTTATGCGTGAAGGTTTCGTTGAAATTTCTTCAAAAAATATCATTTTTCTTCCATTTGTACAAGCTTTCCTCCATTCTTCTCTAATCTGCTCTTTCCTCATCTCGTGGGAGTACAATAGAAGCACATAGTGACGGTTTTTTAGCGAGTGAATGTAAGAAAAGTTTCGAGTTGGATATTTTTGTTATCCATTTTGTATTTTGGCGTTTTACACAATTGAGAGTCTATATCGAGTTTTGAAGTTGTTTATTGTTGTTATGCATGCCTTAGAGGAGCAACATGTGTCTTCTATTTTTAGAGAAATCTAGGTGACGATGAACCCACTTATGGTATAGTGTTCATTTCCTAAAAATTTGTGTGCATTCATCTAATTCCACCGTGCATTCACATAATTTTAATGTACATTCCCCCAATTTTTGTCCACTTTAGTGTGGTTGATTCAATGTTTCTCTCTGATTGTGCATATTTCACTTTGATGTGAATTTGGTGTTTATTTCAGTGTTTATGTGAATTATGTCACTATTCATTTTAGTGTTTTTCAATTTACTTGCCATTTTAAATTGAAGCCTAGAGTTCCCTAATTTATTGCTTGATTTTGATGTGAACTTTCTATTATTGTATGCAAGTGTTACTTTTCCATGTTTCACTATCAAAGTACATTGTGGAGAGTAATTTTATGATATGCTAAACAATGTGGCGTACGAAGGGAAATTCATGTTTTTCGTCGATTTCTTTCATTGTAAATGGTCCACCAAAGAGAATTTGAGTAAATTATTATACGCAGTTGGTAATGAAAGGTTTTGGAGTTTTATTATAAGAAGCAAAAAAATAAGTTTAGAGATGTGGTTGATGAGATTTGAGAGTGAAGAAGATATATGTCATAGCCCCAATGCAATCATATGCACTGCTTTTGCATCCTAGGTCTTTACAAATTGATGGAGACCAAACATTTGAAAGTTTTTATGTACCATCCATTGAAGAAAACAAATGAGGGGAGCCTGAAGGTAATTGGTCAGATCAATTTTTTCACGAGAATGTTGAAAAGCTGTAGTAACAGTATGAGGAAACCTTAAAATACCAGAATGAGGAAGATAAGAATGTAGGTGATATGAGTGTGGAAAAGGATGAAGTTGTAATTAAAGATTATAATGAAGAATAAATAAGGAAGAAACAGTCGAAGGTTTGATGAAATCCGATTATAAGATGGAGTAGGGGCATGTAGCTACTACTGAAGTTGGGAGTCAAAAGTTAATTTTGATTTTGGATTTGGTGTATCAGATGAACAGCAGGTTAGGGATTCAAATACCGACTATGGAGACTTCGATGATTTACGAAGCCTTTATAGTGAAGATGAGGGTGATACAACTTCAAGAAGGAGGGTTTCCAATGTTGCTTTTAATGTGGTGACAGATATGGAGGATCCATTGTTTAGAGAAAGGTAACTTGAACATATTCTTTACGTCAATTTAAACTTATTCTGTATTTTAGTTTAATGAGGTCTAATATGCATTAATTTTTTTGATTGTACATGCTTTATATTTGAGTCTAAGGTCATATCAAATGCTACAATCATTGCACATTTAGTTAGAAACAACAGAAAGATTAAGTAAAAAAGGATGACGCCCACAGATTGAGAGCCAACTGTAAGGGATATTTTTAATGGATATTGTATGATACAAAGAAGCATAGTAAAACAAGTTTTGTGATCAATTCTTTTGTAGAAGAGTATACTTGCCTATGGTGTATAAGAGCTTCAAAGGTAACTCAACCTATTTAGCATATAGGTACTTATCTGATTGGAGGGCAGAACCAAACATGTCAGTTAGTACATTCATGGAGGGATGAAAATGGATGGTTTGTGTGACATCTCACACTGGCAAGTGTACAAAACAAAGAAGAAGCCACATAAAAAAAATTAGAGGAAGTGTGGTGGAACATTACAAAACACCGTGGCATTATTGTTAGGAGTTAAAGAGGACAAACATTGGAACCATTGCTTTGGTTGAAGGGTATGCATGTAAGTTCAAACGGTTGTACATTTGCCTTGGAACATTGATAGATGAATTTGTTATGGGCTGCAGAAGGTTGATTGGGTTAGATGGTCGATTTCTCAAGGTAAAGCATGCTGGACATTTGTTGTCTGTTGTTGGTAAAGATGCTAATAATGGTATGTATCCAGTAATGTATGCAATTGTTGAGGTTGAGAATGTAGATAACATGAGATGGTTTTTGGGGTTGTTGAAGGATGAATTATATATACAAAGCAGTCAACATTGGACATACATTCCCGATAAGCAAAGGGGTTGATTAATGCAATTGAGTCATTGTTCGAAAATTCAAAGCATAGAACATGCGTTAGACATATATACAACAATTTCAATATCTCACATGAGATTTGTTTTGAAGAATCATCTATGGGATACAGCCAGAGCCACTATTGTGTCACTGTAGCTTTAACACATGCAACATATGTTTGACTTGGACTCGGCTGCATATTGACAGCTTGAACCAAAATCAGCATCTCATTGGTGTAAATCCCACTTTAGGGAGAAAATTCGGTGTGATATGCTTCTCAACAATTTATGCGAATCATTTAATAGCACAATTGTCAATGCAAAAGAGAAGCCCATTTTGACTATGCTAAAAGAAATTAGGGTTCATTTGATGAAAAGAATTGTAGCCCGTAGGGAGTCCCGTGATCGGTGAACAACATTATTAGGCTCTAGAATTCAGAAGATTCCTGACCATGTTAGAGGAGATTAGGGTTTATTTGATGAAGATAATTGTAGCACGTATGGAGTCCTATGGTCGGTGGATAGCAGTAGGAGGCCCTAGAATTTAGAAGATTCTGGACAAGAACAGTAGGCTTGTAAGTATGGAGTAGGCTGAATAGACATGCAATGAGTGACTTCAAGTTCGAAACAATGCAAACACTGTACTAAATGTTGTGGAATTAAGGGCTAGAACTTGCACATGTTGTGCTTGACAATTGTCAAGAATTCCTTATTGTCATATGATTGCCTCAGTTGTATCTAGAGGCCTTAATGTATGATAAGTGTGTTTTTACACACTTATTTAATACTTAGATATACTTATTATTGATAAAAATGAGTGAATTTCTATTCAAAATTATTTAATTATTGCATTTGTAAGTAAAAAGCAC
This sequence comes from Fraxinus excelsior, assembly GCA_019097785.1. Taxonomy (NCBI): domain Eukaryota; kingdom Viridiplantae; phylum Streptophyta; class Magnoliopsida; order Lamiales; family Oleaceae; genus Fraxinus; species Fraxinus excelsior. The sequence continues at coordinate 23,941,535 of CM032634.1, forward strand.
CTAAAGGAAAGAGAACAAGATAAAAGGAGAAAAATGGACTAAAAATGTGCAAAATTGTTAATGTGGAGACCAAGGTGAACAAAGAAAAAAGTTGAAGGATATTAGATGCAATTTATGAAGGGCATAATTGATATAAAAGTCAACATTTGAGGATCAAATTGTACAATATCAAAGTAGAGAGACTTGTCGTGCAATTACCTAGGAACTTTGCTGCAAAATTAAAACAAAAATGGTTTTGACAGAAAGTTGGCACCTGGGCGCCAATCCAAAAACTTGGGGACCGTTTTAATTATTTTGTGAAAGTCGAGGGACTTAGGTTGAAATGTTTGAATTGTTTTGTTTAAATGTGTGAGATGGGTCTTCTCTCTTTTTTTCTTCCTCTCTCGGCTTGTTCTTCTTCTTCTTTTTATTTTATTTTATTTTCTTTATTTTTCTTTGGTTTTACTTGATATTTTGGAGATACAATCTAGTGCACAAAGAGATTCAATCAAAGATTTGGAGAAGCATTTGGGAAAATCAAAACCAAACTAAAAAAATGGGTTTTATCTATACTTTGTATTTTCTCATTTATTTTGTCATTTTTGTAATGAATGTTATGCATATTCTCATTTGTTATCAAATGTACAAAATGGACTAATTGATTGTTTTGAGATTTGTGGTATTAGTTTAATCTAACTTTTAATTAGTTTTAATATTTGCTCTTAAATGTTATGTTATTTATTTTCATGTGTTTCAACTATTGTATTTCGTGCATTTTGATTTATATGGCCAATAGATGATTGTGTTTAGTGATTTGTACATCATTCGATAGAAGATTGTGCATTTTAGACCAAATAGTAGAAACCCTAGGTTTGTTTAGTGGATAGAGATATACTATTAGCTCTAGGTGACCCAATGAGCTATTTTCGTAAAGATTTAATATGATTGTTTGATTTTAATCAACATAGAGATATATTAAGTTAATCAATCAATTAGGGTTAATTTTGCTCGAGAGAGGTAATTAACTAAAATTGGAAAATCGAATCTAATATCGTAAATAAGTAATTTATTAATTGGTTTGTGGAGAAATTAATTAGGCGACGGTTAAGCGGAACCATGAATCCCAATCACGATTTTCCTTCGAAATTTCCAAGAATTTGTGTTTTCTTATTTTGTAGATTTTTAGTTTATTTACCGCTTTTCAAATCTTAAGCCATGTTTGGTACGCATTAAAATTTTCATTCACATTTTTCTACTCATTTTCAACCACACATTTTTCAATAAAAAAATATTTTACATCACATCAATAACTTTTCCTTCTTTTTCAACCACACATTCTCCATCAATCTACTATTTCAAAATACATTTTTCTAAAATAATGTGACTCAAACACCCATAAATGTTCAATTGTGTGTGTTTCTAGATTAAAGTTGTGTAATCTAAAGTATACATTTCTCGAGGGATTGACAATCCGAACTCTAAATGTCCACTTTGTTACTTGAGTGTGACCTGTGCATTTGCGGTATAATTTTAGCGAACAAATTTTTGGCACGGTTGTCGGGGAATGTTTTTACTTTGATTACCACTTTAGTTAATTTTAGTTTTAATAATTTCTTTTTATTCATTTTAAATGATTTTATTTTTGTATATTTTGGCTAACCCCCTTATTGTTAATCTATCTTGTATTTGTATTCTCTACTGATACTTTCAGTTATAGTTGCGTTATTCCAATCTTGGTAAAGTAACAAAGTGTTTGTAATGTCTAATCTCTATATTGACTATGGAAATATGCTTGGAGGTCCAAGATGTGAAATTTGTCAAGTGATGCATTGTACAGGACAATGCTTGTATTCGTGCACCGATACCTAAATGTCGAAACTTCTTTGGTTTAGGTAATATTTGAAATGTAAACAACTAGCACTTGACAATTTCGAGGATAGTTACATGCTCGCGGGAGATTATGTATCGGACAATTGGAATAAGGACATCGAATTGGTGGGAGATGGTCATCCCTTAGTGAAAAAAATGTACTTGCAAGGTATTATCTTGATATTGCCAAGTTGGATGAAGACGACATTCCTATGGGAGATTACGAATATTGGGATGGATTTCAAAAATGGGGGTATAATCCACTCGATGGAGTTAATAGGAAAGACTTGCCATTGCCCGTGGAGTTTGATTATGGACCAATCATTCAACCCCGATGAGAGTTCAACCATTCAAGAAGAGCCTAAAGTGAGTGAGAATTTATCACAATGGAGCTAAATGAGGATGTGACAATCAATAAGGAGAACATCAACTTACACTCTTCCAACTAAGTCGATTGCCAAGATATTGATTTTGTGATTAAGCCCGACAAGGAAGTAGAAATCTTCATAGTTAAGTTTGAATTGGATGGAATATGTACATCCTATTATATGAAAATGGGTAATGTTGAGTTTTGGAGATCCAATGAAGAGTGAAAAAAAAATCAAAAGAAGAAAAATGGGCAAGACATCAAAAGCTTTCTTTAGGTGCCCGCGATTCAATTACCAAAGTCAAGTTAAAGACTATAAAAAAGAGTTTATTGGGAGACAACCTAATTTTCCAACTTTTAATCTTTTTATTTAATTTTATGCATTTTCTTATTTTTATTTGATTATCTATTATTGTTTTTGTAAGTAATTTTTGAAGTTCCATATATCTATGGTCCCTCACAAGTTTGGGGGTAGATTGGTGTACAAGAAGATCACTTGCCCAAGTATAAAAGCATCACAAGTCCAAGTAGAGTATTGGTACATCTTCACCAAATTGGGAAAGTTTCGTTATCCACTCTCCTCTGTTAGCTTGTTCTTTACACATTGAGGACAATGTGTGATTTAAGTTTGTGGGTGATTGTGCTTAAATTGTTGTGATTTTGTGTTGACATATTAGATAGCCTTGTCGGCTTAGCATGGTTTGATGTTTAAAATTGTTGTTGATTCATGAGCTATGACCAAATATGTTCTTTGTGCCTAAATTTTTCAAAAATTGCTTGTCTGTGTGAGATCCCAAGTTAATTTGAACGCAATGGTCACCATTAATTGTTATCTAGATGTGGAGATTTTTGATTGATGGATAGATTTTTTTGAATTAGTAAGAACTATGTCAAGAGTTGTGTTTAAATTTCTAACAATCTTACATCTCTTCTTTTTCACTTAACCATATTGTGAGATAAGTTTGGGGATGGTCGAGCCGGTGAATAATATTTTCTAGAAGTGTATTGATTCCATGCATGTTGAAAAAATAAATAAATTGTGTGGAGTGTCTTTTGCTAAGTATAAGCTAGGTAATGACCACATGCTAGAGACCTAAGCCACATTTATTTTGTAAAAAGGGACATTGCACTTGTTGATTCTTGCCTCACTTCGTAGCCTTTTTTTACTCAAGTTATTAAGTTCGTTGGGATATCTTGAAACACGGTACCCTTTGGTCTAAACAAACAGGGAGTTATCGGCCTAAAACTCGCTACAATGGTCAATAAGAAAGCTTAAGGGAGTGAAGTCAATCATGAGCTTCTATTGAAACTTTTGATGAAATTGTGCAATTGTATTTGATGTTTGGGTTTAGATAACTAGTGGGTTTGAATTACGTAGTATAAGCTTAAATGTAAAAGCTCTCATCTAGTGGAGAATCATCACGTGGATAGATTTTTTACTTTGTCGATTAAACCCAACCAAATTAGAGTGGGTAAATAAATGAGTTATTTGAGAGCAACATTTAGATTTACACTTGGAAAAGAAAGCAAACATTTATTTAAGAAGTGTGAATCTCACGAGAGGGAAATGAAATATTTGATCATAAAGGGTCGGGTTGAAGTCAATTTGAAATTTTTTGCATCTTGACAACTTTTCCATAATGTAGATAATGATTGAAAGTTGCTATGCACACACGCACCAATTGAACATTGGATAGGCATAAATTATTTTTGCTAGCATTATTTGGAGCATATTCGTGAATTGATTATACAATTTTGCACTCTTTGATTATTATGGCAAGTTATCTAATGTTGTTAATTTTTATCATGTATTACTTGGTTGTGTTAATAAATAATCTTGCTCGGGAAGTTTGGGGGTATTTGATAAGTGTGTTTTTGTACACTTATTTAATACTTAAATATACTTAGTATTGATAAAAATGAGTGAATTTCTACTCACAATTATGTAATTATTACGTTTGTAGGTAAAAATCACCTAAATAAAAGAAAACAAGACAAAAAGAGAAAAATGGACTAAAAATGTGCAAAATTGTGAATGTGGGGACCAAGGTGAACAAAGCAAAAAGTTGAAGGATCTTGGATGCAATTTATGAAGGACACAATTGATATAAAAGTCAAAATTTGAGGACCAAATTGTACAATATCAAAGTCGAGGGACTTGACGTACAATTACCTGGGGACTTGGCTGCAAAATTAAAACAAAAAAATGGTTTTGACAGAACGTTGGCGCCATTGTAGCCGCGCCTAGGCGCCAATCCAAAAACTTGGGGACCGTTTTAATTATTTTGTGAAAGTCGAGGGACTTAGGTTGCAAATTTTGAATTGTTTTGTTTAAATGTGTGAAATGGGTCTTCTGCCTTTTTCTTCCTCTCTCGACTGGTTCTTCTTCTTTTTATTTTATTTTATTTTCCTTTATTTTCTTTTCTTTTCTTTTTCTGTTCATTTTTCTTTGGTTTTACTTGATATTTTAGAGATACAATCTAGAGCACAAGGAGATTCAATAAAAAATTTGGAAAATTATTTTGGAAAACCAAAACCAAACTAAAAAAATGGGCTTTATCTATACTTTGTATTTTCTCATTTATTTTGCCATTTTTGTAATGAATGTTATGCATATTCTCATTTGTTATCAAATGTATAAAATATGCTAATTGATTGTGTTGGATTTGTGGTATTAGTTTAACCTAACTTTTAATTAATTTTAATATTTGCTCTTTAATGTTATGTTATTTATTTTCATGTGTTTCTACTATTGTATTTCATGCATTTTCACTTATGTGGCTAATAGATGATTGTGTTTAGTAATTTGTACATCATTCGAGAGAAGATTGTGCATTTTAGACCAAAAAGTAGAAACCCTATGTTTGTTTAGTGGATAGAGATATATCATTAGCCTTGGTGAGCCATGAGCAATTTTCACAAAGATTTAATGCGATCGTTTAGTTTTAATCGAGATAGAGATATAATATGTTAACAATCAATCATGGTTAATTTTGCTCGAGAGAGGTAATTAATTAAAATTGGAAAATCAGGTCTAATATCATAAATAAGTAATTTATTAATTGGCTTGTGGAGAAAATAATTAGGCGACGGTTAAGCGAAACCATGAATTCCAATCACATTTTTCCTCCGAAATTCCCAAGTATTTGTGTTTTTCTTATTTTATAGATTTTTAGTTTATTTATTGTTTTTCAAATCTTATGTTTAATTGTGTGTGTTTCTTTTGATTATTAGAATTGATTAAAGTTGTTTAATCTAAAGTATACATTCCTCAAGGGATCGACAATCCGAACTCTAAAAGTTCACTTTATTACTTGAGTGCGACTCGTGCACTTGCGGTATAATTTTAGCGAACAATGTAAATATTCTATTTTTGGTTACACAGTGGGATTGCTGAGATTTGTCGAGTTTCGTTGAGATCTTTTTTGTTGATGTATTTTCTACACTACAATATTTTGTTTTGTTTTTTGATGTTTTGCTGTGTTCGAATTAGGTGTTTAAGGACATTTAGTTGTTGGGCTTATAAATATGGTTGTAATTTGTTGGTCGCACTTTAACAGGGTTGTAATCTGTTTAGAAATTTTAAAAGACAGTTTGCATAATTTTTTTACAACTTAATTTTAAAGGTATAGATTCTTTTCGCAAAGTATATTTAAAGGTAGGATTGTTACACATAATATATATTAATAGGTAGGGATAGCCATAAAAATTTCAATTTCATGCTGAAAAGGAAAGAACAAGTCAAGTTCATCTTCTCCATTCATATGTGATGGGCTATTTACCATTGAAATCTAATAGGTTTTTTACAGCATTACATTTGCCACTCTTCTTCTCATTTTACCCCACATTTACACATTTATAGGGTGTTTGGTGGACATTAAAATTCGATTTTTAGTAAATTATAATAAAAGTTTTTGAAATGTGTGGTTGAAAAGTTGTAGGACCCATGAAAGATATGATTAATATTAATTGTTTGACTTTGGCTTGAGTTAAAATAAGATTTTAATCCGTACCAAACATGGAATTAATAAGCACAAATGGTGATGACATCTCCCGTTTATGACCATTCAAAATTTTATGAGTAAGCCAACATTATAACAACTATTGTTCTTCTCAAGGTGAAATACGTTGTTCTTTACATTATTTCTTATTTATTTAATGGAATAATTATATAAATTATTTTCATATTACTGTTAGTTTTGAACAATTAACTTTAAAGGTGGAAATAAGGCCAGTGGAATAATTCGGTAAGATTATATTACCCTTGGTTTTCGAAAAAGAAAAATTGCATTTCTTGTTAAGTTAATAGAGCATTTGACGGTGGGTGGACGGAAGAACCTTTTATGTTATGAAGTTGAAAGTGAGGGTCAAGTTGCCAAAAAATAAAAGGTATGTATATTTTGCACAAAAACATTAAAAAGTGGAAATGTTTTGTACTAATTAACCTTTTGAAAAACATATTATTGTGAATCAAAAATAAAAGTTACTATTTGTTTAGCAAATAATTGCTTTTCTTGTAAGATAAGAGACCTGCTAACCCAAATAACTAGAGGCTTTGTCAGGTTTTTGAAATTATTTTTAATTAAGTCATCTCGATAATTTGATATATATTCTTTAAAAAAAATCAATTTTGATATATTTTTCTAAAAGTCTACATCAAACATGTCCTTTATATATATATATATATATATATATATATATATATATATATATATATTACGTCCATTTTCAACGAAGCTTGGTTAATTTTACTGAAAATGGCCCAACTTCGTCCCCGACATACTACCTTTTTCCGTTCAACATTTTCAACGAAGCTTGGTTAATTTTACTGAAAATGGCCCAACTTCGTCCCCGACATACTACCTTTTTCCGTTCAAATGCAATCGTTCAGGCCTTAAAAAATGTAATTTTCCAATTTTCTTGGTTTCTTATAAGCTTTTTCTACATCATAGATAGAACTTGTATTATGCTTTCTCTCACAATTTTTATACATATCCAGGAAGAAACAAGTAAATTAATAGACAAAACCCATAAATACAACTTATGGACCTATTAAAGAATAATGATATTTATCATTATGATGATAGAATACCAGTGATATGACGCTCTATGTGGAATAATGAGATTGTGCACATCAATTTTTATGACACAGAGAAATGTGATGAATAATGGGTTGTCACATCATCAATATTCAATTTTCATAATAATAAATAACATTAGTCTACATTAAAACAACTGAGACTTAAACATAATGTATCATAAATATTTCGTATACAACTTTTAATCAAACTTAAGTATGTAGTGTGTAGATAGTTTGATGACAAATTGAATATCTTAAGATTCTAACCTTGAGTCATTTATACGAGGTGGAATAAGATTCTTCTTGTAGAAATATGCACTCGCAATTTCTTTATTTCAAATTGCTCTTTTGCCAAAAAATTCTTCCATCCTTGTAAATGGCTAATGTGTCCATGTATGGTTGAAATTGTAGTTCAAAATCAATAAAATAGGCTTTGAAATGAGAAAATGATTTGGAGGCGAAAACTTTGGCCCATGTAGGGTTTGCCCTGCAAGTGATTTATTTTTGCAACCACATAGAACTAAAAAATAGTCGTTAGGCAATTTTTTGTTTGAATTTTTTTTTTGTAGTATTTGGTGAAAAGCTTGCAACTTTTTGTGAATTTTTTGGCACTATTTCATAGGTGTTGATTGAAATCTAAAAATACGTGATAGATTATCATATCAATAAGATAATTCAACAATTTGAGATAAAGTCTTCATTCCAAAATATAGAATTTACATTCTTCCCTTCATATTCAAATTTCTTCTAAAGTTTACTTGATATTTTGATAGAAAACACTAAATGATTAAGTTTTTTATATTACAGGACTTGATTAGTCCTTCAAATCATTTGCCAATATCCCTTTAAGCATCAAATTCAATCCGAGAGGGGGTGAATATTATTTGAGGACAACGATATTCGTGTTTAAGCCTTCATTTTTATTTCGGTGTTCTTATTTTTGTTCTTTGTTTCTTCTTCATCATTTTTTTGTGTGGAATCTTTCTAAAACAATCTCAAATAATATTCTAAAATGAAGAACAAAACTACGATGGCAACGATCAAATTAATGAATCAAGATCTTATCAATTTGATGAATTCCACAAGATGACAAGACAAGTTGAAGTTCATTCTCATGGCATTGAAAATCTTCTACATTATTGATCTAGAATTTGTACCACTTGTGGATCCAATAGATGAAGATACCGAAGTCAGAAGAATGAAGAAACAAAAGAGTCAAGATAATGAATTCATATGCCACAGTCGTATTCTTAGTGCTCTATTCGAGCGATTGTATGATCTCTACACAAATACATTATCAACAAAAAATTGAGTTCTTTGGAAAACATGTATAAAGCCAAAGAAGAAAGTACTTGATAACATTCCCTTCCTTTCCCAAGTACATGATTTACAAGTTCTTGTCAACAAGTTGAAGGCAATCAAAATTAAAATCTCAGAATCTTTCCAAGCAGGAACAATCATTGTGAAACTCCCGAGGACTTGGAAAAGGATATCGGAAGAAAATAATGTACAGTTTCAAAAATTATTCTTTGGAACAAATGCAAAAACATATTTGAATTGAAGAAGAATCAAGGACAAGAGATAAGAATGATAACTCTTATGAAGGTACTTCAAAAGCTATTGCTGTGAAGAAGAACGAAGTTTCAAATCAATATAACAAAAGAAAACATTCTAAAAACTTTAACAAGTTTAAGAAGAAATCTAAGTGATGTTGCCTTGTAAGTGAGAAACCCAGACATTATACAAAGAAATGTCTACACCGAAAGCAAAACATCTACAAAGGAAGAATGAATTCCATCAAAGAAGATAATATTGTGGCCACAGTAAGCGAGATCAATGCAATTAAGGAAAAAGTTCTTGGTTGGTAGTATGATATATGTGCAACTATACATGTATCATATGATAAGTCTTTATTCAAGATCTGTTATGAAGTAGATGGAGATCAAGAGATTCAAATGGGTAACAAAGGATGGTCCAAAGTGGTTGAGAAAGGAAAGTGGTTGGGACGCTCCAAAATCGTTACTTTAACAAATATACTATATGTTCCTGAAATAAATATGAACTTAGTTAGTGGTAATCTCTTAGGAAAATTGAGTATAAAAAGTGTTTATGAGTTCGGTAAATTTGTATTATCCCTAAATGGAAAATTTGTTGGAAAATGCTATTCTAGTGAAGGAATGATCAAACTTTGTACTGTTGACAAAATTATTAATAAAATTAATTTTATTTATATTTTTGATTCATTTATTTTATGGCATGCTAGATTAGGTCACGTAGGTAAGAGTACCAAGAAAAGAATATTAAAAAGTGACTAAATACCATACAATGAAAATGATGCATTTAAATGTAAAATATGTGTAGAATCTAAACTGACTAAGAAGTCCTATCAATGTGTAAATATGACATCTAATATTTTAGAATTAATTCATACGAATATATGTGAATTGAATGGTATGTTAACTAGATGTAGAAATACGTATTTTATTACCTTTATAAATGATCACTCTAGAAATAATTATGCTTATTTAATGAAATATAAACATGAAGCTTTTGATATGTTTAAAACATGTAAAAATGAAGTAGACAATCACTTAAGAAAATAAAAACTCTAAGAAGTGATTGAATATATGAATATTTGTTTAGTTATTTTAACTTGTATTGTGAGCAACAAGGCACAATTTATCAATGTTTTGCACCTAGGAAGGAAAAATAGAACTTTAGTTGAGATGATAAATGTTATGTTAACTTATGCTAAGTTTTCATTTAATTTATGAAGTAAAGCATTGAGTGTATGTAGGATATTAAATAGAATTATTTCGAAATATACATATATTTCTCCTAACGAATTGTAGAAAGGAAGAAAAACCTAATATTGAATACAGCAAAGTGTGAGAGTGTCTTGGATATTGTAAGAACACGAACCCTCATAGAACTAAGTTGAGTCCAAGAGACATTAAATGTGCCTTTGTTAGTTATGTTAGTAATAGAAAATCATATAGATTGTTCAATTTGGAGACCAATATAATAGTTGAATCAAGTGATGTCAAGTTCTTTGAGAATTCACTATCATTGGATTATGAATTAATGGATACCTACAATGAGATCTGTAGCTCAAGTGGAACACAAGATTAAATATTTTCTAAAGATGTTCATGAATCTTATGAACCATGAAGAAGCAAAAGAACTCGAAGTGAGAAGTCTTTAAGACTGGATGGAATTGACTCTCAACTTATTTCATTTTACCTAGTAGCAGGAAATGAGAAGAATATTGTAAAAACAATTCTTTTCGTTATACAAGTGGAGATCGATCCCAAAACTTATAGAGAAACTGTGACTTCTCGTGATATCATTTTTTGGAAAGATGCAATTAAAGATGAAGTGGATTCAATTATGTCTAATAATACATGGGAACTTGTTGATTTATCACCATGAACCAAACCTATTGGATGTTAATAGGAGTTTAGGAGAAAATACAATATTGATAGTTCTCTTAATACCTTTATAGCTAGATTAGTAGTTAAGGGATATCGACAAATGAAGGAATATATTATTTTAATACATATGCACTAGTAGCTAGAATAAATTCAATTAGGATTTTATTTGCATTAGTTTTGATAGATAACTTACATGTTCATCAAATAGATGTCAAGACGACATTTTTAAATATGGATCTCGATGAGAAGGTTTATGTGGAACAATTCGAATGGTTTGCTCAAAATAACGCGTGTAAGTTAGTGAAATCGTTATACGGTCTAAAACAAGTATCTAAGAAATGACACAAAAAACTTGACTTAAAAATTAATTCATTTGGTTTCATAAATAATAATGTAGATAAATATTTATATTCTAAAGTGTGAAAAATATATAATCCTTATTTACTTGTATGTTGATAACATGTTGATTATGAGTAATCAAATAGATGGGATCAAAGAAACGAAGAGGTTTCTATGTTCTACATTCAAGATGAAAGGTCTTGTTCAAGTGAAAACCATTTTGGGTGTCAAAGTTAAAACACTAGTGGGCGTTTATATTTAAGTTAATCACATTATATTGAGAATGTAATTAATAAGTTCAAACATTTGAACATAAAAAAAATCTAATACCCTTCTTGATCCAAGTTTAAAACTTATAAAGAATAATGGAAGAGAAATTGCTCAATTGGAGTATGCAAGTGCTATAGGAAGTCTTATGTATATAGTTCAATGCACAATACTGGACATAGTATTTGCAATTAATAAACTTAATAGGTTTACTAATAATCCGAACAAGGAACATTGCAAGGCCATTGGAAGAGTTTTTGGCTACTTAAAGAAAATCAAGAACTTAAGTCTACAATATTCTAAAATCTTGGCTATATTGAAAGGATTTACTAATACTAGTTGGATTTCTAGCACCAGTGAAAGTAAATTGACTTCAAGTTGGGTGTTCACTCTTGGAGCGGGTGTTGTTGTTTTGAAATCAAAGTAACCAACATGTATTACACACTTAACTATGAAATCCGAATTTGTAGTGTTATCAGATACTGGGAAAGAAGTTGAATGGTTTAAGGATCTTCTTCATAAGATACCTTTTGGGACCAAAGATTACATTTTCGGTATTTATTACATGTGATAGTCAAGTCTCATTAGCAAATGTATACAATGAGGTGTACAATGGAAAATCTAGACATATGAGTTTAAAATATAGCTACATAAGGGAGTTAATCAAGAGTAGAATAATTTCCCTAAATTATGTTACGTCAATTGAAGATCTAGCATATCCTATAACTAAACCTCTAAATAGAGATTTAGTAACATTTATTTCGAGTAGGTTGGTTGAAACTTTTAAATTAAAAGATTCAACAATGATGACAACCCTACCTGTCATTATTTAATAAGTAATTCATGGATTCAAAGGGCAACAACAAGTTATTCGATATGTGAATAGTTTCAACATTATAAATTCCGCGATAACCTTACCTTAATTATATAATGTTTGTTGATACTTAAACGAATGTTGAACTTTAAGCTCTTAATAAAGTTCAGTAACAAAGTACAAGTATCTCTAAAAGTAACAAAAATATTGGAAGAATTTTACTTAGATGCACTTCGAGGTGGTGCCGTCTCAATAGAGAGTTAGAGTTTATCTCTTAAAGTTTGTTGAATAGGATAAATATAAGGCTATATTAGCGCTAAGCAAGAGTGAAGAATTTGACAACACGTGATACTTGTGTAAGTGTTCTTACATGTATTGTCACAAAAATAAATGGCTCAAAACTTTTTTCTACGTTTAATTTCGACTTTACTTTGTTTGAATTACACTATGTTAGATTTAAATTGAATGATATTTAATCCTTATGTATAAGTATTGTATATTTTGGATATGAGTTTTTATTGAATTTAGAATAAGTGGGGGATTGCAGAATTGTTGTTCAAAATCAATAAATAAGCTTTGGAACGAGATAATGATTTGGAGGCCAAAACTTTGGCCTATGCGATCGCATATGCCTTTGTGGCTTGCAGTCACATGTAAACGTTTAGGGTTTATATGTCCTATAAGTGATTTAACTATGCAACCACATGGTTTGTTCTATGCGATTGTATAGAACTAAAAAATAGCCGTTAATTGATTTTTTGTTTTGAGTTCTTTGGTTAAAAGTTTGCAACTTTTCATGAATTTTTTGGCACTATTTCATGGGTGTTGATTGAGATTTATAAATATATAATAGATTATCATATCAATAAGATAATTCAACAACTTGAGCTAAAATCTTTATTCCAAAATATAGAATTTACAATCTTCCCTTCTTATTTTTCTCAATAGTGTTCTTGAAAATTTGATAGAAAACATTAAGTGTTTAAGTGATTTCTATTACAAAGCTTGATTAATCCTTCAAATCATTTGTCAATATCTCTTTAAGCATCAAATTCAATTTGAGAGGAGCCAAGTATTATTTGAAGACAACGATATCAGCGTTTAAGCATTCATCTTTATTTCGGTGTTCTTATTTTTGTTTCATCATCATTTTTTGTGTGGAATCTTTCTACAACATGTATGATTATATACACCCATGTAACATAATGCCTCTTTTTTATTTCAATAAAAATTAGAGTTTTATTCATTGTTTGATTCTCATTATTTTCAAGATACATTTTTCTCTCTTATTCTCAATTACATATTATTCAATAAAATAATATTACTGTTGATGTCAAAATTCGTACCTGTTGATCTCGTGCCTGACGACTGAGAACGAGCATGAATGAGGCCTTTCGGTACCTGAAACAAAGGCGTCGAGGTGTGTCATCGTCGCCCCTCCGATACTTAAGTCAGATAGAGGAGGAATTATGTGAAAAACTGTATATTGGAATATTATGTAAAACATACCTGAATAATAAGACTAGGTTATGTATTTATAGATGTTGGAGGGGAGTCCTGGAAGGACTTAACTTCCTGTAGGTCTAGTTATTTTAGGTGTTTGAGTTGTGTAGGGATTACACAATTGGAGTTAGAGCAAAGTTTGTATGAAGTAGGAGTTTGTATTTAAAATGGACTAACATGACTTTATGTTGGGCCTCGAACTCGAGCACGACTCTACATTACGAGATGGCCTAATATGGAAGCTCCAATAGGTCGAGTTTGTGCCTATCGATATTTTTCTGCATCACAGACCATTGTGCATTCAAGTGTTAAATGCTTGAGCTACGAGGTGAGATGCATAAAGGTGTAACAAGTTTAAGTCTTTGTACGATTTGCAATTTGTATGTAGCTTGAGCTCATTACTAGGTCAATTTTTGGCCAATAAGCTCAATAATGAGTTAGAGCGTGTTACTTGGCCGTTTTGGCCAAGTAGTTCGAGATACGTTCAGTAGTCATTTCAAGCATTTTATTTGGCCAATTTTTTGCCTAGTAGCTCGAGTGCTGTTGGGGGAGCTCGAGACGTGTTACGGGGCTGATGGTAGCCAAGTAGCTCGAGTCATGTTGAAGGAGCTCAAGGTATGTTACGAGGCCGATGGTAGGCCAAGAAGCTCGAGTCATGTTTGTTTAATCACTTCGAGACGTGTTACCAGGTCAGGTAGCTCAAGTGATGATTTGTAATGAGCTCGAGATATGTTACGAAGTCGATGGTAGGCCAAGTAGCTCGAGTCATGTTGAAAGAGCTCGAGGCGTGTTATGATGTCAATGGTAGGCCAGTAGCTCGAATCCTGTTTGTTTAATCACTCCGAGACGTGTTACCATGTCAGGTAGCTTGAGTGATGATCTGTAATGAGCTCGAGACGTGTTACGAGGCCGATGGTAGGCCAAGTAGCTCAAGTCATGTTGAAGGAGCTCGAGGCAAGTTATAATACCGATGGTAGGCCAATTAGCTCGAGTCATGTTTGTTTAATCACTCTGAGATGTGTTACCAGGTCAGGTAGCTCGAGTGGTGATCTATAATGAGCTCGTTACTAGGCCAATGGTAGGCCAAGTAGGTCGAGTCATGTTGAAGAAGCTCTAGGCGTTTTTTGTAGCTCGACGGGACTTTTTGTGGCCCAACAGGGCTTGTGGCTTGACGTGGTTTTTGGCCCAATAGGGCTTTTTTTTAACTACGTCATTCCTCGAGCATAGTGGGGACAGATCTATGATTCTTTGTAGAGGGTTGAAAGTACTTAATCAAGCCAATGTAATAAAATTTACATGTACTAAAAAAATTATTAAAGAACATTATTTATTTAAATCGTTCCCGACAAGGATTTGAAACATAATATTTATCTATGACAAATATGATATGATGAGTCTTTAGTTTTAGTCCCACACAGTTTATGATATGATGAATTAGCATGAAGCATGCAAATGGAAATAGCAAAAACAGAGATTTTTGGCAAAATACCCACCATTTTGAAGATATTTTGTAAACGATAAAAGACACTAAACGATTCCATATTAGAGACTGTATTAGGTAGTTTCAGTTTGTGTCAATGGAAGTAATTGAACAAGCATCAGAATTGTAAGAGACGAGAAAAGAGAAGAATGAGATACAGTTAGGAAACACCAATATTGTTTACTCAATTCATCAAAAATCTAAGTAAATACTACACATAGGCCATCTTTACTACACATGGGCCTTCTTTATATAGAGTTTCTAATTTATATAGTAAACTGCTAAAGACATAAAATAAAATACTAGAAAACATTGAAACATAAACCCTAACTGATCTCCCTATAATAAGTATCCAAATTTGGTAAATAATAGTTGTTCATATTCTTTTGATTCTTAATAGCCTAAATCGTCAATACTTAAGAGACATTGGTTTCCCTCATAATATTGAAATTCCATCAGCATGTGGTAAATGAAAATTCATGTAGAGCCAACGTAGTTTTGCAAGTCAATGTAGGACAATTAAGTGGAATCTGATGATTCTAAAATGAAGGCATGCATCGCCTCTAAATTAATGCGAGTTGAAAGTTTCAAGCGAGCCTTTACTATTAACAAAATCCCAAAATCCCAAATTTCCATAATATGAAATAGTAGGTCATTATGAAGTTAAAAAACCAAATAATTTGTACTAATGAAAATAAATTCCGGGCCAGTCCTCTTAACAGGAATATGAGGCCCAACAAAAATTAATCATTTAGCCCAATTATATAAAGCCCATAAAAAGGATCCAAGCAAAATATCCATAGTCCATTCCAGTAAAAAAAGAGATAAATATGTCCCAAAAGTTAAGATAAAGACCCAATAGGCCCAAATGTTTTTAAGTTAATTAGAAGCATGGGCCAAAATAAAATAAATATATGAGCCCCATTTAGCAAACCAAAAAGGATAGCCCAGAAAATATTTTAGGTTTTTTACTTTGCTGAATGGGCCAAGTGGGTGATGGATTCATTGATCCAATTAAAGAGGTGAGAAAAGGTTATTGTACCAGTAGGAAAAGCTAAAATAATATGACTCAGCAAACATTTGTAACAAAAATATGTAGGGATTGTATGTAAACTTTGAACAGTTATCTGAATTAGAAGAAGTAACAAACAAATTACAGTGGACAGAAAATAAAATATTGCAGTGAGAAGAAAATAAAAGTGGCGTCTTTGGAGCCGGGGCCTGTGTCCAACACAGTGTCCTTAAAGCAATATTCGCCCCCTCATCGAAGTAATGCGAGCGCTTGCTTCCCAGGATACAGCGGCGTGAATTGCAGTTTGTGCAGTCGAACTGAACGGGTGTGCCGAAATGAAATCACCAAGTGACTGAGAAGACCGGAATTCGAATAGGAAGTAGAGAGATTTCGCGCTTGTTGTGGTGTATCTGAATTGAAGAGATTGTTCAGTATATATAGGTAAGAAGGAGCCTTTGCCTCTTAATGCAGCCATAACTCTGCCATTTTAATTCTCACGTTTTGGAGTTACAAAATAAATGAAAACAGTTTTCAGGTTATGTTTTAAATGGAAAAACGTAAAAGAAAATTTCCAAAATGTGGCTTGCACTTCGTGGCCAATTTTTGACTCATTCGGTCCGATATTTGTGTACGCAGGTCGCGCTCGCACACAAGTTCAAGGCTATGTCGGTCCAAGATTTGCACCCCCCTGCGGGCGCGTAGGCCATGTAGGAGTCTCTATGCAACAAATGGTTACACCTCACAAATTGTTAACCATATATAAATTGGTCCAAAAACTTATTCTTATCCTATGTGGGATAACTATTTAAGTTTTTCCACTTGTCACTTTCTTTTTGCTTTTTTAAATGTGGGATGGTACTATTTATAGTCCCCATATATTCTCACTTTTTCATTTCTAACCAATGTGGGATTGTTAATCCCTTTTTAAGGCTCCTCTTCAAATCCTAACTTTCAATCAATATGGGATTAATTTCACATACACAAGTGAAAATTCATTTGCCAAATAATATATTTTCCAACAATCCCCCACATGAATGGAAATTAATAGAGACACGGAATACTTGGTGACAAAGTTCCAAAGTTGAAACCTGCATAGGATAGGTAGGTGTTACCCTTTGAACCTCCACTTATGAAAATACATTTACTTTACTAGCTAATCAGTAGACGTGTGATGTCTTTGAACTGTTCTGCATTTTGTGTAAATGATGATGTACCTCATACACGATTCTTCCTAACACAATTCAGTTCTCATGGTTATGTTCGTTTGTAGCCATGAACATATGTCTGGTTTAGTGAGAGTTATTAAGAATTGAGCCTCACAATTCCCTTCGAAGCGGCCCCATTTCTCTCTCACATAGGTGATTTCTTAATTAAGAGTAACCCGCATTACTCCGCTCGGATTTTCGACGCATAAAAATCATTAAAAGCCTTATTGCTTATCCTCTTCTCACGGGCATCACTGTTATTACAGGAATGGACTGAAGATAACCCCCATAGTGATATAGTTAAGTATTTGCAATTAGGTTTTCTCATTGAACCTAGATCTTGGGATCTCCAGTCAGCTAGGTTGAGTTTCCACTACAATAACTTATTCTTTTAGAGGCTTAAGTCTCATTCCTCTTGATAACTTTGCAACTAACTCTCTATTTAACCCTTTGGTTAGCGGATATGCAATGTTATCTTTAGACTTTACATAGTCAATAGAGATAACTCCAGTTGAGAGTAACTGTCTTATGGTATTATGTCTACGACGTATGTGTCTAGACTTACCATTGTACATGTTGCTTTGTGCCCTTCCAATCGCAGATTGACTATCACAATGTATGCAAATTGCTGGCACATGTTTTGACCATATTAGAATATCCTCTAAGAAATTGCGTAGCCATTCAGCCTCTTCACCACATTTATCTAGAGCTATAAACCCAGATTTCATAGTAGACGTCGTAATAACTGTTTGTTTAGAAGATTTCCATGATATGGTTGCACCTCCCAAAGTGAACACAAATCCACTCGTAGACTTTGAGTCTTTAATATCAGATATCTAATTCGCATCAATATATCCTTCAATAACTGCAAGATATCTGGTATAGTGCAGTCCATAATTACGAGTATATTTTAAGTATTTTAGTACTCTTACTATTCATTTCCATGGTCAGACCCTGGATTACTAGTATATCTACTCAGCTTACTAACTACATAAGCGATATCTGGTCTTGTACAACTCATTAGGTACATAAGACTTCCGATTATTCTAGAGTACTCTACTTAAGAAATACCATCGTCTCTATTTTTCGATAGATGTTGACTTGTATCTATCGGTGTTCTAGCCATGCCAGTATCATCATTATTGAATTTTTTCAAAATTTCGTCCACATAATGTGATTGACTTAGAACGAGTCCATCTAATGTTCTTCAAATTTTAACTCCAAGAATCACATCAGCTAAACCCATGTCCTTCATGTCGAATCTTGAATTTAACATATTTTTAATAGATTTAATCATCTTATCGTTGCTACCAATGATAAGCATGTCGTCAACATAAAGATATAAAAAAACATAACCATTTCATGTGTCTTTGATGTAAACGTATTTATCACATTCATTGATTTTAAATCCACTTTCCATCATGACATTGTCAAATTTTTCATGCCACTATTTTGTTACTTGTTTTAAGCCATATAATGACTTTACCAATTTACATACCTTGTTTTCTTGTCCTGGTGCAGAAAACCTCTCAGGTAACACCATGTAAATTTCTTCTTCTAAATCTCCATTTAAAAAAGCAGTTTTGACATCCATTTGATGTACTTCGAGATTGTACAAAGATGCAATTGCTAATATCATTCGAATGGAAGTTATTCTCGTTACCGGAGAATAAGTGTCAAAGTAGTCAATGCCTTCTCGTTGCCTATAACCTTTAATTACAAGTCTGGCCTTGTACTTATCAATAGTTCCATCTGCTTTCATTTTCTTTTTGAAAATCCATTTGTAGCCTAGTAGTTTGCTTCCCAGGGGAAGATCAACCAACTCTCATGTATGGTTTTGCAGTATGGAATCTATTTCACTTTTAATGACTTCTTTCCATTGAGGACCTTCTAAGAGTTTACAGTTTCTTTGAAACTTTGAGGTTCAGTTTCTAGCATATAAGTCAGAAAATCAGGACCATAAGATTTTTCTGTCCTTTCTCGTTTACTACGTCTTGGTTCAACATCAACTTCCTCTTATACTTCTTTGTCTTGACTATTCTCAATCATAGTCTTATATGTTCATTTAGAAGAGTTTGTTTATTCTTTGGACTTACATGGAAATATATGTTCAAAGAATGGAGCATTTCTACATTCCATTATCGTGTTTTTGTGTATATCGGAAATTTTAGAATCAAACACAAGAAATCGATAAGCACTACTGTTATGTGCATATCCGATAAATATGCAATCAACAGTTTTTGGTCATATTTTTACCTTCTTTGGTGTAGGTACAGCTACTTTGGCAATACACCCCCACATTCGTAGGTATTTGTAGGAAGGCTTCATTCCTTTCAATAACTCGTAAGGGCTCTTTTATTCTTTCTTTCGGGGTACGTTATTTAAAAGGTAATTAGCCGATAACACAACTTCCCCCACATGTTCTGAGGTAACCTGGAACTTAATAATATTGCATTCATCATTTCTTTCAATGTTCTATTTTTCCGTTTAGCAACATCATTTTGTTGTGGTGAATAAGGTGATATTGTTTCATGTTTAATTCCATGTTGTGCACATAATTCAACAAATTGTGATTCATATTCACCACCTCTATTACTTCTCAACACTTTGATCTTTTTGTTGAGTTGATTTTCAATTTCATTTTTATAGAGAACAAATTTCTCTATAGCTTCGTCTTTACTTTTAAGCAAATACACAAAACAATATTTTGTGTTGTCGTCAATAAAAGTAATAAAATATTTGTTACCTTCCCTTGTTTGTACAAATTTTAAATCGCATACATCGGTGTGAATTAAATCAAGAGTTCAGTTTTTCTTTCAACGGATTGAAGTGATGACCTTGTCAATTTTGCTTCAACACAAGTTTCACACCTATGTTTATTATCAATTTGAAATGTAGTTATGCAATTTAAGTTAATTAGTCTACGCAAAGTGTCTAATTAACATGTCCTAGTCGACCATGCCACAAATTGGAAGACTCAAGCAAGTAAACGGAAGAGTTATTCATTTTATTAATTTTTGGCTTAATAGCCATTACATTGAGCTTAAAAAGCCCATCACTTACATAACCCTTTCCTACAAACATTTTAGACTTATACAAAATAACTTTGTCTGACTCAAACACCATACGGAAGCCATGCTTGTTCAATAGCGAGCCGAAAACCAAATTCTTGCGAATCTCCGGCACATAAAGTACATTGTTTAGAGTCAGCTCTTTCCCATAAGTTATCTTTAGAACCACCTTTCCATGGCCCTTGATTTCGGAGGTCGCTGAATTTCCTATATACAGCTTCTCCACATCCGCTGCTTCAAACCCATTAAACATCTCCTTATCGGAGCAAACATGTCCGGTAGCACCGGTGTCTATCCACCATTCTCTCGGATTTGAACCCACCAGGTTCACTTTAGAAATGATAGTTGCAAGGTTGATGTCAGATACATCTTCAACCATATTTGCTTCTTTTTTCTTCTTCGGCAAACGGCACTTCGTAGATTTGTGACCAATCTTGTCACAATTGAAGTATTTCCCTTGAAACTTCTTCTTGAAAATTCCACCCATTGGCCCCAACTTGGGCCCTTGCCACCAGATTGCCCAAATTTGTTCTTATTGGTCTTGGAGCTTTGGCCATGCTCTACAACATTAGCTTTAGCCACAACCGGATTGAACCCTCTTTTAGAATTTTTGTTGTCTTCTTCAATTCGAAGTCTAACAATTAGTTCCTCAACGTTCATTTTCTTTCGCTTGTGGTTTAAGTAGTTTTTGAAATCCTTCCATACAGGAGGTAGCTTTTCAATTATGCAAGCCACTTGGAAGGATTCACTCGCAACCATTCTCTCGGAATGAATTTCATGCAAGATCACTTGTAATTCTTGTACTTGACTGATTATAGATTTGAAGTCCACCATTTTGTATTCCAAAAAGCGGCCAACAAGAAACTTCTTGGCTCTGGCATCCTCGATTTTGTACTTTTTGTCCAAAGACTCCCATAATTCTTTGGCCGTTTTTATTGTGCAGTACACATTGTACAATGAATTAGCTAAACTGTTCATTACATAATTCCAGCACAAGAAATCAGAATGCTTCCAAGCATCCACTGCACTGATTGCTTGAATGTCGACTTGACCATCTTGGAGCACTAAAGCATTTTCAGTCAAGAATCTCGTAAGATTCAAGGTCGTGAGGTGAAACATCATTTTTTGTTGCCACCTCTTGAATTTCGAACCATTAAACGTCTCCGGCTTTTTCCCATGATTAACCGGGACTGTCATAGTTGGACCAGTAGCTAGACTTGGCATGGGAGCCACAGTCTTAGTCCCACTTGAACCAACAGCTAGACTTGGTATATTAGCCACAGTTTATGTAATTGGAGCCACCACTTGAGCCACATCAGAACCTGGCATAGCCACAGGAGGCAAATTTTCGTTTGCAGATCCCACAACGTTATTGGTAGGTGTATTTTCCATTTTTGAAACACAATTAGAATATCAGTACAAGAATATTGCTTTAAGATTGTATGTAAACTTTGAACAGTTATCTGAATTAGAAGAAGTAACAAACAAATTGCAGTCGGCAGAAAATAAAATTGACGTTTTTGGAGCTGGGGCATGTGTCCAACACAGTGTCCTTAAAGCAGTATTCGCCACCTTACTGAAGTAATGCGAGTGCTTGCTTCCCAAGATACAGCGACGTGAATTGCAATTTGTGCAGTTGAACTGAACGGGTGTGTCGGAACGGAATCACTAAGTGACTGGAAGAAGACAGGAATTCGAATAGGAAGCAGAGAGATTTCGCGCTTGTTGTGGTATGTATGAATTGAAGAGATTGTTCAGTATATATAGGCAAGGAGGAGCCTTTGTCTCTTAATGCAGCCATAACTCCAGCCATAACTCTGCCATTTTAATTCTCACGTTTTGGTGTTACAAAATAAATGAAAATAGTTTTCAGGTTATGTTTTAAATGGAAAAACGTAAAAGAAAATTTCTAAAATGTGGCTTGCACTTCGTGGCCAATTTTTAACTCATTCGGTCCGACATTCGTGTACGTAGGTCACGCCCGCACACAAGTTCAAGGCTCGAAGGCCAAGTCGGTCCAAGATTTGCACCTTCCCTGCGGGGCGCGTAGGCCATTGAGGAGTCTCTATGCAACAAATGGTTAAACCTTACAAATTGTTAACCATATATAAATTGGTCTAAAAACTTATTCTTATCCTATGTAGGATAACTATTTAAGTTTTCCAACTTGCCACTTTCTTTTTTCTTTTTCCAATGTGGGATGGTACTATTTATAGTCCTCATATATTCCCATTTTTTCCATTTCTAACCAATGTGGGATTGTTAATCCCTTTTAAGGCTCCTCTTCAAATCCCAACTTTCAATCAATGTGGGATTAATTTCACATACACAAGTGAAAATTCATTTGCCAAATAATATATTTTCCAACAGGGATATATCCGCCATGAAATCTACAATACGATTATGATTCTTTATTTTTAATATATATTTAAATCGGGAAAGTGACTTGCCTGAATTTTTTGTGGAAGCACTATCTTCTTCTTTTTGGTGCTAGGTCAGATATTGAAGCTTCAATAGGCCCCTTGCCACTGTCCTTCATGTGGGTAGTCTTCCCCAAACCTCCGGAGTTAGATTGCAGGTATCTTACATTTGTTTGTTGGCTATTGCCTTCTTTTGAGTCTACGAGACTTAGAGGAATTTCCCACTTGTTGGGTCTTGATAAAACCCAAGGAAAAGCGGTGTTTCGGGGGGCAACAACGGGTGTTGAATCATATTTTTGTTGTACCCATACATAGCTAAGTGATGAAGGAAGACTTGTATCAGCATCAGTATGCTTGGTTCCGATTGAATCTTGAAGCTTACTTCTTATTAAAGCATATAATTATTATGTGGGTACAGATGATTGTAAATGCACCTTCGGCTATGGTTTTATAGTGACAAAAGATCCCTTTACTGCACGCACGATCTGGGTCGAGGAACTCGATAGATTCATCAATTATCTGGCAGTTTTTTTTTTGTTTTATTCTCTCCATCAGTATCTGGTTATGTGAACCGACTTGTGGTGGTCCATGATGGTAATTATGGCCAGAAGGGGTGTTGCCACTGCCCTTAGTGTTCGTGAATTGCTGTTGGTGGTGGAACAAGATCTGGATTGGGTTTACTGTTATTGGAACACGTGTATGTAGACTACATGAAAAAAAAAAATAAAGCTCAGATTCACCATCTATCCTTCATTCCTTGGAGGCTAATCTCTGTGATTTTTTGGGGTAGAACAAACTCTCGGAAAAAAAAAATCTTTTTCAGTGGCTTTTTGGTACTTGGTAAAACATGGTTAGCGTACCCCTTCCATAGACGACGCCAATGTTGATGTCAAAATTCGTACCTGTTGATTTCGAGCCTAACGATTGAGAACGAGCACGAATGAGGCCTTCCGGTACCTGAAACAAAGACGTCGATGTGTGTCCTCGTCGACCTTCCGATGTTTAAGTCAGATAGAGGAATTATGTGAAAAACTGTATATTGGAATATTATGTAAAACATACCTGAATAATAAGACTAGGTTATGTATTTTTAAATGTTGGAGGGGGAGTCCTGGAAGGACTTAACTTCATGTAAATCTAGTTATTTTAGGTGTTTGTATTGTGTAAGGATTGTACAATTGGAGTTAGAGCAAAATTCGTATGAAATCGGAGTTTGTACCTAAAAAGGACTAACATGACTTTATGCTGGCCCTCGAACTCGAGCTCAACCCTACGTTACGAAATGGCCTAATATGGAGGCCCAAGGTTGGCTCCAATAGGTTGGATTTGGGCCTATCGATATTTTTCCGCATCAATTAAACATAATTTAAAATTTTTCTTTATTTTTTAATACACATTTTTTTATTAATCTACTATTTCAAAATGTGGCTCAAACATAGATTTTGATTAAAAAAAATAATAATAAATAAATAAATAAATAAATAAAATAGTAAAATATATGGTAGAAAAGTTGAAAAAATTGTAAATTTCATGAAATATGTGGTTGAAAATGAATTTTAAGAAACATGGACAAACCACATGGTAAAGATGCAAAGCTTTCCCATTCATAAACATAGAATCAATGTATATGAATCATAAATTGTAATTGATAGTGCAAACTCTCTGTATTTTGTAGTGACTTGACATTTTTACGCCTGGTTTAATTATCATTATTTTTAAAATACATTTTCTTCATTTTTTAATCTCACTGTTTTTAATAAAATAATATTATATACTAATTTTTTTTTTTTAATCATACATTCTCCATAATTTCTCATTCCAATGCATTATTATAATAAAATTGGGCTCAAACAGGTACTTAATTTATAAATTTGACGTGAGCAACTGCAATGCACTTACTTTTAGTCTATGATTGACAAAAAATTTGTTAAAATCAAATTACTTTTTATCTACCTATTTTGAATAATTTAAAGCAGTATTTAACATTTGTCTGCATGCACTAAAAATTGAAATTTAATTTTTCTGTCACATCCAGTGGTCCCTGCTCATAAAATATAAAATTGGCAACATTCAGGCCCCGTTTGAGCCATATTTTTTCCTCACTAAAATAAAAAATATGACCGTTATTCATCACATCAACATTTGAATTCAAATTTTCTATCTCTTGTGTGGACCCCAATAACGACTATATTTTTCATTCTCATTTTCAAAAAAGGTGGTTCAAACAGGGGCTCAATTTGAATAATTTCTACGACGTGGCTACATTGCAGTCCATATCACCTTTTTCTTTCTTAAATTCAACATTTAACCGTACATATTAAAAGCAGCCACAATTGTTGACTGCATTCAACCAAGTAGGCGCAATAAAGTAAAAACAAATAGATAAGTCAAGGTCAGTGAAGACTATCTGTAGATAAAGTTACTGCATTCTATATTGGAAACGTCACCTAAAAATTTGATAACTTTTTTGATAAAAGGCCACGTGAAAAAAATTGTCAAACTTTTATGTACAAATAAAATGAATCTTGGAAACATACAGTGAACTGTATCATAATTTGATAAATTTACTCAAAAAAAGTAGCACTAGGGTTGCAACCCAAATAGAAAAATTGATTGTGAAATCGAAATCTCCTGTCAACACTTTATCAATCGTGCCCTTCACAATGGGGTTGCCTAATGCAATTTATCTCTCTTGTGTGATTTGCGAATTATTGTACACGGAGCGAGATTTACCTAGTGCGCACTCATGAGTAGCGACTGCGAGTTCTTAAGTCCAAAAAAAAAAAAAAAAAAAAAAAATATTGATTGTGAAGTGGTCCTTAATATGTCTCAAAAGTCAGAGACAATAGTTAAGCGAGAAATTGTTAAGAGACTTGATCACTACTTTTGTCAAAGATTGGGGACTAATTTGCAATTATCCTTTACATTTCTACTTCCTTAGCTAAAAGTGTTTATTTGCTATAATTCAACGAATAAATAATTAGTCATACTTTGACTAGTTGGAGGTGACATCACGGGTATATGGTAAGCTATTAGAGACTCCTGATCAAAACTCGTGGTAAGGGGAAATGAGTGGACATAAAAGGCTTCTAGATGTAGTGTAATGGAAATAAGACTTTTATACTACACATTTTGTTCCGGTAAGAATTAAAGTTAACAATTATTATAATCACATATTTTATGAATTTTACAATTTTTCAATCATATATTTCATCAACTTTTATCAAAAGCTGCTAAATATCTGATTTAAATTTACACTAAACCAAGAGACATTCATGCTGACACGTCAAGATATTGTATGACTTATGTACATTAGGCCTTGTTATATTTCACGTTCAGAAAATACGTCGGTCCAAATCCAATGACCAACTTGTTTTGTTACTATTTTCCTAAATTTTGAAAATTGAGTTAGATTGTATTATGATTTTCTTACTTACGATATTGCTGACGCTTGTTCATAAAGTTTTTTCTTTGAAAATGTTTTTGTAATGAATGTGCAGTTAAAGAGTATGGAAAATTATGAAAAATGTGAAACAATTTTTTTTTTTTTTGGAGACTGTTTGAACGAGTATTGAAGAGAAGTGATTCTCAAATAACCAAAATCAAACAAGGACTTAAAAAAATTGTATTTTTCTTATATTCTGACTTATTGAGTATTATGAGTATGTTGAACTATACCATATTGAATATAAATAAAAATGAAAAATAAGTTAAAAATCTTATTTGTTATATCGTAGAATAGAGTAATCCATTGATCACATATCACACATATGCCCAATGTTTAAAGGGCTAGGATTCAACAAAGTATATGCCCGAAATTCTCGATTATTTTCTAATATACTCATTTCTTGTTCATCCAAGGTGATCCAGGCTTCCACTCCAGTACCACATCTCGTGTCCATAAGAATGATTAGATTCATGAAAAAGGGGATGCTTGAATCCATACTGCTAACCCAAACAGGTTTTCCCCACCCAAAATCAGCATCATAGAACCCTAATTTGCACCAACTGGTGAACCCAAAGCAATCTGCTGAACCATTAGAGACAAATTCTCCAATCTCTTTGAAATGCTTATACATCATGAGGGAAGCGTCTGTACTCCTTAGTTTCTTCACATAATCAGCATCGATTTTCGATATAGATTTTGCTAACTGACGCACCAATGAAGGGAGTCCAATGGTTTCATTATTCTTGACAGTACTGCTGAATTTTGCACTTGCCAACCAAATCAGGTTTCCAATAGAATGTTCTGAAAAATTTGGGGCTGCTCTTTTTCGCAGATTTACGATGTGTGTGATCAAAGAAGGTTTCTTGGAACCACGTATTTTCTCTGATGCAGCCATTGTATATTTCCATATGAATGCAGAAATGGCCTCCACTCGAGTAGGATGCCTCACACTTGAGCTGGTAGTTGCCATTTCTTTGAGTTTTGCTATAGCCAAACCATCAAATACAAATCTCTTTGTAATGAACTCTCCTTTCTTGAAGACTGCACCCCACATGGCCATTGATCCATTTTTAAGACTTAAATCATTAGCAGGGAAGAGGGAAGATGCAGAGAAATCGGGATACACTACTTTTTTGGATGAAGCAAAAGCTGCAGTAGCCCAACCTTTAAGGAACATGCTTAGTGCAGTGCCATCAAGAATTCTATGCGAAATACAAACGCCAATGGCGATTCCACCACATTCGAACACGTTGACTTGGATATTAGTCACTCTAGTCCCTTCCAAGGGAAGAAACCGATTGATCAAATGAATTTCAGGGTGTTCAAGAAATTCGAAAAGATGGGAGTTGATCCTTGTTGTGATATAGTAAACCCCTTGATCATTACAATCAATTGACAGATCATCTTTGATTGTACCGGCAAGCGGATAAAATCGGGTTAAGATTTCTGACAGTGATTCTTTAAGAAGAAGAAGCCTTTTGAGGACTTGAGCATGAGGAGCAGAATCAGAATTGGGATAGAAAAGGACAATGGGAGCATAAGGAGCTGGAATAAGCTGATCTAAGAGGCAAAGATTGAAGTTTCTAAGGTGATTTGGTGTTGGTGAAGAGGGTTTAATTCTTTCTTCGGAAACGATTTCAATATCCATTGTGATCATTGCTATTTTGCTTTGGAGAGAACAAGGGCAGACACACTTATATAGCACACATGATAAAGATAAGATCAAGAAAAGATGCTATCAATATTGTGCGTTTAGCAGGTAATTTACTTGAGACAAAATGGGACATTAACAGTTTCTAGAATAGGAGTCCTTTTCCAATTCCCGTCTCATTGTGTTATTAATCTATTTCACCTAAAATCTTGACTTGTTATTGAATGATGTCTAATTAATTGATTAATGATATTTAACACCACTAGTTTTTAACATTTGTCTAGGTTATCATAGATAACTGTTGGTTCCAGAATCGAGATTTACATACCAAAAATAAAAACAGAGAAACAAAAAATTGCAGAAAGTAAGAACCCACAGATTTTTCACCCCTTAGGTCCATATGTCCACCTTGACAGCTTACTCACTCATTGAGCATCTACAAAGTAGATTATGCTCAAATCCATTAAGAATGACAAAGAACAATACAGAATGTAAGAAGAAATAATTATTCACTGAAGTTTCCTCTCGCCTCTCTAATACAAACCTCTCTCCTCACAACTACTAAAATGTACACCAAATACACTCTAAAAATATCACTAAGATATTTACAGAGATCAAAATCAGAAGATCCCAAAAAGATGAAAACAAAAAAATCACTCGAGAGATGATGAAGAAGAAAACCCTAGAATACAACTACAGTGAATTGAAGAGTCGAGAAAGTGCTATAAAACCACTCTTAAAGCATTCCATCCAACGATAACATTAAATGATAAATAATGTTATTTATCACCACTAGTGTTAAGTATCACTGTAGGTGACAATTATAAGATATTAAATGGTAAATTTATTTGAACACAAGTTCACATTATTCATATAATAAAACCTATCAAATGTAACCATTTAAATTAGAATTCTCGCACTATTGGTGTTAGATAGCATTATTCTTAAATGATGGATTCATTTAAATAAAATGACACACGTCTATTTAATTTGAACTATCAAATAAGGTTACTTAAACTGATATTATAGCACCATTAAGAATAAACTCCTGTTTTGAGTTCCATTATTTTAAAATTTGGGTTCGTTTGGTTTGTGTCTCAATTCTTAGTCTTGAATTTTGAGTTTATTCTCAATTTTTTATTTTGAGAGTCTATTTAAGATTGCTAAAAACGTATTTTATTTGTCATTTTGAAAAATTATTTCTCAAAATAGAAAACTAGAAACATGTTTGGTTTTAAATGTTGACAAATTGTTTCATGCCATTTTATTTCATAAAATTTGATTATTCAGTAAAAATTGTACAATTTTGTTATAATATATTATTAAGTAATATATGCATTTTATAGATGGTCAATCTTACAACATTTTTCTCACTATAAAAATAAAATAAAAATAATTGTTAAATTAAGCTCAAAATATAGAAAATAAAAATTAATTATGTGGATTAAGAATATTTTTATTTGTCTTCATTTAAAGTTTATTTATACCTTTTATGTAAACAATCATTAATAGTTTGAACTATTTTAATTTTTTTAATGTTATAGATTTTTTTATAACTTAGTTTTTTTTTCAAAAAAAAAAAAAATTAATTTTTTAGACTGTTTTAAAATTTTAGTTTTTTTTCGAATTAAATTTTTTAATTTTTTTATATTTTTAATCTTTTTGAATTTTAATTTTCAAAAAAATTTAAAATTTTATTTTCCACAATTTATATCTATTTTTTAATTTCTAAAATTGTATTTAAATAAAATTTAATTTTTCATGATCATTTTCAAAATTTTTACTGAAAACTCAAAATACCAAAAATGCGTTTTGAATTTTATATTATAATAATAAGTTTAATACTATTTTTGAAAATGTGTTTTTAGAAATATCATATCAAACACACTTAATTTTTTTTGCAAAAACTGAAAACCAAAAACAGCTTGAAAGTAGTAAAACAAATGCAACCTTATTTTTCTCTAATCTCACTCTCAATTACACTTTTTTTTTTTTTTTTTCAAAAATATAATTTTACACGTAGGCCCAAATTTTTTTCATATATTTTAATCGCAAACTTTTCAAAAAATTACTATTACAAAATTTATTTTCCCATGGGTTCAAACAAATCTAAATAGCAATATATCTAGTTATATGTTCATAAATTGGGGTAAGCGAGAAGAATCTATGTAGGAGCGAGGGATTAATAGTGAAAGCTTGTGACTTAAGATTAATAAATAAGTATAACAATCTTGCTATAAGTATAATTTAATTCACATTCTATTTTAACATTAAGTAATGTTATTAATCCCTATTGTATTTACAAATACAGTCTAGTGGCTCTAATTGATAGGTTAATTGAAATGTGAAATGAAATGACTTATTTAATTTCACCTATCATTTAATGTCACATTAACGCCACCTAAATCGTGTTTGTAAACACACTGGGGATGAATAACATTACTCTTAATATTATATTATTTGACACACAATTTAACTATTGATTTTTTCAATACTTCAAATAATCAATGATCTCGATTTTGTCGAGATATTTATCTTTTATACAAATTCTTAATTTATTTTTAACAAAGCAGACGATAATTTCAAGGTGGTTCTATAAGGGTCCAATCTTATCGAATTGTGATATTTTTTTGTCCTTAATAAAGTGATTTGTTGTCAACTAGATAAAGTCACGTTGTTCGAAAATGTCCGGACGGCTAAAGGAGAGCCGTGCGTTAAAATACCTCTTCTTCTTTATTTTTATTATTTTATTATTATTTTTAAACAATTAATTAGTTCAAGGGCAGTTTTCATATGCCATCACAAC
Source organism: Fraxinus excelsior (assembly GCA_019097785.1). Lineage (NCBI taxonomy): Eukaryota > Viridiplantae > Streptophyta > Magnoliopsida > Lamiales > Oleaceae > Fraxinus > Fraxinus excelsior. The sequence goes on from CM032634.1 coordinate 23,972,280, forward strand.
TATCTAAACTAACATTAGTCATTTGAGAACTGAGAACTGAATCTTGTTTTATCAATCATTGAAACAAATTATTGAAGCTGATTTATGTCACCAATTGTTGACCACAAAATAACAATCAACAATTTTTTCTCCCCCAGCCAAAATCTCTCCTCCTATACTTTTTGATTTTGATGCTCAAATAGGAACAAAAGAGGAAATCGCTATTTAGATGGGAGATATTTGAATTTTTACATACTTCTGTTTGCTGCGCATTGTTGTAGAATGAGAATGAAAAATATAGTCGTTATTGGGCCCCACACAAGAAATAAAAATTCAAATTTGAAGGCTTGATGTGATGTATAACGGTCATATTTCTAATTTTTAATAAATTTGTATGAGAAACAAACAGATGCTGTCATTCATCTTTTCAGATAGGAGTATTTATACATTTCTTTCAAGTTGATAAGTAGGTCATTCTAGAAAATAATAGGCCACGATCATTTAATGGTGGGTTTATAACTATTTCCGTTATGCATTCAAGTGTTATTCATCATTTTACATGTCCTGTGTTAATTGATTTATAAATCATTCTTTAAATATTTTCCTACGTGTACTTTAACAACGGTTTCTGCTAGTCTGGATTTCAAAGCGGATGGTTTGCCCATTTCTTCTGCAAACTCTCCTATAGTGGCAAGGTGATGAACCCGATTGACTGCTGCACCATGAGCTATCAAGCAGTCACGTTCAATTTTCTCAAACTTGATTCCACCAAAAAGCTGTTGGTATGTCCTTCCTCTAACTCAGCGACTTTTGAAGTTAGGAACTGTTTTCGCGCGTTTTTGCAACCCGCCAACAATTACGAGAGAGAGGGGTCAGACGATTGTGTAAGGAACATACCTCTTGAGACAAAGTCCCAAAAATGGGTGCGTATGCCAGTGAAGGATTACAATTGGGAAGTAGACAAAACGCCTCCAAGGGGCGCAAGCACACGAGTACTGAAAAATGATTAAATTTAAACTAAGGAATAAAAATTACATGATCTCTTGTAGAGAGTTTTTGATTCGGTCCCTTTCTTCTATGACGTTACTTCTTTTATACTTCTTGAGCATCCCTTGTTTATCGAAACTGCTCAGATTTGCTTCATATCCTTCGTAACCGCCCACTCTTTTAGTGAGAAATCACTTATTCGGGGAGTAGTTGCTTAGTAACCGCTGCCACTACCTTTGCTGCTTCCTGGATCGTGGGATCGTGCCGGGTTTACTTGCCAACCGCTTCCAAACTATATCCTTTAGACTTGTTTGATTTTGGGCGACGTGGGGTTCTGGGCGACAATGAGGCTGTCGTCCTGGGTGATTGTGACGTACTATCTTCGTTCGGCCTCTAGGCGTCCTACAACCTTGGGGCGATGGTATTCTTTTGTTCTTGGGCTTCCAGTATTCAGGTTTTCCCACAGGCCTCCAACTTGGGTTTTTCTTCTTGGGCCTTTTAATTGGCTTCTGTTGGGTCTTTATCCTGGATTTTATCAATTGGACTTCCTTTCGATTTTGGGCTGCATTTTAGTGTGTCAACAATTACCCCCCAATATGGCAGAATTAATACTAATCATTGATTTTGCCATATTCATTCTGTATCTTTCCCGCACTATTTGAACTTCCCCAGAATTTCAATCGTCGCTTGCGTTCTAGTGCCTGGAAAGTTGCGACGTTATAAACCCTTAAAACCCCAAAAGTACGCGGCATCCTTTTCATTCACATTTCTACGGCATTACGTCTTTCTTCGCCATTTCACCGTCTTCCTTGCGGCAACCTTCGATTTAGACCAAACAATCTTCGAGAACAAATCACTTTCTGTGCCATAATGACTACTTCTCAAACTCCTTCGGACAACGTTTTCAGTTTTGAGGACTTCCAGACCCTTCTTGCAAGACCATATGTGAACCCGTCTTTTCTTTCACAATCCAATGCTGACCGCAACGAGTTTTATCTGGGCCCGTCGTTCAATGATGCTGAAGCCGTCGAACGGGCCGCGGTCGGTCATTTGTTCCCGTGCTCTGAGGATCTCCCTTTCTCGCAATCTTTGCCATTGAGGCCGATCCATGATAGAGGTATTCGTACTTGGCCTAAAACTGATGCATCTTTCCGTAGGTGGCATGCACGTATGGTGGCTCATGGTCCCACCAAATCAATTTTTGAACGTGCTAAAATTTTGGACCTATTGGAGATTACCCTATTCCCCCCAACATATGACCCTGTGCTTTTTCCAATCACCCTAAGTTATTGGTCCCCCGAGTTCAATACCTTTGTTTTTCCTCTTGGTCCCATGACCATTACTTTGAGGGACGTTGGGGTTTGCTGAATCTTCCGCCTTTGGGCGATACTATTTTTCCTGGCATGCTAATTTCTGGTACTGCCCCAAAATTTGATAAAAAACTTACTGAGTCTTATTCGAGCCTGCAGGGTAGTTATGTCACTGCTATATCTGAGCCTGACCATTCTGAACGAGTCGCTTTTCTCCAAGTCTGGCTTTGTAAATATGTCCTTTGTGTTCCTAGCTTGAAACCCTCTATGAGCTACTTGCCCCTATCTCATGAGTTGGCTCGGGGTAGACCTTTGAACTTATGTTCATTCTTCCTGGCTGCTCTTTATAGGGGCATGGCCATGCTCCAATTCCAACTGAAAAATAATGCATCTCCCACTGGCAGCGGGCCCTTATGGCTTGCTCAATTGTGGTTGAGGTCTTATTTCCCTCAGCTGGGTATTCCACCTTTTCCTCCTCGTGAGGTTTCCTGTTATGGGCTTTTTATTCATCAACTGAGCCCTGTAAATATGTCCATGAGAGATGTTTTCACTTTCTTCCACACTTTGAATTCAACCCTTTCGTTCTTTCCTTTTCCTCCTGAGCAAATTCCTCCTTTTGTGCGGCCTCCTTCTACTTTGGCCGAGGCGGATACATTTCTGCCTGTTTGGGTTCAATTTTTAGTAGGGAGAGAATTGTTTCATGACATTCTGATAGGGACCAATGCTAAAGCGGGGGTAGAGATATATGCGCCTCAATTTTGTGCTCGCCGGCTTGGTTTCGGCCAAATGTGGCCTATCCCTCCTTGCTACTCCAATAATTTAATGGATCGCTTCTACATTCTTAACAAAGCAGAAGCCCAAGCCATCGACGTCCGTAATAAACTTTTGGCAACCGGCTTTACTTTCGCTCCCTTCAATCCTACTGCTGCTACTCATCTTCTTTTTGACCAACTGTGGCCGTCAGTGAAGCAAATGTTATTTTCAACTGATGCGAATCGCGCCTTCCACTTCCTGGATAAACAGGGTACTTTTCCCATCTCCACTGCGTCCCCTTCGCGTTCTACACGCTCTGCTCTTTCATCCCCAGTTTCGAAGCCTACCGTTTCTAAAAGTGCTCCCAGGCGCAAGCGGCCACTGCGACCGTAATATCCCTGCAGGATGATGATGATGATGATGACGCTCCCCTCATCATAAGGAGAAAGGTAACTGAACTTCACCTACTGCACAAGTTGTTTTCTTTTCAGGCGATAATGATTTGCTTTTCTTTCCAGAAGGATTCTCCCTCCAGGGCTATGGTTTTGGCCGATTCTTCCTCATCCCTTCTTGTCAAGGCTGCGCCGCCCAAGCATCAAGCTCCAGCAACATCATCTTCAGTCAATCCCCCTCCTCAGGGTGTCGACCCCCCAAGCGTGGTCCTAGAAGGTAATGCTTACTTTTGATACCTTTGGCCTTTCTTTATCGCTGCTGTTTTCATTGATTTACTACGGTATGAAATGTACAGAGATTCTGGTGTCTTCGTCTGGTGGGGAAGGTCCTTCCTGCCCAGCTAAAGGAAAATCTCCTCAAGTGATGGAAGAAATAAGGGGAGCGCCTGAATTTCCAACCACCGGCGATGAGGTCTTTTTACTGCGCTCTTATCTCTGATTTTGCTTTGTTGTGTAGAAAAACCTTCAATATTGGTAACTCTCTTTTGCAGGAATCTGATAACATTCTCAACTCTATCCAAGACTTATTCACCTCTTGGGCGCGCATGAAAACATCTTCTGCATCATCTTCCATTCCTGCGAACGAGGACATGATACTTCTCAAACAGGCACTGTTTGAGTATGTTTCCTTCATGGATATGGAGATCGGTCGTGCCAGCGCTGCTCAGCAAAAGGCCAAGCTAGATATGTTGAGTGCGAACCTACTGCAAGTACTCTCACTCCCATCGCTCAGCATTTCTACTGATTTTAAAGTGAAGCTGAGGGTTCTTCACGCCGACATCGTTTCCTTGCTGGCCAAGAATGCGGAATTGAAGACCAGAAGTGCCCAATATCTTCGCGCTTCTTCTGAGAAAGAGTCCTTGCTCCAGGAAATTGACAGGAACCATGCTGATTTGACTGAGGTTTCTTCAGAACTTGTAGTGGAAGATTCTTTGATGTTGAGCCTGACTGCTGAAATGAAATAGCTGCAAGCGAAAATGAACGATTGCATGGCGAGAATAGCTGCTAAGAAGCATACTGCATCCCAAGGAATTGCAAAAACCAAATCTTTATTGGAGCAGTATCAGAAGTTGGAGGTTGATGATGACTTAGTGACGGAGTTTGGTATCATTTCCTCTAGGCAGGGCGAAGAGTGGGATAGACTTAGGCAACAGATGCGCTCAGCTTGGGGCGAATTGTAATTGAACATTTACTGTTCTAATTTTTGTAACTTTTCGCGCTGACTACCTTTATTTTATGTAATCTGATGCCATTCATCATCATTAATGAATAGTTATTTTGAAGTGGTGTTTATCCTTGATCGCCGATTTTCCTCGTACTCAGTTCTTGTGCCAACATCCATGCATATTCTCTTGGCATTTGAGTTTTCTTCCCTAAATGTTTGGGCCATATTGGTTTTACTCACTGGTCATAAATGTGACCTTCCAGATTCCGGCTTTTGATCTTCCAACCCCTATAAATATGCCTGTTTATACTCATCGTTTTCATCCTCATGCCTTCTCAAATTCAATTTCCCACCATCAGAGTTTCCTGCCACTGCATGGCACTCCGGTCGTTTCCCAACAATTTTTTCTTCTACAGGGATGGGTTTCTCGACTCATCTCCTTCGTTTTGACATCACTTTTGGTATGGGAGGTATAGGAAATGTCAAACCGAGGCAAGATTTTTGCCCTCGGTTTGCTTGTTGAGAGTGCTTCTCTTCGCCTACTATTGCAGCAATGCTTTTAGGAAGGCTGTAGGGAACATTTCACTCTCTTAATTGGCCATGGATTGAAGGGCTGCTTCTCTCCGCCTGCCTTTGCAGCAATGCATCTAGGAAGGTTGTAAGAGTAGTTCACCTTCTTACGGCCACAGGCTGAAGGGTTGCTTCTCCTTGTCTACCACTGCAGCAATGCGTTTGGGAAGGATGCAGGGGCAGTTCACCCTCTTACGGCCATAGACTGAAAGGCTGGCCGTACTGGTTTTACTCTTTCTGTCCCTTTCAGTCAGAAGATAATTTGTAGCGTGTATCGCCTTGTATTTTGCCTATGTCTTTTAATTTTTTGTAAAGAATGGTTTGTAAGGAGCACTGGATAATAAATGACTTTGTTTTGAATATGCCTTGTTCTCTCTGATTTTCTTAGAACGTGATCGTCCAATTTTACTTACCGCCATCGTTCGGCATGAATACATCACAATTGCAATCATACCACTTACGTATCTATTCTATTTATTTTGCTATCAGAACGTGATCGTCCAGTTTGTTAACTGCCGTTGCTTGGCATGGTTGTATTACGATTGCGATTTTATCACTCAAGTGTTTATCTGTTCACTTTCCCAAAGGGATGGAACATATCTCTTCAAGTACTTACCATTAATAAATCTTATGTGCCTAGTACCATCTAAATCCTCCAAGTGGTAAGCTCCATTAGGCAACACACTCTTCACTCTATAAGGCCCTTCCTAATTTGGCGACCATTTGCCATACTTTGGGTCCTTACTATCTAAAGGAAGTATTGCCCTCCAAACCAATTCGTCCGCATTAAAGAATTTGGCTATAACTTTCTTATTGTAAAATCTAGTCATTCTTTGTTTCTGAACTTGCAACCTGTCTAGCACGTCTAACTTCAATTCGTCTAATTCTAACAAGTTTTGAACCAACGATTCCTTGTACTCATTCTCGTTCAATTCGTGCTGCCGACGCACCCTTATGGATTGTACGTTGATTTCTACGGGCAATACAGCCTCCTGCCCATAAGTGAGTTGGAAAGGCGTGATGTTGGTGCTCGAGCGGGGCGACATTCTGTAAGCCCATAAGGCCTTGTTCAAGCATTCGTGCCAATTTCTGGCATTTTCATCTATCATCTTCCTTATGATAGATTTCAGAATCTTGTTGGATGACTCTGCTTGACCGTTTGACTGAGCGTAATACGGTGTGGAATTTACCAATTTAATTCCAAACTCGCTCAAGAATTCCTTCACCTGATCTCCATTTAGGGAAGTCCCATGATCTGCCATTAAAGTTTGTGGGATCCCAAATCTGTGAATGATGTGGTCTCGGACAAACTCTATGATATTTTTCTGGGTGATTTCCTTTAGAGGGACTGCCTCAACCCACTTGGTGAAAAAGTCCGTGGCGACTATAATAAAGGTGTGTTGTTTGGATGATGGAGGGTAAATCTTACCCATCAAATCTATCGCCCAACCTTTGAACGACCAAGGCTTGATAATGGGTGCCATGTTGCTTACTGGTGCCCTCTGTATTGGACCGTGTTTTTGGCATGCTAAACAGCTTTTTGCATATTGAACATACGATTCACCCATCTTTGGCCAAAAATATCCACTTCTAATAATTAGCCATCTCATCTTTTGGCCAGCCTGATGGCCTCCACATATCCCTTCATGCACTTCGGCCATAATTGTCTTAGCCTCTTGTAAGTTCACGCATTTTAATAACACACCATCAGAACGTTTTTTGAACAACTCTTCATCTATTAATGCATAGTTCAATAAACGCAATTTCGTTCGTCTATCAATTCGCCCATCAAGCTCTTTGAAGGACTCCTTAATCTCATCTATCCAATCTAGTGCGACCCCACTTTCTATGCATTAAATTTCCGTTTTTCTTGCCCTCCGCTGAACAACGGGCAACATAGTTCCGTATTCGTGGATAGATTCCCAACTTATCGCCTTTGAATAGCCAGAAGCCAACTGGGCCAACTCGTTGGCCATGTCGTTGTATATTCTATTGACACATTGAAGCTCTACTTGGTCAAATTCTTCCAATAACTCTTGGGCGATTTCGTATAAACTTATGATAGAATCACTTTGGTATTTGAAATCACCGGTCAATTGATGAATCACCAATTGAGAATCGCCCCTGGCGATTACATTCTTTACTTTCATCTCTACCATCAATTCCAAGCCTACAATTAAGGCTTCATACTCGGCTTGATTATTAGTACAGATTCTGTCCAAGGTGAATGCGAACTTATAGCAAACCCCTAAAGGATTTATCAAAGTCACTCCTACCCCTGCTCCTTTAGAAGTTTTCGATCCATCAAAATATAAAACCCATGGTTTTAAATCAAATGAATCAACCTCGAGTTCTAGTTCGTTAGGCACATCCAGGCATGGATGATCGGCCAGAAAATTAACCAAGGCCTGATTTTTAACTGCCTTTTGGGGCACATACTTTATTTCGAATTCCGACAGTGCTAAAGTCCAAAGACCCACTCGTTGGTGTAAAATAGGGCGAGAAAACATGTATTTGAACAGATTAACTTTGGAAATTAGATAGACTGTTACAGGCCGTAAATAGGCCCTTAATTTTGTACATGTGAAGTATAATGCGAGACACAACTTCTCGATAGCAGAATAATTACATTCACATTTGGTTAACCGTCTACTTAAGTAATAAATCGCCCTTTCTTCGCCAACTTGGTCTTCTTGTGCGACCATTCCCGCTATCGATTCTTATTTAGCCGACACGTACAATTTCATCGGCCGCCCTTGGATTGGTGACACCAACACCGGTGGGCTTGTTAAGTATGTCTTCAGGCTTTCGAAAGCCTTTTGATGTTCTTCTTTCCAGACGAATTCGTCTTGATTTTTCAGCTTTAGGAGAGGCGAAAACGCTTTCGTTCGCCCTGCACAATTGGATATGAAGCGTCTTAGAAAATTGATTTGGCCTAAAAACCTTTGCAGTTCTTTTTTATTACCAGGAGCCTTAGCTTCTAAAATAGCCTTCGCTTTATTCTTATCAAGTTCAATCCCTCTTTTATGTACCAGGAATCCAAGGAAATTTCCTGCATTCACGCCAAATGCGCATTTCAAAGGGTTCAATCTTAGTTTATGCTGCCTCATTCGTTCGAATGAACATCGCAATTGTTCAAAATGGTCTTCTTCTTTAACAGATTTGACCACTACATCATCTACATAAACTTCCACAAATTTGCCTATCATATCATGAAAAATGAGATTCATTGCTCTTTGATAAGTTGCCCCCGCATTTTTTAGTCCAAACGGCATTACTACCCACTCAAAGCACCCTAAAGACCCAGGGCATCTAAAGGCAGTTTTGTGTATATCTTCGTCGGCTATGTAGATTTGATTATATCCCGAATATCCATCCATAAAAGAGTACATCACATGTCCTGCAGTCGAGTCTACTAGAGAGTCTACTGTAGGCATTGGATATTCGTCTTTGGGAGTAGCCAAGTTCAAATTCCTAAAATCTATGCATACCCTCAACTTGCCATTCTTTTTTAATACTGGCACTATATTGGATAACCATTCCACATATCTGGTCGTTCTAATAAAACCCGCTTTTAGCAATCGCTCTATTTCTTTTTTGATCTCTGGCAATACATTGGGGGCGAAACGTCTAGGAGGTTGCTTATGAGGCTTAAAATTTGGTTTAGTCGGCAACCTATGTTCTACCAAGTTTTTATCCAAACCAGGCATGTGTTCATATTCCCAAGCAAAACAGTCTTTATATTCTTTCAATAAAGCGATTAATCTGTTACTAACCTCGTGAGGCAGCATTTGGCTAACGAACGTTGGGCGATCCTCTCCTTCCTCACCAATGTTAACCCTGACCAAGGGGTCTTGAGCTTGCGCATATCCTGACTTAGGGATCTTCGTCGCTTCATCATCCATGTCGCTCAGATAATTTTGCTCTTCCAGGCAATCCACTTTATGAACTTCACAATCCAAGCTCTGCTCCATTTCGGACACTATCAATTTGTCCTTCAGCATCTTTAACGCCGCTTCTTCTTTCTTCATACATCCACATTCTTTATTGAAAGCCATCAGCTTGGCTCTGAAGGCCTGAACTTCGGCCTTTTGTTTTTGTTGTCGAACATTCATTTAAGGTTGTTTGGCTTCTTTTTTGCCAATTACTGGCTCTTCCAAGGCCACTATGTTTGGCCTCATTTGATTAAACATTTCAGTGAGTGAATCCATTGAGAAAGGCTCTTCGCTTTGGGCAGTAATTTGAGTTTCTTCCCCATCTTGAACAACTCTGACGGGCCCATAATTCCCTTCATACATGAATCTCTCCACTGAATTCGCTTCCGCGACAAAGGGCCTATGGTCTGCCTGTACCACCTCTGCTTCCCCTTTGTCGTTCCAGAAGACTAAACATTGATGGAGTGATGAGGGAATACATCGACTGCCATGGATCCAGTCTCTTCCTAGTAGCACGTTGTAGCTGGTAGGACCATCTATCACGAAGAAAACAGTAGTCCTTGGTGGTTGTCCCTACAGTTATGTCCAGTGGCATAACTCATTTTGCTGATGTTGCCCCACCATTGAAACTTGTAAGAATGACTTCCGTTGGGATCATATCGCTTTCTGTCTTAGCAAATTTCCTCATCATTCTAGCTGGAATGGTGTTTATAGCCGCTCCATTATCAATGAGTACTTTTACTATTGGTACACCATTAACCAAGGCTTTGACGTACAATAGCCTTAAGTGTTTGGTTAACCTCATCGCTGGTTTGTTGAAGATGACTTTTTCAGCAGCGTCTATTTCCACTTCCTGCCTATTTTCTGGCGAGCTATCTCTTGGTGATAGATCAACGTGCAGCACATCGGACTGAGCTTTCTTTCCTTGGGTCCCTTCCTTCTCTTTTCCCAATATTTCTTCCTCGGTTACCCAATTTGTAGGAGGAAGCATTATTCTAGGGGGCGATCCATACTTTTCAGAGCGAGGTACCCTCTTTTTCCTTTTTGGCGTCCCATACAGCACATAGAAATCAAACGATCGACCAGATGGTTCTCCCAATAGATCCACTTCGCGGACCCCTTCTGGTGCAATTGTTTCAACAGGGTGTTGCGCGACACTCCCCTTTTCCGTCTCTCTGCTTCTAAATCAATCTCTTCTTCAACATCTGTCATACCATCGTTCTCGCCATCATCATACATTTCTCTGGAAGTTTGGCCTTCATCGCAGACTAGCACACAGGCGTCTTCCTCATTATCCTCTTTTTCTTTGCTTTTGAACTCATCGGCCAACAAGTAATTGTTAGCCAGGACAGGAGGTAATGTGCCAAACTGGATAGTTAGAGGTTGGTCGGGATCATCTTCATCTTTCCTGTCTCGCTCAAATTTCGATCTACCAGATGAGCTTTTCGGCAAATCTCCCATTGATTCACCAGTGCCTGTTTCTTCGCTATCTTCAAAAACATTTTCGTTGGTTATTCTGAGCGTTTTGGGCGCTCTAGGGCGTGATTCCCCTTGCTGTTGCCTCATCATCCGCCCGTAATTACGTTGGTAACGCCTTTGTTGGGTTCTGGTCATCTCATTGAACGGCATTACCCTTCCTGCGTGGTTCTGGAACGAATGCCATACATTGGGTTGGCGAGGCTGCGGCCTAAATGTTCTCCTCTGACCGGCCGACCCAAACCCCCTTTCTCTATGCACTCCTCCGTACAACGGCACCCTTCGCCCCCTGACGGGCTGAGCGACTGATACGAAATCAGGCCGATGATGGGATGGCAGTGTCATTGATGACCCTGTATTCGCCTTCAACTCGTGCTTACACCTGTCGCACAGAATATCTTCGCCCTGTTTGGGCTCTTTCCCTTTGATGCGTTCAAAAACGCTGGGAAGCGACTTGGGTTCTTCTTCTTCGTCATCAATCACCAGTTTAAACCTTGGCAGTTTATTTTTCAAGCCAGTCGTTATCATATTCATTGCTAGTGGCCGTGGAAATGGGTCTTCGTCCACCGCCATCTTCTTCTTTTCTTCGAACGTAATTCGTCCTGATTCGATGGCATCCTGCAACACATGGCGAAAAACCATACAATAATTAGTCGCATGTGACCATGCATTATGCCATTTACAGTACTTTTTACCCTTAATTTGTTCAGAGTCGGGCAATTTGTGTTTGTCGCTCAACCTTATCTGTTTATCCTTATATAATTTATCGAATATAAGATCAGCTTTGGTTATGTCGAACGAGAAAGCTCGCGTTTTTCTGTTTTCACCTTTTGCAGGTTCATCTTTGCCTACTATTTTTGGCTTAACTAACATAGGACAAATATATGCTTCTCCTTTTACTAGCTCAGCCAAGCATATTTCGGTCTGGTCATAATAACCATCATCGATAGTATGAACATTGAAATTCGGGTCTTTATAATAAGTCCCTTTACTGGAATTTTTCATTTGTTCTTCCTCTCTTACCAGTCGCTCATATCTAACGACATTCGCGCTAAGTTGGAATAAATCTGGGAATTCTCTATCTTGGAATTTCTTCTTTAGATCAAAGCTTAAACAACTTTGTGCGATTTTGACAAATTCCTTTTCTGGTAATGGCACGAAGCATTTACTTCTGGCCGTTTTGAACCTTTGTAGGAAATTTTCTGCCCACTCGTTAGGCAATTGACGTAAATTCGCCCAATCGGCCAGTGTAACTTCGGACTCAGTCTTATAAAATTGAGCATGGAATAATTGCTCCATTTGTTGCCAAGTTTGGACGGAGTTTGCTGGCAAATTAATGAACCAAGAAAAAGCCACCCCCGTTAAGGAGCTTGGGAACAACCTCAACTTATGGTAGTCATTCACCTCACCACTTTGCAACGTGAATCTCCCTACGTGTTCTAGTGTAGATACTTCTCCTAGGCCAGTGAATAGTGAGAATTTCGGTACTTTGTATCCTCTAGGCCATGGATATGCCTGATCTATCCAATCAGGATATGGCTTGGTGTAAATTGGCCTAATCACCGGGCGTACCCCAACTGCTATTTGATCTTGTACTGTTTCCATAATTTGGTTTCTTAACACGGCGTTAGGGTCATATGGGTTCCCCATTGGCTGATTTACTGGCTGATTCGTGGGAGGTCTAGTGGTCTGCCCTTGATTGGCCATAAAAGTGCCATTATTCAGGTTGTTATAACCGGTAAACTGAGTGTTTAAACCGTCATTCGTACGCAACCCGTTCTGTCCAATATTTGGGACATTGTCTCTCATGGTGGTACTACCCCCCAGGTTGGACGTAGTGTTACCATTATTCATGTTTATGGTTCCATTTCCCCCTGGGTTTGAAGTAGAAGGGCCAAAAGGTGGCTCCAAATTTGGGCCGGAATTTACACCAAGAGAATTGTATGGCGAGGTATGCCCCACGATAGTCCTAGATTGGAAGTGATTATCTATAGGCATAACAGGTTGACATATTTGGCCTACCAACTTATTCATGATTTCATTCAACGTATTTAGTTGTTTAGCCATATTATCAAAATGCCTATTCTCGTTTTGGGTAAATTTCTCCATATTATGAATGCTACGTAGATTTACCTATTCAACGACATCCTGCGTGAGTTCTCCCAGCAATGCACGCATTGTGCGAGGGCTCAATTCTGTCATTGGCTCGTAGCGGCTGTGACTGATTGGATTTTGTCCATCTGTCTGTGGAGAGCGTTGTTGCTCCTCGTATCGCTCAACCACAGACTGGACTACTCCCTGACTTGCTGGTTCTTTATCGAAATTTTTATGAGGCATGATATCTTTCTCTTTTTTGTATCTTCACTTACCAAACACCAACTGTCCCACTGGGCGTGCCAAATTGTTTTCGCGCGTTTTTGCAACCCGCCAACAATTACGAAAGAGAGGGGTCAGACGATTGTGTAAGGAACAGACCTCTTGAAACAAAGTCCCAAAAAGGGGTGCGTATGCCAGTGAAGGATTACAATTGGGAAGTAGACAAAACGCCTCCAAGGGGCGCAAGCACACGAGTACTGAAAAAGGATTAAATTTAAACTAAGGAATAAAAATTACATGATCTCTTGTAGAGAGTTTTTGATTCGGTCCCTTTCTTCTATGACGTTACTTCTTTTATACTTCTTGAGCATCACTTATTTATCGAAACTACTCAGATTTGCTTCATATCCTTCGTAACCGCCCACTCTTTTAGTGAGAAATCACTTATTCGGGGAGTAGTTGCTTAGTAACCGCTGCCACTACCTTTGCTGCTTCCTGGATCGTGGGATCGTGCCGGGTTTACTTGCCAACCGCTTCCAAACTATATCCTTTAGACTTGTTTGATTTTGGGCGACGTGGGGTTCTGGACGACAATGAGGCTGTCGTCCTGGGTGATTGTGACGTACTATCTTCGTTCGGCCTCTGGGCGTCCTACAACCTTGGGGCGATGGTATTCCTTTGTTCTTGGGCTTCCAGTATTTAGGTTTTTCCACAGGCCTCCAACTTGGGCTTTTCTTCTTGGGCCTTTTAATTGGCTTCTATTGGGTCTTTATCCTGAATTTTATCAATCGGACTTCCTTTCGATTTTGGGCTGCATTTTAGTATGTCAACAGGAACAATGGATGCACTTCGTAGGATATGTCTCCTAGTTGGGTTAATTTGCAACGTAAACTAGATTAGTTTGCAAATGTATTCGCCTTGTATCCTTTCTTTATATCAATAGTAAGTTTTTGTTTTTATTATATTTGTCTCTCTTAAGATCGCAGTAAAAATTTAAACAATCATTCAACTTAGTTTATCGAGTTCGCGTTTCATTGATAATACTATCTTAAGTCATGTCATTCCAATGGTGTTTAAGAGGTTCTCCATCTTCACCCGCAAGCTTA
>CM032634.1:23986371-24015976 GCA_019097785.1 Fraxinus excelsior
AACGAGTTCAAAAGCAAACAGAATGAAGAGAAGGAAAATGAAGCAAGTGAGGAAGAATCATGTGTGCTGGAATATGAAGAAGGCCAAACATCTCATGCAGTACATGGTGAAGAAAAGGATGGTGACTTGAATGACATGGAAGAAGAAATTGACTTAGAAGCGGAAAGAAAAAGAACCGGAGTATCAAGCAACACATTGTTAAAATAGTTGCATCAAGAAGGTGTCCGCGAGGTGGATCTACTGGGCGAACCATCTGGAAGTCCCTTTGACTTCTATGTAATATATGGAATGCCAGAAAGAAAGGTAAGGTTGTCTCGCGCTAATAAATATGGGTCACCTCCAAGAATACTGCCTCATCCTACAGGTTGGGTAACTGAAGAAGAAGCATTGAAAGAAAGTAAGGAAAGAGTCCAAGAAGCAGAAACCCAGAATGAAGTATTGCACATGGACTTGCCGCACGGAAACAAATCAACATAGGATAATCAGGAAGTGGAAATAGATGCAGCCGAGAAAGTTATCTTCAAGAGACGAACTATGAAATTAACTAAGCATTTAAGGCCATTGTATATGAAGGCTTGGTTAATGGCATACCAGTGGCGAAAGTACTCATCGACAATGGGATAGCCATCAATACCATCCCGTCCAGAATGATGAGAAAATTCGCAAAGACAGAAAGCGACATGATCCCACAGAGGTTATTCTTACAAGCTTCAATGGAGGGGCAATTCAGCCAAGGAGTTATGACACTGCATATAACAGTGGGAACAACTACTAGGACTACTGTCTTCTTTGTAATTGATTGTCCAACCAGTTACAATGTACTGATAGGAAGAGATTGGATCCATGAAAGTCGTTGCATACCTTTTTCGCTCAATCAATGTCTGGTTTTCTAGAACAACAAAGGTGAAGCAGAAGTAGTGCAGGCAGACCATAGGCCCTTTGTTGTAGAAGCAAATACAGTGGAAAGGTTTATATACGAAGGAAATTATGGACCTGTCAGAGTAGTTCAAGATGGACAAGAAACTCAGATTGTTGCGCAGAGTGAAGAATCATTTTCAGTAGACACACTTATTGAAATCTTCAATCAGATGAGGCCAAACATAGTAGTCCTTGAAGAGCTAGTAATTGGCAAAAAGGGAACCAAAGAAATCAAATGAATTATTAGTGGCAAGAAGATATAGCCGATATTCAGGCCTTCAAAGCCAATTAATGGCTTTCAATAAAGAATACAAGAAAAGGACGAAAAAAGAAGCAACACTAGAGACGTTAAGAAACAAATTAGTAATATTCGAGTTGGAGCAAAATATTGGCCGAGAGGTCAACAAGGTGGATTTCCTGGAAGATGAAGCATTCCCAAAGAACTCAGATGGAGAAGTAATGGGAATCGCAAAACCTAGGCTGCTCAAGCACAAGATCCTTTGATAAAGGTGAACATTTGTGACGAAGAGGAAGATCGTCCAACGTTTGTCAACCAGATACTCAGTCAAGAGGTAAGTACCAAGTTAATCGCTTTATTAAAGGAGTATAAAGATTTCTTTGCAAGAACACATGTCTGGTTTAGATAGAAGGCCGGTTGAACATATGTTGCCAACTAAGTCAAGCTTTAAGCCTCATAAACAACCTCCTAGACATTTTGCCCCCTAATGTATTACCTGAAGTAAAGAAAGAAATAGAGTGATGGTTAATAGTAGGCTTGATTAGAAAAGCTAGGTATGTTGAGTGGTTGTCTAATATTGTACATGTGCTAAAAAACAATGGTAATATTAGGGTGTGCATAGATTTTAGAAACATAAACTTAGCAATGCCCAAAGATGAGTATCCAATGCCTACAGTAGATTCTCTAGTATATTCGACTGCCGTACATGTAATATACTCTTTCATGGGTGGATACTCAAGTTATAACCAAATCTACATAGGTGAAGAAGACATACATAAAACTGCATTTAGGTACCCTGGATCTTTAGGATGCTTTGAATGAGTAGTTATGCATTTTGGCCTAAAAATGTAGGGGCAACATATCAAAGAGCAATTAATTTAATTTTTTGTGATATGATAGGCCAATTTACCGAAGTGTATATAGATAAGATAATAGTCAAATCTATTAAAGAGGAAGACAATTTTGAACAACTAAGATGCTCATTTGAGCGAATGAGGCAATACAAGCCGAAATTGAACCCTTTAAAGTGTGCATTTAATGTTAATGAAGGAAATTTTCTTGAATTTTTAGTACACAAAAGAGGGATCGAACTTGACAAAAATAAAGCAAAGACCATTTTAGAGGCCAAGCCACCTAGTAATAAGAAAGAACTGCAAATGTTCTTATGCCAAATAAACTTTTTGAGGCGTTTTATCTCTAATTGTGCAGGGCGAACGAAAGCTTTTTCGCCTATCTTAAAGCTGAAAAAATAGGACAAGTTCGTCTGGAATGAAGAACATCAAAAGGCTTTTGATAGCCTAAAAATATATTTGTCAAGTTCACAGTGTTGGTATCACCTATCCAAGGACGGCCAATGAAGGTGTACATATCGACTGAACAAGAATCAATAGCCGGAATGGTCGCGCATGAAAACCAGTTTGGAGAAGAAAGAGCGATCTATTATTTAAGTAGACAGTTAACAAAGTGTGAATGTAATTATTCCACTGTTGAAAAGTTGTGTCTTGCTTTATATTTCACGTGTATAAAACTAAGGGTCTACTTATGGCCTATAACTGTTTACTTGATTTCTAATATTAATTTGGTTAAGTATATGCTTTCTCTCCCTATTTTACACCAAAGGATAGGCCTTTGGACTTTGGCATTGTCGGAATTTGAAATACAATACATACCCCAAAAGGCAATTAAAATCAAGCATTGGCTAACTTTTTGACCGATCATCCATGCCTCGATATGCCTAAAGAAATTGAACTGGAGGTGGATTCATTCGAATTAAAACATTGAGTTTTATACTTCGATTGATCGAAAACTTTTGAAGGGGTAGGGGTATGAATAGTGTTAATAAATCCTCTAGGGGTTTATTATAAATTTGCTTTCACTTTGGATAGAATGTGTACCAACAATTAAGCTGAATACGAAACTTTGATTGTTGGACTAGAGATGTTATTAGAATTGGGAGTAAAAAGTGTAATTGTTGGGGTTATTCCCAATTAGTAATTTACCAGTTGATTGGTGACTTCAAATGCCAAAGTGACTCCATCATAAATCAGTACAAAATCGCCCAAGAGTTATTGGAAGAATTTGATCAAGTGGAACTTCAATACGTTGGTAGGATGTATAATGATTTGGCAAATGAATTAGCCCAAATGGCTTCGGGCTACTCAAAGGTGCTAAATGTAGAATCCACTTGTGAATATGGGGTAATCTTGCCTGCAGTGCAACAGAAGGTGAGAAGGATCAATGTTCATTGCATACAAGACGGAGATGCAATAGATTGGAGGAAGGAAATAAGAAGGTTTTTAAAGGAACCTAACAAAGAGGGAAATAGGAAAATGAAGCTATGCTCATTGAACTACACACTAATACAAGGAGTTATTCAAGAAACATCTAGACGGTGTGTTATTAAAATGTGTAAGTTTGTAAGAAGCCAAAGTAATCATGGCTGAAGTGCATAAGGGATATGTAGAGTCCATCAGACTAGCCAAAGAATGAGGTGGTTAATTATTAAGAGTGGATACTTTTGGCCCAAGATGGGAGATTCATGCATTCAATACGTAAGGAGCTATTTGGCATGCCAAAAGCATGGCCCAATACAAAGAGCACCAGCAAGAGAAGTGGCACCTATTATTAAGCATTAGCCATTTAAAGGTTGGGCGATAGATTTGATAGGGAAGATCTATCCCCCATCGTCCAAGCATCATATGTTTATAATAGTTGCAACGGATTTCTTCACTAAATGGGTGGAGACAATTCCTTTAAGGGAGATCTCTCAGAAAAGTATTATAAACTTTATTCGTGATAACATTATTTATAGGTTTGGAATACCACAAACTTTAACGATGGACCACTGGACTTCTTTAAATGGGGATCAAGTGAAGGAATTCTTGAGCGAATTTGGAGTCAAACTAGTAAACTCCACGCCTTATTATACTCAGTCTAATGGACAAGCGGAGTCTTCTAATAAAACTTTGAAAAGTATCATAGGAAAGATGATAGACAAAAATTCCAGAAGTTGGCATGAATGCTTAAATAAAGCTTTGTAGGCTTACAGGACATCACCACGCTCAAGTACTAAAGTAACTTCTTTTCAGCTCACTTATGGACAAGAAGCGGTGTTGCCTATGGAAATTAGTGTGCAGTCAATTAGAGTAAGCTTGTAAAATAATTTAAGTGACGGTGATTATGCAGAATCACTGGCCCAAAGTTTGTTAGAATTGGACGAGTTGAAATTAGACATCCTAGATAGACTACATGTTCAAAAACAAAAGATAACTAAGTTCTATAACAAAAAAGTTATAGCCAAGTCCTTTAGATTGAATTACTCTATGCAATCGCACAGTTATAAGTGTTATGGTCGTAGAGAAGGCTTGAATTGGGGCACTGAAAGTCGTTGAAGGGTTCTGTGCGACCGCATGGAAATCACCCTATGTGATCGCATAGGTTTCGAGTTTTTCCACCGGACATTATTCATTATTTTCATCATAACTTTCTCTTTCAATATCTGATTGAGCTAATTCAAGATGATTTAGAAAGATAACTCAAAGGGATACAACTTTTCTTCACATACCATCTTCGAATTCGATTGTTTTCCATATCCAAAACTGGTCTCAATATGAGCCTGAAAACCAATGCAAAACTTTTCAGCTTGAAAGTTGATATGTGAGAATGTTTTGGCTATATTTCATCTCTTTGACTCCTTTCTTCATCCAATTTGCCTCTAAAACTCTCAAATCTTCATCCCAATATTAGAAACAGGTTGATATTATTTTTTCTTTAGTCCCTGAACTCTCACTTTCTTCCATTTTGGTCTTTTTTTCTTTTTTTCTTCCAAATTAAGCAATATCCATCGAATTTCCACCTAAACCAAAATATGAGAATACTAAGTACATTTAGGAATAAAATAGTCATATGAGCGCATTAAATAAAGATGTAAAATATGTATTTTACATTCCTATCAATAGGCATTCCAGGGAGAGTGGAAGTGAGATGTTTAGATATGGAAAAACATCACGAAAATTGCAACCATACTTCCAAAGCCATAGTATCAAAGTACAAACTAATTTCTCGTTTATAAAAACCTGATGCGCATGAAGGCTAATGAGATATGCATTAGAATTAGGACAATTCGAGATAAGTTATAAGGGACAATCGGCAATCAAAGCACAAGCATTAGCAGATTTTATTGGGCTCTCGGATGTTCCCATTCTAGAGGAAAAGCCTGAATAGAAAACATGGAAACTGCTAGTAGACAAATCGTCAGGGACACTGATATCGGAGCAGGTATAATTCTGACAAGCTCAGAATGACAAAAAATGAACTGCACATTAAAGTTCACATTTAAAGCAATCAATAATGTAGGTAAATATAAATCTTTATTAGCCAACCTACAATCGGCAAGGAAAATGAAGGCTCGAAGTATAAAACTAAAAAGTGATTCGCAACTGGTATTAAATAAAATGAACAAAAAGTTCGCATCCAATGATAAAATTAGCAGACGTTACGAAGTTGTTTCAATAATTTAGCAAAATTGAGCTCTCTCAAATCCCTAGAAAGGAAAATGAATATGCAGATGCACTATCGAAACTCGCTAGCATAAAGGATACATATGTTTTCAAAATAGTACCGATAAAATTATTAGCAAAACTATCAATTAACCAAAAAATAGAAGAAAACTCTGTGGATAGAGAGAAAACTTCGTAGACGTGGGACATCATATTCCATAACACTTCTTGAAGATTAAAAGATATCACAAAAAATTACAGATAAGATCTGCAAGGTACACACTAGAAGGTGACAACTTGTTCAAGTTAGGATACACACTTCCTCTGCCTAGATGCGTAGCTGAAGATGAATAGACATATGTAATGAAGGAGATACATGAGTGTATATGCAAAAATCATGCTAGTGGATACTCTCTAGCACAAAAAGCCTTTAAACAAGGGTATTATTGGCCCAATATGAGAGTGGATACTACGGGCTTCGCTAGAAAATACAAAAGATACCAGAGGTTTACATCAATACCACAACAACCCATATAAGATCTAATTACTAGTAGTAGCCCTTGGCCTTTCTAAAAATGGGGTATCGACTTGTCATACCATTGCCTAGAGGAATATCAAATATGCGGTTCATAATCATAGTAGTAGGCTAGATTACTATGTGAGTAGAAACATAACCCCTTGTAAATATCATTGAGGCTAATACTTGCAAATTCATAGGTATGACAAAATAACCTGACAAACTCGATACCCGCGAGCCCCGCTCTGAACGAGGCGGGGATACTGGACGGGGAATTTTGCCCCCGATGAGGGGACAGGTAACAGGTGCCCCGCCCCGTTATATTTTTTTTTTTTGAATTCAATACTTTAAATGGAAAATTTCATTAGTTCTAATAGAAAATGACAACTAAAATTATTTGTCTAAATCTAATGAATGGGAGCAATAAAAATAAATTATCCAAAACTTAAAAAAAATTAAATAGGGTAGTAAACGGGACAAGGGCTACAGGGCGGGGAATTGCTTGGCGGGGCGAGGAATTTATATGGAAGAATTTTATTTGTTAGTTTTCAAAGTGTAATATTCGATAATGGTACGCAATTCTAAATTAAAAAATTGAAACCCATATTCAACAAATTGGGGATCCTTAAACACTTATTCACTCCATATTACCGTCGAGCTAACAAACAAGTACAAGTAGTGAATAAAATGCTGAAAAATATCTTAAAAAGAAAGTTGGATCATGCGAAATGATTATGGGCCAATGAATTGTCACAAATTTTATGGTCTTATTGCACCACGACAAAAATTGCTATACGGAAAAAAATTTCTCCTTAGCTTACAGGGTAGAAGCCATGGTGCATTTGAAATTAGATAAGTTTGGCGATGAGAATAAAATATGACTAATAACTAAAAAAAGGTTATAAATGAGAACATAGTCCTTACAGAGGAAAAGCAAGAAGACTCTCAGGTTATACTCATCGTATATAAAAAAAATGAAATGATATTTCAACTCCAAGGTTCACATGAAAAGTTTTAGAGTAAGAGACTTGGTACTAAAGAAAGTATATGGCATAGATGAAGAAATAAGCTCCAGTTTGCTAAGTTCAAAATGGAAAGCACCATATAATAATCGAAGTTATTAGATTAGGAACATGTAAGCTTGCGGGTGAAGATGGAGAACCTCTTAAACACCATTGGAATGACATGTACTTAAGATAGTATTATCAATGTGTTAGGAATTTACAGTTACAATCATAGAGTCAACAAACTTTACAGATTATCATATTCATCAAGCACAACAGTAAACTTAGAGAATAAAACTGTAAACTTAGGCTACAAACAAATTGAGCTCGACTTCCCTATTTTCGGTTGAAATGTTAGGCTTAGGAATAGCCCCATCCACGCCACGTAAACTGCCATCTAGATAGAGATTAGAGAACCAGGCAGAACCACCTTCTTCTTGGTTTGGATCATCGACCAAACGGTCTACCACAAACCGCCAAGAACGCGCTCTAAACCAAAGCTAAACCACTGAGAAACACTCCACAAACTTAGCCACTATTTCAAGCCTAAGTATACACAAAGGGTTTTCTTAGTCAATAAGCTAAAAGGATCGATTTTGGGCCAAAGGAAGAAGAAACGAAAAATAACCAGAGAGCTAGAGAAAGGTTGCACTTGAAACCCATGTGAGAAGTATATAGAAGTAATAGAATGGGAAGAGTATCAAGGAATGAACCAAAAATATCTCATCCAAAGATTAGATCCCAATCATCCACTAAATCCAAATGCCAAAATTCAAAGTAGTACAAACTGAGTCAGCCCAATAAGTTATGAGAACCACAAAAGCCCACATTCTTCACATTGGTTCTCATAACACACACTCTCAGTTGCGAATTTGCATATGGAAGGATTGTTCATCATCATCACCCACTACCTGCAAGAAAAATTAACCAGTGTCAATATGTAACAAATATAACCACAATTTAAATTTTTCTACAGGTAGAATTTTCATCCCCATATCAGAGAGATTCCTGTCAGTATGTATCTTAACAAGTTCAACTTCACCTTGAGACGGTTTCTCATGAATAAAATGATACTTCACCTCAATATATTTTGTTCTTTCATGATAACAGGATTCTTACAAAGCAATAAAGTACTTTGACTATCAGTAAACATAATAGGTGTATCATGCATGAAGTTTAATTCTTTTAAGATTCCTTTTAACCAAATACATTCCTTAACAGCTTCAGTTATGACAACGTATTCTGCTTCAGTACTAAACAAAGTAACTAAAGGTTGTAGCTGAGATTTTCCATGTTATGCAGTTATCACCTAGGGTAAAGAAGTATGTCGTGGTTGATTTCCTAGTGTCTTTATCACCAGCAAAGTCAGCATCAACATAACCTTTAAGAATCAACTTCTCAAGTCTTTTCTCATACACTAAGCCCAAATTTAAATTCTCAACCAAATACCTCAATAGCCATTTCATATCAGCCCATGCGGCTTACCAAGATTGGACATAAATCTACTTTGGAGACTAATGAAAAAAGCAAGATCTGGTCTGGTAGTAATCATAGAAAACATGACAGAACGTATGGTATTAGCATAAAGTACATTTTCCATTTCTTTCAATTCAGACTCAGATTTAGGTGAATGAGCATGTGAAAAATTCATATGACTAGCAAGAGGCACATTCACAATTTTATTGTCTTTCATTCCAAATTTTGTCACTACTTTGTTCAAATAAGCTTCTTGTGAAATAGTTAACCTATTTTTAGCCATATCTCTTGTTATCACCATCCCGAAAATCTTTTTAGCATTCCCTAAATCCTTCATGTCAAATTCAAATTTTAAAAGATCTTTCAGTTCATTAATTTGAGACTTGCTAGGACCAGCTAACTGCATATCATCAACATAAAGCAACAAGTAGACTTCACAACCACTCTTCATGTCATTAAAATAAGCAAGCATCAAATTCACTTCTTTTAAACCCCATCTTTAGCACATAAGCATCAAACCTCTTGTACCGTTGTCTTGAGCTCTGTTTCAGCCCGTACAAATATTTCTCTAACTTGCACACATAATCAGATTTGCCTCTAGCTACAAACCCTTGTGGTTAGCTCATGAAAATATCATCTTCCAACTCCCCGTGTAAAAATGCGATTTTTACATCGAGTTGTTCATGTTCCCAATTGAATTGAACAATAAGAGCTAACATCAATCTAATTGTCTTGTACTTAACCACAGGTGAAAATATTTCATTATAGTCCACACCCTCTCTTTGAGTATAACCCTTAGCCACTAACCTCGCCTTAAACCTCACATGATCATTAGGATTCAAACATTCCTTTAACTTGTAAATCCACTTACATGGAACCAATTTCTGATCTTTAGGTTTCTTAACAAGTTTCCAAGTTTTGTTATCACTCAAAGATTTAATTTCTTCCTACATAGCTTTTATCCAGTTTTCAGAGTAATTTCCATTAATAGCTTCTTCGTAAGTGGCAGGTTCTATCTATTCAAGGGATTCACCTGAAACTAAAGCAAAATCAGTCAAATTTAGAGATTCATATCTAGGATTAGGCCTGATTTACCTTCTTGCCCTATCCTTAGTGAGCTGATAGTCTTGATTAGGTGGCTGATCATTAAAATATTCAACTTCAACTAGTTCAATGTTATTTTGAAGTTTAGTCACCTCTTCAGGTTTAGTTTCAGTTTCAGTTTCAGATTCAGGATGTATAGGGTCATTGTCGTCATTCCCATGTGTAGGTGAATCAAACTTGGTCAGCTTCACCTCAATCTGAACACTTCTCTCAGTTTCAAATTTGTTAGCTTCATCAGTTTTTTTTTTAGACATGGCATTTTAGATTCATTAAAGACTACATTCTTGGTGTTAATAATCTTAATGTCTTAAACCCCTAAAACCCATAACCTATAGTCTTTCACACCCCAGGATACCTTAACATCACACACTTGATAGCTCTAGGCTCAAGTTTCCCTTCAGACTGATGTGCATATGCAGCACATCCAAACACCCTTAAGTAATTTAGATTTGGAAGCTCCCCCCGTCCACAATTCCTGTGGAGTCTTCAAGTCTATACTGCTGGACGGAGACCTATTAATCAGACAAGCTGCAATACTTGCAGCCTCAGCCCAAAAACCTTTGGCAAGGCTAAAGCTAATCAACATGTACCTAACATTTTTCATTATGGTCCTGTTTATTCTCTCAGCGACCCCATTCTATTCTGGTGTCTATTTAACTGTTATGTGTATTGTTATCCCTTTTTGTTTACAAAAGTTGTCAAATTCGAAATTACAGAATTCAAGCCCATTATCAATTCTCAATGTTTTAAGTTTTTTATCTAACTGATTCTCAACAGACTTAAGCCAAATTCTAAATTTTTCAAAAGTTTTCGACTTAGCCTTCAGAGGATAAATCCAAACTTTTCTTGAGTAATCATCTACTAAGGACAAGAAGTACTTACTTCCACCAAATGTAGAATGCTTCTCCGGGCCCATAGATCAGCATGGACATAGTCCAATGGTCTGCTGGTTCTATTAGAGCTAGTTTCAAAGCTCACCTTATGTGACTTACCCAGAACATAAGTTTCACAGAAGTCCAAAGCTTCAATGTCATCTTTTCCAAGTCATTTCTGATTACTTTAAGATTTTAGCCCTTTAAACCCAATGTGACCCATTCTATTATGCCAAAGTTCAATTTTGTCTTTACTAATCGTAAGAAGACTAGAATCAGGTGGTGTCTCAGTTTTACCCTCCAGATAGTACAGTCCATTCCTCTTAGGTCCTTTCATAACTACCGAGACCCCATCATAATTTTTAGAATTTTATTTTCAGATTTGAGAGTATAACCATCATCTTCAAGAATACCCAAGGAAATGAGGTTCCTCTTCAAATTAGGGATATATCTTACATTTCTAAGTTGCGTGATAGCCCCATCATACATCCTAATGGCTATGTCACCAATCCCAACCACATCCTGAGAATTATTATCCCCCATGTAAACTTTCTTAGATTTAGTCTCTCTGTAGTTATAGAACCAAGACCTTTCAGGGCACATGTGAAAGGTGCACCCTGTGTTTAGGATCTAATTTTTGTCAAATTCTTCCTCAGACACATTTAGAACATGTAAACTATCGAATTTAGAAACAATGGCAGCATTGTTTTGTTCATTGTTGTTTAAGTTTTTTTGTTTCTTTTTCCAGTCAAAGCAGTCCTTGAAATGTCCTAACTTTCCATAGTTATAGCATTTCTTACCACTTTTATCTTTAGATTTAGATCGCATTTTAGATTTTTCCCTTCCATTTTTGTTCTGGAAGTTAAATTCTTTCTTTTCAGGTCTTCCCCTCACAAATAGGCTTTCTTATCTCGAATTAGTTATGTTCTCTCTTTTCAATTCAAGTTCTCTCGATTTTAACGCATCTACAACAATAGCTTGTGAAAGAGCATCCCTATCATATTTTATGGCATTTCTGATTTCTTTATAAGATTCAGACAATGAATTTAACAGTATGATAGCTAAATCATC
The DNA here is from genome assembly GCA_019097785.1 of Fraxinus excelsior. NCBI lineage: Eukaryota > Viridiplantae > Streptophyta > Magnoliopsida > Lamiales > Oleaceae > Fraxinus > Fraxinus excelsior. Next base: position 23,998,071 of record CM032634.1, read on the forward strand.
ATCATCTAATTTCTTATCATTGTGAGCTAGACTCTTAACAATTATGCTATAATCATTCAAATTCCCTTCAACATCCTTCCCCGGGTCCATCTTAAAACTAAACAGCTTTTCCAACATATATATCTTGTTAGGCAAAGTCTTAGTCAAGAATAAGGCATCCAAAGCAGTCCACAGAGTTCTAGCATCTTTAGCATGATCAACTTGTCTAACAACATTATCAGATAGATCCAAAATTATAGAACTATATGCAATTTCATTCATTTCTTCAATTTCATTAGGTTTAGCTTTTAACTCATCAGAAAATTTATCAAGATCATCGAGAGCTTTAGCAACTCTCCGTTGGACCAAAATGGCCCTCATTTTCTGTTTCCATATTGAGTAGTCCCCCTTTCCATCGAATTGCGATAACTCGACTCTTGAACCCATTTCGGATTCTGTAAAAGAGTTGCTCGTACTCAAGGACATAACTGAAAAGGTTTTGAAAAAAACTTTTCCAAATGATCAATATAAAGTCGAAAGCACGGAGTTAAAAACCAATATCTAGAAATGAAGCACAACAATGAAACAATTCGATCAAAGAACCTCAGTGTGATATGTACAAGTGTGATTCAAACTTAGGCAGTGCACAGGTATATAATGCAGGTAAACATGCTTTTCGGGTTACAAATTAATCACAAGAATTCAATCAATAGAATTCACAAATAGGCAACCAAGAAATCATGCATAAAATGGTAAGAATACCAAACCTAACCTATCAAATAGTTTGGAATAATCTTACCAAACCACTGTTGAAAAATAGTAACATATACCACCAGTTCCTCAGTGAGCCAGCCCAAGTCTCCAGAATCACCCAATCCAGTCAGCAATATACACAACACAGAGTCACATGAATCAGTATCAAATTTAAACAAACACCCAAATAGCAATTTCAAAAATAAACACGCCAAAGCTTAGATCGAAGGGCTCTAAAACCAGTTTTGTTAAGAATTTATAATTACAATCATAGAGTCAACGAACTTTACAGATTATCATATTCATCAGGCACAATAGTAAACTTAGAGAATAAAACTGTAAACTTAGGCTACAAACAAACCGAGCTCGACTTCCCTATTTTCGGCTGAAATGTTAGGCTCAAGAATAGCCCCATCCACGCCATGCAAACCGCCATCCAAATAGAGATTAGAGAACCGGCCAGAACCTCCTTCTTCTTGGCTTGGATCATCGACCAAACAGTCTACCACAAACCACCAATAACACCCTCCAAACCAAAGCTAAACCACCTGAAACACTCCACAAACTTAGCCACTATTTCAGGCCTAAGTATACACAAGGGGTTTTCTCAGTCAATATGCTAAAATGATCGATTTTGGGCCAAAGAAAGAAGAAACGAAAAATAACTAGAGAGCTAGAGAGAGGCTGCACTTGAAACCCACGTGAGAAGTACATAGAAGTAATAGAATGGGAAGAGTCTCAAGGAAGGAACCAACAATATCTCATCCAAAGATTAGATCCCAACCATCCACTAAATCCAAAGGCCAAAATTCAAAGTATTACAAACTGGGTCAGCCCAATAGGTTAGGAAAACCACAAAAAGCCACACAATGAAATGCGAACTCGATAAACTAGGCTGAATGATTGTTTAAATTTTTACTATGTTTTTAAGAGAGCCTAATAAAAACAAAAACTTCTTATTGATATAAAGAAAGGATACAAGGCGAATACATTTGCAAACTAATCTAGTTTACATTGCAAATTAACCCAACTAGGAGACATATCCTACGAACTAATTTACTCGGTGCATCCATTGTTCCTAACTTCAAAAGTCGCTGAGCCAGAGGATGGACATACCAACAGCTTTTTGGTGGAATCAAGTTTGAGAAAATTGAACGTAACTGCTTGATAGCTCATGGTGCAGCAGTGAATCGGGTCCATCACCTTGCCACTATAGGCAATCTTACCTAGATGCACATATGTGGAAAACGCAAAAACATGGCAAATTTCCCAGCTTCTACGCCATTCTCTATCAGCTTTTGAATCATATGATATAAGCGAGCGATAGCAAGGCGTAAATGTAGTTTTTTTTTTAAAAAAAAAAAATCTCAACCATTGAATCTCTAAAGACTTGCTGTTAGCTATAGAAAAATACAGCATTCTCAACTTTCAAATATGAGGAGGCACACAAACAAATGGCCTTGAGCAAGTGAGGATGTCACGCGCATAGAAAAGAACATGTGAAAAGGACGCTCCCTCTAGTCACGTGTTAATTACCATTAAAGATTAAAAACGTTCCATCTACCCGGCAATAATTATCATTAAGTGCATGAAAGCAAAATTAAAAAATTATAAGACTTCAAGTTCGCAACCCAATAATTACAATCGAGCATAGGTGGCTATTTGTTGAGTTAAAATAAGCGAAGAATGATTTATAAATCAATTAAGAATACGCGAAACTAAAAAAAAAAAAAATGTAGAAGAGTTTGCAGAAGAAATGGGCAAACCATCCGCTTTGAAATCCAGACTAGCAGAAACCGTTGTTAAAGTACACGTAGGAAAATATTTAAAGAATGATTTATAAATCAATTAACACAGGACATGTAAAATGATGAATAACACTTGAATGCATAACGGAAATAGTTATAAACCCACCATTAAATGATCGTGGCCTATTATTTTCTAGAATGACCTACTTATCAACTTGAAAGAAATGTATAAATACTCCTATCTGAAAAGATGAATGATAGCATCTGTTTGTTTCTCATACAAATTTATTAAAAATTAGAAATATGACCGTTATACATTACATCAAACCTTCAAATTTGAATTTTTATCTCTTGTGTGGGGCCCAATAACGACTATATTTTTTATTCTGATTCTACAACAATGCGCATCAAACGGAGGTATGTAAAAACTCAAATATCTCCCATCTAAATAGCGATTTCCTCTTTTGTTCATATTTGAGCATCAAAATCAAAAAGTATAGGAGAGATTTTGGCTGGGTGAGAAAAAATTGTTGATTGTTATTTTGTGGTCAACAATTGGTGACATAAATCAGCTTCAATAATTTGTTTCAATGATTGATAAAACAAGATTCAGTTCTCAGTTCTCAAATGACTAATGTTAGTTTAGATAGTTGTGATGGCATATGAAAACTGCCCTTGAACTAATTACTTGTTTTAAAAAATAAAATAATAAAAATATAGAAAAAGAGGTATTTTAACGCACGGCTCTCCTTTAGCCGTCCGGACATTTTCGAACAACATGACTTTATCTAGTTGACAACAAATCACTTTATTAAGGACAAAAAAATATCACAATTCGATCAGATTCGACCCTTATAGAACCACCTTGAAATTATCGTATACTTTGTTAAAAATAAATTAAGAATTTGTATAAAAGATAAATACCTCGACAAAATCGAGATCGTTGATTATTTGAAGTATTGAAAAAATCAATAGTTAAATTGTGTGTCAAATAATATAATGTTAAGAATAATGTTATTCATCCCCGATGTGTTTACAAACACGATTTATGTGACGTTAATGTGACATTAAATAATAACCTATCATTTAGAGCCACTTAAACTGTGTTTGTAAACACGGTGAGGATGAATAACATTACTTAATGTTAAAGTAGAATGTGAATTAAATTATACTTATAGCAAGATTGTTATACTTATTTATTAATCAAGTCACAAGCTTTCACTATTAATCCCTCGCTCCTACATAGATTCTTCTCGCTTACCCCAATTTATGAACATATAACTAGATATATTGCTATTTAGATTTGTTTGAACCCATGGGAAAATAAATTTTGTAATAGTAATTTTTTGAAAAGTTTGCGATTAAAATATATGAAAAAAATTTGGGCCTACGTGTAAAATTATTTTTTTGAAAAAAAAAAAAAAAAAAGTGTAATTGAGAGTGAGATTAGAGGAAAATAAGGTTGCATTTGTTTTACTACTTTCAAGCTGTTTTTGGTTTTCAGTTTTAAAAAAAAAATTAAAAGTGTGTTTGATATGATATTTCTAAAAACACATTTTCAAAAATAGTATTAAACTTACTATTATAATATAAAATTCAAAACGCATTTTTGGTATTTTGAGTTTTCAGTAAAAATTTTGAAAATGATCATGAAAAATTAAATTTTATTTAAATACAATTTTAGAAATTAAAAAATAGATATAAATTGTAGAAAATAAAATTTTAAATTTTTTGAAAATTAAAATTCAAAAAAATATAAAATATAAAAAAATTAAAAAATTTAATTCGAAAAAAAACTAAAATTTTAAAACAGTCTAAAAAAATTTTTTTTTTTTTTCGAAAAAAAAAACTAAGTTATAAAAAAATCTATAACATTAAAAAAATTAAAATAGTTCAAACTATTAATGATTGTTTACATAAAAGGTATAAATAAATTTTAAATGAAGACAAATAAAAATATTCTTAATCCACATAATTAATTTTTATTTTCTATATTTTGAGCTTAATTTAACAATTATTTTTATAGTGAGAAAAATGTTGTAAGATTGACCATCTATAAAATGCATATATTACTTAATAATATATTATAACAAAATTGTACAATTTTTACTGAATAATCAAATTTTATGAAATAAAATGGCATGAAACAATTTGTCAACATTTCAAACCAAATGTGTTTCTAGTTTTCTATTTTGAGAAATAATTTTTCAAAATGACAAATAAAATACGTTTTTAGCGATCTTAAATAGACTCTCAAAACAAAAAAATTGAGAATAAACTCAAAATTCAAGACTAAGAATTGACACAAACCAAACGAACCCAAATTTTAAAATAATGGAACTCAAAATAGGAGTTTATTCTTAATGGTGCTATAATATCAGTTTAAGTAACCTTATTTGATAGTTCAAATTAAATAGACATGTGTCATTTTATTTAAATGAATCCATCATTTAAGAATAATGCTATCTAACAGCAATAGTACAAGAACTCTAATTTAAATGGTTACATTTTATAGGTTTTATTATATGAATAATGTGAACTTGTGTTTAAATGAATTTACCATTTAATATCTTATAATTGTCACCTACAGTGATACTTAACACTAGTGGTGATAAATAACATTATTTATCATTTAATGTTATTGTTGTGGGTTGCCTCTCTATTATGTGATATTGTGCTCTTCTTATTGTCGTTGGGCTTTGCTGTGTAATTGGCTCATCGGGTTGTTTGTTTAAATGGATTGATTGATCTTGGCCTTACATCTGGCATACCCAAGACCGTTGGATAGAATGCTTTAAGAGTGGTTTTATAACACTTTCTCGACTCTTCGATTCACTGTAGTTGTATTCTAAGGTTTTCTTCTTCATCATCTCTCGAGTGATTTTTTTTTTCATCTTTTTGGGATGTTTTGGTTTTGATCTCTGTAAATATCTTAGTGATATTTTTAGAGTGTATTTGGTGTACATTTTAGTGGTTGTGAGGAAGAGAGATTTGTATTAGAGAGGCGAGAGGAAACTTCAGTGAATAATTATTTCTTCTTACATTCTGTATTATTCTTTGTGATTCTTAGTGGATTTGAGCATAATTTACTTTGTAGATGCTCAATGAGTAAGTAGGCTGTCAAGGTGGACATCTGGGCTCTAAGGGGTGAAAAATCTGTGTGTTCTTACTTTCTGTAATTTTTTGTTTCTCTATTTTTATTTTTGGTATGCAAATCTCGATTCTGGAACCAATAGTTATCTATGTTATCACCTAGACAAATGTTAAAAACTAGTGGTGCTAAATATCATTAATCAATTAATTAGACATCATTCAATAACAAGTCAAGATTTTAGGTGAAATAGATTAATAACACAATGAGACGGGAATTGGAAAAGGACTCCTATTCTGGAAACTATTAATGTCCCATTTTGTCCCAAGTAAATTACCTGCTAAACGCACAATATTGAAAGCATCTTTTCTTGATCTTATCTTTATCATGTGTGCTATATAAGTGTGTCTGCCCTTGTTCTCTCCAAAGCAAAATAGCAATGATCACAGTGGATATTGAAATCGTTTCCGAAGAAAGAATTAAACCCTCTTCACCAACACCAAATCACCTTAGAAACTTCAATCTTTGCCTCTTAGATCAGCTTATTCCAGCTCCTTATGCTCCCATTGTCCTTTTCTATCCCAATTCTGATTCTGCTCCTCATGCTCAAGTCCTCAAAAGGCTTCTTCTTCTTAAAGAATCACTGTCAGAAATCTTAACCCGATTTTATCCGCTTGCCGGTACAATCAAAGATGATCTGTCAATTGATTGTAATGATCAAGGGGCTTACTATATCACAACAAGGATCAAATCCCATCTCTTCGAATTTCTTGAACACCCCGAAATTCATTTGATCAATCGGTTTCTTCCCTTGGAAGGGACTAGAGTGACTAATATCCAAGTCAACGTGTTCGAATGTGGTGGAATCGCCATTGGCGTTTGTATTTCGCATAGAATTCTTGATGGAACTGCACTAAGCATGTTCCTTAAAGGTTGGGCTACTGCAGCTTTTGCTTCATCCAAAAAAGTAGTGTATCCCGATTTCTCTGCATCTTCCCTCTTCCCTGCTAATGATTTAAGTCTTAAAAATGGATCAATGGCCATGTGGGGTGCAGTCTTCAAGAAAGGAGAGTTCATTACAAAGAGATTTGTATTTGATGGTTTGGCTATAGCAAAACTCAAAGAAATGGCAACTACCGGCTCAAGTGTGAGGCCTCCTACTCGAGTGGAGGCCATTTCTGCATTCATATGGAAATATACAATGGCGGCATCAGAGAAAATACGTGGTTCCAAGAAACCTTCTTTGATCACACACATTGTAAATCTGCGAAAAAGAGCAGCCCCAAATTTTTCAGAACATTCTATTGGAAACCTGATTTGGATGGCAAGTGCAAAATTCAGCAGTACTGTCAAGAATAATGAAACCATTGGACTCCCTTCATTGGTGCATCAGTTAGCAAAATCTATATCGAAAATCGATGCTGATTATGTGAAGAAACTAAGGAGTACAGAAGCTTCCCTCATGATGCATAAGCATTTCAAAGAGATTGGAGAATTTGTCTCTAATGGTTCAGCAGATTGCTTTGGGTTCACCAGTTGGTGCAAATTAGGGTTCTATGATGCTGATTTTGGGTGGGGAAAACCTGTTTGGGTTAGCAGTATGGATTCAAGCATCCCCTTTTTCATGAATCTAATCGTTCTTATGGACACGAGATGTGGTACTGGAGTAGAAGCCTGGATCACCTTGGATGAACAGGAAATGAGTATATTAGAAAATAATCGAGAATTTCGGGCATTTACTTTGTTGAATCCTAGCCCTTTAAACATTGGGCATATGTGTGATATGTGATCAATGGATTACTATATTCTACGATATAACAAATAAGATTTTTAACTTATTTTTCATTTTTATTTATATTCAATATGGTATAGTTCAACATACTCATAATACTCAATAAGTTGGAATATAAGAAAAATACGATTTTTTTTTTTGAAGTCCTTGTTTTCAGTACTCGTTCAAACAGTCTCCAAAAAAAAAAAAATTAGTTTTTCACATTTTTCATAATTTTCCATACTTTTTAACTGCACATTCATTACAAAAACATTTTCAAAGAAAAACTTTATGAACAAGCGTCAGCAATATCGTAAGTAAGAAAATCATAATACAATCTAACTCAATTTTCAAAATTTAGGAAAATAGTAACAAAACAAGTTGGTCATTGGATTTGGACCGACGAATTTTCTGAATGTGAAATATAACGATAGGAAAACAAGGCCTAATGTACATAAGAGTCGTACAATATCTTGACATGTCAGCATGAATGTCTCTTGGTTTAGTGTTAATTTAAATCAGATATTTAGCAGCTTTTGATAAAAGTTGATGAAATATATGATTGAAAAATTGTGAAATTCATAAAATATGTGATTATAATAGTTGTTAACTTTAATTTGATTTTAATTCTTACCGGAACAAAATGTGTAGTATAAAAGTCTTATTTCCATTACACTACATCTAGAAGCCTTTTATGTCCACTCATTCCCCCTCACCACGAGTTTTGATCAGGAGTCTCTAATAGCTTACCATATACACGTGATGTCACCTCCAACTAGTCAAAGTATGACTAATTATTTATTCGTTGAATTATAGCAAAAAAACACTATTAGCTAAGGAAGTAGAAATGTAAAGGATAATTGCAAATTAGTCCCCAATCTTTGACAAAAGTAGTGATCAAGTCTCTTAACAATTTCTCGCTTAACTATTGTCTCTGACTTTTGAGACATATTAAGGACCACTTCACAATCAATTTTTTTTTTTTTTTTTAGACTTAAGAACCCGCAGCCTCTACTCATGAGTGCGCACTAGGTAAATCTCGCTCCGTGTACAATATCCGCAAATCACACAGGAGAGATAAATTGTACTAGGCAACCCCATTGTGAAGGGCACGATCGATAAAGTGTTGACAAGAGATTTTGATTTCACAATCAATTTTTCTATTTGGGTTGCAACCCTAGTGCTACTTTTTTGAGTAAATTTATCAAATTTTGATACAGTTCACTGTATGTTTCCAAGATTCATTTTATTTGTACATAAAAGTTTGACAATTTTTTTCACGTGGCCTTTTATCAAAAAAGTTATCAAATTTTTAGGTGACGTTTCCAATATAGAATGCAGTAACTTTATCTACAGATAGTCTTCACTGACCTTCATTTATCTATTTGTTTTTACTTTATTGCGCCTACTTGGTTGAATGCAGTCAACAATTGTGGCTGCTTTTAATATGTACGGTTAAATGTTGAATTTAAGAAAGAAAAAGGTGATATGGACTGCAATGTAGCCACGTCGTAGAAATTATTCAAATTGAATGTTGCCAGTTTTATATTTTATCAGCAGGGACCACTGGATGTGACAGAAAAATTAAATTTCAATATTTAGTGCATGCAGACAAATGTTAAATACTGCTTTAAATTATTCAAAATAGGTAGATAAAAAGTAATTTGATTTTAACAAATTTTTTGTCAATCATTGACTATAAAGTAAGTGCATTGCAGTTGCTCACGTCAAATTTATAAATTAAGTACCTGTTTGAGCCCAATTTTATTGTATTAATGCATTGGAATAAGAAGTTATGGAGAATCTATGGTTAAAAAATAAATAAAAAATTAGCATATAATATTATTTTATTAAAAACAGTGAGATTAAAAAATGAAGAAAATGTATTTTAAAAATAATGAGAATTAAACCAGGCGTAAAAATGTCAAGTCACTACAAAATACAGAGAGTTTGCACTATCAATTACAATTTATGATTCATATACATTGATTCTATGTTTATGAATGGGAAAGCTTTGCATCTTTACCATGTGGTTTGTCCATGTTTCTTAAAATTCATTTTCAACCACATATTTCATGAAATTTACAATTTTTTCAACTTTTCTACCATATATTTTACTATTTTATTTATTTATTATTATTTTTTTTTTTTATCAAAATCTATGTTTGAGCCACATTTTGAAATAGTAGATTAATAAAAAAATGTGTATTAAAAAATAAAGAAAAATTTTAAATTATGTTTAATTGATGCGGAAAAATATCGATAGGCCCAAACCCAACCTATTGGAGCCAACCTTGGGCCTCCATATTAGGCCATTTCGTAACGTAGGGTTGAGCTCGAGTTCGAGGCCCAGCATAAAGTCATGTTAGTCCTTTTTATGTACAAACTCCGACTTCATACGAACTTTGCTCTAACTCCAATTGTACAATCCTTACACAATACAAACACCTAAAATAACTAGATTTACATGAAGTTAAGTCCTTCCAGGACTCCCCCTCCAACATTTAAAAATACATAACCTAGTCTTATTATTCAGGTATGTTTTACATAATATTCCAATATACAGTTTTTCACATAATTCCTCTATCTGACTTAAATATCGGAAGGTCGACGAGGATACACATCGACGTCTTTGTTTCAGGTACCGGAAGGCCTCATTCGTGCTCGTTCTCAATCGTTAGGCTCGAAATCAACAGGTACGAATTTTGACATCAACATTGGCGTCGTCTATGGAAGGGGTACACTAACCATGTTTTACCAAGTACCAAAAAGCCACTGAAAAAGATTTTTTTTTTTCCGAGAGTTTGTTCTACCCCAAAAAATCACAGAGATTAGCCTCCAAGGAATGAAGAATAGATGGTGAATCTGAGCTTTATTTTTTTTTTCATGTAGTCTACATACACGTGTTCCAATAACAATAAACCCAATCCAGATCTTGTACCACCACCAACAGCAATTCACGAACACTAAGGGCAGTGGCAACACCCCTTCTGGCCACAATTACCATCACGGACCACCACAAGTCGGTTCACATAACCAGATACTGATGGAGAGAATAAAACAAAAAAAAAACTGCCAGATAATTGATGAATCTATCGAGTTCCTCGACCCAGATCGTGCGTGCAGTAAAGGGATCTTTTGTCACTATAAAACCATAGCCGAAGGTGCATTTACAATCATCTGTACCCACATAATAATTATATGCTTTAATAAGAAGTAAGCTTCAAGATTCAATCGGAACCAAGCATACTGATGCTGATACAAGTCTTCCTTCATCACTTAGCTATGTATGGGTACAACAAAAATATGATTCAACACCCGTTGTTGCCCCCCGAAACACCGCTTTTCCTTGGGTTTTATCAAGACCCAACAAGTGGGAAATTCCTCTAAGTCTCGTAGACTCAAAAGAAGGCAATAGCCAACAAACAAATGTAAGATACCTGCAATCTAACTCCGGAGGTTTGGGGAAGACTACCCACATGAAGGACAGTGGCAAGGGGCCTATTGAAGCTTCAATATCTGACCTAGCACCAAAAAGAAGAAGATAGTGCTTCCACAGAAAATTCAGGCAAGTCACTTTCCCGATTTAAATATATATTAAAAATAAAGAATCATAATCGTATTGTAGATTTCATGGCGAATATATCCCTGTTGGAAAATATATTATTTGGCAAATGAATTTTCACTTGTGTATGTGAAATTAATCCCACATTGATTGAAAGTTGGGATTTGAAGAGGAGCCTTAAAAGGGATTAACAATCCCACATTGGTTAGAAATGGAAAAAATGGGAATATATGGGGACTATAAATAGTACCATCCCACATTGGAAAAAGAAAAAAGAAAGTGGCAAGTTGGAAAACTTAAATAGTTATCCTACATAGGATAAGAATAAGTTTTTAGACCAATTTATATATGGTTAACAATTTGTAAGGTTTAACCATTTGTTGCATAGAGACTCCTCAATGGCCTACGCGCCCCGCAGGGAAGGTGCAAATCTTGGACCGACTTGGCCTTCGAGCCTTGAACTTGTGTGCGGGCGTGACCTACGTACACGAATGTCGGACCGAATGAGTTAAAAATTGGCCACGAAGTGCAAGCCACATTTTAGAAATTTTCTTTTACGTTTTTCCATTTAAAACATAACCTGAAAACTATTTTCATTTATTTTGTAACTCCAAAACGTGAGAATTAAAATGGCAGAGTTATGGCTGGAGTTATGGCTGCATTAAGAGACAAAGGCTCCTCCTTGCCTATATATACTGAACAATCTCTTCAGTTCATACATACCACAACAAGCGCGAAATCTCTCTGCTTCCTATTCGAATTCCTGTCTTCTTCCAGTCACTTAGTGATTCCGTTCCGACACACCCGTCAGTTCAACTGCACAAATTGCAATTCACGTCGCTATATCTTGGGAAGCAAGCACTCGCATTACTTCAGTAAGGTGGCGAATACTGCTTTAAGGACACTGTGTTGGACACATGCCCCAGCTCCAAAAACGTCAATTTTATTTTCTGCCGACTGCAATTTGTTTGTTACTTCTTCTAATTCAGATAACTGTTCAAAGTTTATATACAATCTTAAAGCAATATTCTTGTACTGATATTCTAATTGTGTTTCAAAAATGGAAAATACACCTACCAATAACGTTGTGGGATCTGCAAACGAAAATTTGCCTCCTGTGGCTATGCCAGGTTCTGATGTGGCTCAAGTGGTGGCTCCAATTACATAAACTGTGGCTAATATACCAAGTCTAGCTGTTGGTTCAAGTGGGACTAAGACTGTGGCTCCCATGCCAAGTCTAGCTACTGGTCCAACTATGACAGTCCCGGTTAATCATGGGAAAAAGCCGGAGACGTTTAATGGTTCGAAATTCAAGAGGTGGCAACAAAAAATGATGTTTCACCTCACGACCTTGAATCTTACGAGATTCTTGACTGAAAATGCTTCAGTGCTCCAAGATGGTCAAGTCGACATTCAAGCAATCAGTGCAGTGGATGCTTGGAAGCATTCTGATTTCTTGTGCTGGAATTATGTAATGAACAGTTTAGCTAATTCATTGTACAATGTGTACTGCACAATAAAAACGGCCAAAGAATTATGGGAGTCTTTGGACAAAAAGTACAAAATCGAGGATGCCAGAGCCAAGAAGTTTCTTGTTGGCCGCTTTTTGGAATACAAAATGGTGGACTTCAAATCTATAATCAGTCAAGTACAAGAATTACAAGTGATCTTGCATGAAATTCATTCCGAGAGAATGGTTGCGAGTGAATCCTTCCAAGTGGCTTGCATAATTGAAAAGCTACCTCCTGTATGGAAGGATTTCAAAAACTACTTAAACCACAAGCGAAAGAAAATGAACGTTGAGGAACTAATTGTTAGACTTCGAATTGAAGAAGACAACAAAAATTCTAAAAGAGGGTTCAATCCGGTTGTGGCTAAAGCTAATGTTGTAGAGCATGGCCAAAGCTCCAAGACCAATAAGAACAAATTTGGGCAATCTGGTGGCAAGGGCCCAAGTTGGGGCCAAAGGGTGGAATTTTCAAGAAGAAGTTTCAAGGGAAATACTTCAATTGTGACAAGATTGGTCACAAATCTACGAAGTGCCGTTTGCCGAAGAAGAAAAAAGAAGCAAATATGGTTGAAGATGTATCTGACATCAACCTTGCAACTATCATTTCTAAAGTGAACCTGGTGGGTTCAAATCCGAGAGAATGGTGGATAGACACCGGTGCTACCGGACATGTTTGCTCCGATAAGGAGATGTTTAATGGGTTTGAAGCAGCGGATGTGGAGAAGCTGTATATAGGAAATTCAGCGACCTCCGAAATCAAGGGCCATGGAAAGGTGGTTCTAAAGATAACTTATGGGAAAGAGCTGACTCTAAACAATGTACTTTATGTGCCGGAGATTCGCAAGAATTTGGTTTTCGGCTCGCTATTGAACAAGCATGGCTTCCGTATGGTGTTTGAGTCAGACAAAGTTATTTTGTATAAGTCTAAAATGTTTGTAGGAAAGGGTTATGTAAGTGATGGGCTTTTTAAGCTCAATGTAATGGCTATTAAGCCAAAAATTAATAAAATGAATAACTCTTCCGTTTACTTGCTTGAGTCTTCCAATTTGTGGCATGGTCGACTAGGACATGTTAATTAGACACTTTGCGTAGACTAATTAACTTAAATTGCATAACTACATTTCAAATTGATAATAAACATAGGTGTGAAACTTGTGTTGAAGCAAAATTGACAAGGTCATCACTTCAATCCGTTGAAAGAAAAACTGAACTCTTGATTTAATTCACACCGATGTATGCGATTTAAAATTTGTACAAACAAGGGAAGGTAACAAATATTTTATTACTTTTATTGACGACAACACAAAATATTGTTTTGTGTATTTGCTTAAAAGTAAAGACGAAGCTATAGAGAAATTTGTTCTCTATAAAAATGAAATTGAAAATCAACTCAACAAAAAGATCAAAGTGTTGAGAAGTAATAGAGGTGGTGAATATGAATCACAATTTGTTGAATTATGTGCACAACATGGAATTAAACATGAAACAATATCACCTTATTCACCACAACAAAATGATGTTGCTAAACGGAAAAATAGAACATTGAAAGAAATGATGAATGCAATATTATTAAGTTCCAGGTTACCTCAGAACATGTGGGGGAAGTTGTGTTATCGGCTAATTACCTTTTAAATAACGTACCCCGAAAGAAAGAATAAAAGAGCCCTTACGAGTTATTGAAAGGAATGAAGCCTTCCTACAAATACCTACGAATGTGGGGGTGTATTGCCAAAGTAGCTGTACCTACACCAAAGAAGGTAAAAATATGACCAAAAACTGTTGATTGCATATTTATCGGATATGCACATAATAGTAGTGCTTATCGATTTCTTGTGTTTGATTCTAAAATTTCCGATATACACAAAAACACGATAATGGAATGTAGAAATGCTCCATTCTTTGAACATATATTTTCATGTAAGTCCAAAGAATAAACAAACTCTTCTAAATGAACATATAAGACTATGATTGAGAATAGTCAAGACAAAGAAGTATAAGAGGAAGTTGATGTTGAACCAAGACATAGTAAACGAGAAAGGACAGAAAAATCTTATGGTCCTGATTTTCTGACTTATATGCTAGAAACTGAACCTCAAAGTTTCAAAGAAACTGTAAACTCTTAGAAGGTCCTCAATGGAAAGAAGTCATTAAAAGTGAAATAGATTCCATACTGCAAAACCATACATGGGAGTTGGTTGATCTTCCCCTAGGAAGCAAACTACTAGGCTACAAATGGATTTTCAAAAAGAAAATGAAAGCAGATGGAACTATTGATAAGTACAAGGCCAGACTTGTAATTAAAGGTTATAGGCAACGAGAAGGCATTGACTACTTTGACACTTATTCTCCGGTAACGAGAATAACTTCCATTCGAATGATATTAGCAATTGCATCTTTGTACAATCTCGAAGTACATCAAATGGATGTCAAAACTGCTTTTTTAAATGGAGATTTAGAAGAAGAAATTTACATGGTGTTACCTGAGAGGTTTTCTGCACCAGGACAAGAAAACAAGGTATGTAAATTGGTAAAGTCATTATATGGCTTAAAACAAGTAACAAAATAGTGGCATGAAAAATTTGACAATGTCATGATGGAAAGTGGATTTAAAATCAATGAATGTGATAAATACGTTTACATCAAAGACACATGAAATGGTTATGTTTTTTTATATCTTTATGTTGACGACATGCTTATCATTGGTAGCAACGATAAGATGATTAAATCTATTAAAAATATGTTAAATTCAAGATTCGACATGAAGGACATGGGTTTAGCTGATGTGATTCTTGGAGTTAAAATTTGAAGAACATTAGATGGACTCGTTCTAAGTCAATCACATTATGTGGACGAAATTTTGAAAAAATTCAATAATGATGATACTGGCATGGCTAGAACACCGATAGATACAAGTCAACATCTATCGAAAAATAGAGACGATGGTATTTCTTAAGTAGAGTACTCTAGAATAATCGGAAGTCTTATGTACCTAATGAGTTGTACAAGACCAGATATCGCTTATGTAGTTAGTAAGCTGAGTAGATATACTAGTAATCCAGGGTCTGACCATGGAAATGAATAGTAAGAGTACTAAAATACTTAAAATATACTCGTAATTATGGACTGCACTATACCAGATATCTTGCAGTTATTGAAGGATATATTGATGCGAATTAGATATCTGATATTAAAGACTCAAAGTCTACGAGTGGATTTGTGTTCACTTTGGGAGGTGCAACCATATCATGGAAATCTTCTAAACAAACAGTTATTACGACGTCTACGATGAAATCTGGGTTTATAGCTCTAGATAAATGTGGTGAAGAGGCTGAATGGCTACGCAATTTCTTAGAGGATATTCTAATATGGTCAAAACATGTGCCAGCAATTTGCATACATTGTGATAGTCAATCTGCGATTGGAATGGTACAAAGCAACATGTACAATGGTAAGTCTAGACACATACATCGTAGACATAATACCATAAGACAGGTACTCTCAACTGGAGTTATCTCTATTGACTATGTAAAGTCTAAAGATAACATTGCATATCCGCTAACCAAAGGGTTAAATAGAGAGTTAGTTGCAAAGTTATCAAGAGGAATGAGACTTAAGCCTCTAAAAGAATAAGTTATTGTAGTGGAAACTCAACCTAGCTGACTGGAGATCCCAAGATCTAGGTTCAATGAGAAAACCTAATTGCAAATACTTAACTATATCACTATGGGGGTTATCTTCAGTCCATTCCTGTAATAACAGTGATGCCCGTGGGAAGAGGATAAGCAATAAGGCTTTTAATGATTCTTATGCTTCGAAAATTCGAGCGGAGTAATGTGGGTTACTCTTAATTAAGAAATCACATATGTGAGAGAGAAATATGGCCGCTTCGAAGGGAATTGTGAGGCTCAATTCTTAATAACTCTCACTAAACCAGACATATGTTCATGGCTACAAACGAACATAACCATGAGAACTGAATTGTGTTAGGAAGAATCGTGTATGAGGTACATCATCATTTACACAAAATGCAGAACAGTTCAAAGACATCACACGTCTACTGATTAGCTAGTAAAGTAAATGTATTTTCATAAGTGGAGGTTCAAAGGGTAACACCTACCTATCCTATGCAGGTTTCAACTTTGGAACTTTGTCACCAAGTATTCCGTGTCTCTATTAATTTCCATTCATGTGGGGGATTGTTGGAAAATATATTATTTGGCAAATGAATTTTCACTTGTGTATGTGAAATTAATCCCATATTGATTGAAAGTTAGGATTTGAAGAGGAGCCTTAAAAAGGGATTAACAATCCCACATTGGTTAGAAATGAAAAAGTGAGAATATATGGGGACTATAAATAGTACCATCCCACATTTAAAAAAGCAAAAAGAAAGTGACAAGTGGAAAAACTTAAATAGTTATCCCACATAGGATCAGAATAAGTTTTTGGACCAATTTATATATGGTTAACAATTTGTGAGGTGTAACCATTTGTTGCATAGAGACTCCTACATGGCCTACGCGCCCGCAGGGGGGGTGCAAATCTTGGACCGACATAGCCTTGAACTTGTGTGCGAGCGCGACCTGCGTACACAAATATCGGACCGAATGAGTCAAAAATTGGCCACGAAGTGCAAGCCACATTTTGGAAATTTTCTTTTACGTTTTTCCATTTAAAACATAACCTGAAAACTGTTTTCATTTATTTTGTAACTCCAAAACGTGAGAATTAAAATGGCAGAGTTATGGCTGGAGTTATGGCTGCATTAAGAGACAAAGGCTCCTCCTTGCCTATATATACTGAACAATCTCTTCAGTTCATACATACCACAACAAGCGCGAAATCTCTCTGCTTCCTATTCGAATTCCTGTCTTCTTCCAGTCACTTAGTGATTCCGTTCCGACACACCCGTCAGTTCAACTGCACAAATTGCAATTCACGTCGCTATATCTTGGGAAGCAAGCACTCGCATTACTTCAGTAAGGTGGCGAATACTGCTTTAAGGACACTGTGTTGGACACATGCCCCAGCTCCAAAAACGTCAATTTTATTTTCTGCCGACTGCAATTTGTTTGTTACTTCTTCTAATTCAGATAACTGTTCAAAGTTTATATACAATCTTAAAGCAATATTCTTGTACTGATATTCTAATTGTGTTTCAAAAATGGAAAATACACCTACCAATAACGTTGTGGGATCTGCAAACGAAAATTTGCCTCCTGTGGCTATGCCAGGTTCTGATGTGGCTCAAGTGGTGGCTCCAATTACATAAACTGTGGCTAATATACCAAGTCTAGCTGTTGGTTCAAGTGGGACTAAGACTGTGGCTCCCATGCCAAGTCTAGCTACTGGTCCAACTATGACAGTCCCGGTTAATCATGGGAAAAAGCCGGAGACGTTTAATGGTTCGAAATTCAAGAGGTGGCAACAAAAAATGATGTTTCACCTCACGACCTTGAATCTTACGAGATTCTTGACTGAAAATGCTT
>CM032634.1:24015986-24037790 GCA_019097785.1 Fraxinus excelsior
TCATTATCACACAGAGTATTTGTCCATTGATATGAACATTATCTCTTGCATTTGGGTTACCTCCCAAGTTTGATGTTCCATTACTAATATTTAAGTTAGCCATTCCACCACTCCCTTGTTTGAAGTAGATGATCTAAAAGGTGGTTCTATCCTTGATTTGGACTTAGGACTAGGAAATTATGACCTGCGATCGTTCTAGTTTGAAAGTAATTTCCTATACTCGGCATAACTGGTTGACAAATTCGGCATACTAACTTACTCATGATTTCATTCAGATTATTTAATTGTTTGGCCATGTTGTCATAATGAGCATTCCCATTTTGAATAAAGTTTACCATGTTATGAACATTTTGTAAGTTTACCTGCTCAATGACGTCTTGTGTGAGTTCACTTAGTAATGCGCGCATGGTCTAAGGACTTAACTCCGTCATTGGCTCGTAATGACTTTGACTTCGTGCATCTATTCCTGGAGAGTTCTGTTGCTCCTCTATCGTTCAATTACAGACTGGATCAGTCCCTGACTTGCTGGCTCTTTATCAGAGTTTGTATGAGACATATTACTTTCACTTTTTGTATCTTCAAACATCAAAATGTCCCACCAGGCGTGCCATATTGTTTCACACGGAAAGTTGGGCCTCACTAACAATTAAAAGAGGGTTCAGACGATTGTGTGAGGAACAGACATCTTGAGATAAAGTTCCAAAAAAGGGTGCTCTATTGATGAAGATTTACAATCGGTGAGAAGCGAAATACCTCCAAGGGGCGCAAACACAGAAAACAATTGAAAGTTAAATGCGATAAAAGTAAAGGAAATGAAAGTTATATATTCTCTATTCGAGAGTGTTTGATTCGGGGTCCTTTCTTCTATGCCTTCTCTTCTCTTTTATACTCTTCTGACAGTTGTTGTCGTAGAACTGCCTGAAACCGCTTGCTGTCCTGTAATTACCCACGTTCCTCATCATGGCTGACTTGTCATGGAACTTTCGTTTTAACTATTGTCATTACTTCCACTATTTAAACGCTTGTAACTGAGATTTTTGGATCATGGGACGTGATGAGATTGCCCATTAACTGCCTTAATAATCGTTGCTCACAATATCAATTCATCTTGGTCTTTGGTGTCTCGCAGCTTTGGGCGATGATGGTACCGTCATCTTGAATAATAATAAAGTATAATAATCGTCCATAGCTTGGGCGTTTAGTAGGCTTGGGCGATGATGAGCATTTGCTACATTACTCAGTCTTAGGCCTTTTATATGGTCTATTTTAGGCCTATCCTTCAAACTTCTTAATTGAGCTTCGTTCCTTAGGCCATTTAATTGGTCTGCATTTTTATGTGTCAACAGTTACTTTCATGATTCATTCGCAAAGATTCCTTGATTATGTTTTAAAGACACTTTGCCTTCATTCATGGAGAACCTTAATACAATTGATAGAGGGAAACTATTGTGTTTGCTTGCTTCATGGAAAGTTGCTCGAGGATTCTATCATATGCAAAATTTTCCTCCACGATGTCGAAATCCATATATTCCATATATGCCTATGGCTCCTTTCTTGTTTTCTCTACTAGAGTGGCCTATCCGCAAGGGATTGTGCCACAAGTGGTTAAGCAGTGAGATTCTGATACCGGAAACCAGGAATTGTATTATGTATTCTATCAAAAGCTTCTATTGTCTAGGAGCATACATTGAAATAATTCTCCAGCAATTATTGTCTGAGTGACTACTGCATCTTCTCCATGACTTGAACTTTCACTTAGGTTCTATAGATTTAATTGAAGATGTTATAGATTTCGAATTACCTGACTTCCTAAAGGTTTCTGAGGTCGTGCCTCGTCCACTAGGTTTACCTTTCAGGTTTCTTATTTTCGTGTTCAGAGTGTTCCGTCATTAATACTTTAAGCCAATCTCTTTTTCCTTAAACGTCGACATTGACCTAAGGATAGATCCTCTTGCAACTTCTATGTGACATCTTCTCGCCATTGCACTAAATTTGTGCTACTACTAATTGAATCACGGCCAATCTCTTTATTCCCATTCTTCAGCGCTTTTAACTCCTCTGAATTTAATTTCGATTGACACATTTTTTTGTAGATTTCAAGAATTTCTCAACTTCAATGGATAGATTTGTGGTTTTCTTTGCTTATTTTTCCCGCAGATATTGCCAATTTGTTGACTATAAAATTACAATCAACAAATTTCTCTCACCTATCTAGGATTTTCTCCTTCTATACTCTCTGATTTTGATGCTCACATAGGAGCAAGAGGGGAAATTACTAGTTGGGAGGAAGATATTTGAATTTTTACACAAATTCCTTATTTTAAAAGGGATTATTTATAGATTTCCTTCAAAACTTTGGGAACATTTAGGCCATCCTAGAAAATAACAGTTAGCGGTCATTTACTGGTGAGTTTATATCTGTTATGCATTCACGTGATATTTATCATCTTACGTATCATGTGTTCATTAGTTTAGAAGTCATGCTTTAAGTACGTATCCACGTATACTTGAATAACGATTTCTGCTAGCCTGGATTTCATGGGGATGGTTCAACTCTTTCTTCTGTGAACTTTTCTACATTTGTTTTTATTAAATTCACTTGTTCTTAGATTTTGCCTAAAAGGGAGTGAGCTCGCGAAGTCATATTAACTCCACACCAATTTTTAAAGACTTTGCATTAGGTATATCCCTATTTAGTTTAGTTAAAAATTATATTTGAGTAGATATTGATCAAAATTGATTAAAAGTATGGTTGAAAAGTTAATAAAAGTTATGGATTTCATGAGATGTATGGTTGAAATAAATTGTTGATTTTAACTTAAATTTTTATTACTTTTTTTAAAACTAAATCAAATAGGTGCTTAATCAATTCACTAGACTAAGAGTCTAAGACTAAAGTAGGAATCTTTTCTTTTAATTTATCAAGCTATTAAATTGATTAAGTTTATAACTAAACTAGACTCGCGAGTGTGATTTTACACTTATTTGAACCACTAAAAGTGGGCATTTTGGAAGTGCTTGAATTTAAAAGATACTTAATTTACGATTAATTTAGGAGAAAACTCAGCTTTATGGATGAAAATAGTGATTTTGATAAATTGGGTTGAGGGTTACACAAAATTTGGAAATCGAGTATTATAGTGTAGAACTTGAAAGTGGAAGGACCAGCTGTGCAAGTAATGAGGACTTGAAATGAATTAGCAATTGAAAAGGAGGACTAATTTCCAAGGAAATGAAAGTCATCGCAAGGGCCAAATTGGGGTGTGATCGTACAGTTTATGTGGGGGCAAGTTTTAGAATAATTTGGTTTCTTACGTCTATTCAATTTCTACATATGATATTTGAGACTTGTTTGAGCTATTTTAGACTCTTAAATTGTTTTTATATTTATTTATTTATTTGGAACACACAGTTTTAGAGATAAAAATACGTTGCAAATCAAGATCTAAGAACAAAATCAAGGGTTTTAAAGATTTGGGTGTGGAGTATAAAATTCTTGGTCTAAGATCCAATTCTTTCCTTCATCTTTATTTCAAAATTCGGTGATGAGCTCTATTCTTTTCATTTATTTTTCTTTCATTAGTATGGGTAATTAAGTTCATAGTTAGGAGAAACGAAGAACTCTATGTATGACCCTTTATTTTAATTTCAAGGTTCTTTTATTTTAATTCTTCATATGTTTATTTTATTTATGGTTCTTAATGGTTTGACTGCTAATTTTTTTTTAAAAAAAACTATGTATTTGTAACGAATTGAGAGGTAAAGTTGTAGATTTAAACCACATTATAATATTTGATAATTTAGATATTTGGGTAAATATTCGTTTTTATGGTTATCAGTTGTTAATAGGATTCCTGGAACTTGAATAAAATATTAATGCTTATTTGGATTCATATAGAGATAAGGTACATTGACTTAGCAAAATATAATTAATTTGAATTCTATTGAGATAATTATTAGGAAAGAGGAATTTGATCTAATACTACATTAGTAATTAATTTTGATATGTGAATTAAATATATTCACTAGGTGAAATCGTATGTCCTAACCTTCACATTCATAAGTTAAAACTCTAATTCGAGTCAATTATATGCTTTAGAAATAAATTTAGTATCAAACAATATTCTTTGCTTTTTGTCAATTAGGAGTCGGCATAATAAATAAAGGATTAAAAATAATCTTCAAGAAAATGATCTGACCCATTATTATTCCTCACGATATTTAACATCTCTAATTGGGGTAGCTTTGATGTCTGACCTTATTCATGTTGGGAGAATTAATGTATATTGTTTTGAAGGTGTATAGAACTTTTGACAAAAGTTTAAGAACTCAGAAACTTGGTTAAACAAAATGAGAATGGTAGAAAGAAAATATGGAAAAACAAGGAAAGAAATGGGAAGAAAGATTCGAGGCAAGTATTTAACACTTTGTCTTTAAGATTGCGACGGTATTATCGGAGGTTTGACAATTATCTCCCAAGATATAACTGAGAACTCCTTGTAGTGGAAGTACTTCAAACTACAAGGTTAAGCGAACCGAAAAAGAATTTCTCTCTCAAGAATGGTTTTATGTGCAAGGAAGAAGGCAAATTAGCAATATTTTCCGATGCAAGAATCGTGTAGAATGATGTAGACATTTATTACATGTAATATTTAAAACGTAAAAGTTCAATATTAATACCACATTTTTTATATTAATCTTCCATTTACAATTTAAAAAAATTTTCCACTCTTACTGTTCACATAACCTTAATTTTTATTGTATTTCTTTATTATTATTATTATTATTATTATTATTATTATTATTATTATTATTATTATTATTCAATGTACTTTGGGAAATTGGAAGTCAACCATCCTTATCATATTTTAGATTGATACCAAACTGTAACTATCCATATTTTATATGTTCAAGTCGTTATTAAAAAATTCTTAATAATTTAATTATTTATGAATGTGTATGAATATTTTACACAAATTAAATTGATTAATAATATCCCGTATTATTTAATTTATTTATTTATTACCTAACTGGTATACAACTCAAATTCTGAACTAATTTGCTCCATTAAAGAGTAAGTGCCTGAAGATTAATGAGTACACAATATTTAAAAGTAGGAAACATAATCATTATTAATCATAGAAGAAATGGAAGGAAAAAACCACATTTAATTAACTCGAAATTACTTGTGGCTAGTAAACTTGACACCCCCCTCGAGAAATTTTATTTTGAGATGTAAATGCATGTATACATGATGCTTTCAACATTTAAGTATCAACATTGAAAGAGAAAAAAATATTTACTAGAATTGGCCATAAATAAGCAAACTTAATCATTAACACAGTTACCATCAAGTCAACATACGAAAATACATAGCTAGCCAAATAAAATCATGTTCCAAATTCATAAAAGAATTATTCATATGATAAAAATAGTAAAAGTTTGTCTTGTTATACCGGAATAATTTATTAAGTCTCATAAATCCTTACACCACGTCTGTACCTCATCGTCGCCAACCAACGACCCGTTCTAACTTATGAGTAGTAGGAAAAAATGGTGAGTACATAGGAATACTCAATAGGACACGAATAAGGGAGCAATCCCTAATATAAAAAAATTTACACCATGCGTAAAAATAGCATACCTTCATCGTATCTTTATAAACCAGTAAGAGTTCAATACATATCATATATTTGGTACTGGATGACCAAATCATACATATCTTTAACTTTCATAATTATAATAATTCGACAACAAGGAAAAATAATTTAAACAAAATAATTTTGTTCCTTGTTGTGAAATTTGTTTTCAGGTGGAATTTTTTTGAAATTTTGTTCATTGCAGTGAAATTCAATTCAAGGTGGAGATTTGTTAGAATTAGGGTGTGACCCGAAATTTATTTGGAAAACTATTTGGGGATTCTATTTTGAAGTCGACTAGAGAATTCTAGTTGAAGTCTATTTGAAATTCTAATTGGAATTCAATTTGATATTTTTGGGCAAAAGTCGGGTACCCAAAGGTTGGGATCCAAGCGCCTAGCCTCCCATAGGATGATTTTGGAAGTTTGCCCCTGAAATGCAGTGACGAAACACTATGGAGATAGTGCTTGAGCACTACCTGCATCGCTCGCTAGCTATGAGTTGGGCCGCTCGAGTAGCAGTGTTATCCACCTAGTGATTGTTTCGTTATTCTGCTATAATTTTACTACCATATTTTATCCCAAGCACTTCATTCAATTTTGATTCAACGTTTGAATTTAAACCACATGTTTGAAATCAAATTCACGTGTTTTATAGAAAGGACAGGATGAGGATGAGATTGTTTTCGGATTTATATGATTGTATGAGATAAAAGTCACGAAAATCAAGTTGGTTATGTAGGTTAGTCGAACAATTGTATATAGTATCACTCGTGCTCCAACTCGAGTTTGCATGGCTTTAAACGATAAGTCATCTCATTAAATGTGGGAATATGACACCCACTCAATTAGGTATATCATTTCATGTCATTTAGTGCCACCCGCACTAATAATGATGCTAAATAACATTAATCTTGTCCATCATGTTACATAACTTTGGGACCAACTTATTAGATGATGCTATTTTCCTTTCTTTATTCATTTGTTGCGAACAAATACAACCCTCACAGGCATGTCTGCAGGGGCGGACTCAGTTAAGGCCCAGTGCAGGCATCTGCCTGCACTGGGCTTTGGGCCGCCCCAATTTTTTCAGCAACAAAAAAAAAAAAAAAACAGCTGGGCCAATTACTTGGCCCAAATTGAATGATGCAACCCTTGCAAATTAGCTCCCATTACATTATTCCTTAACTCCCATCAACAGATAATCCGCCACCGCCATCGCCTCAGCCCCTGCATCCACGTCGGCTACTGCATCCACGCACCGTCGTAGACTCGCATGTCCTCTGAACCACAGAACCATGCCCAGGCGCCCAGCATCCAGTGTTCATCTATAGGTGAGTTTTTTATAATTTCAATTGGTATTCATCTGACATCTGCTATAGTACTATTGGCTGTAGAGTGTAGAGTATATGCAATGTGTATTGTTGGGTAACTACCTCGCTTATTAGTTATTTATAGGGGAGGAAATAGGAAGTGAATAACCAAAACTAAATGGCTTCTGTAATCTTGCAACTGGCGGAGGTGGTTAGGGACTATGAGGGTAATGTTTTTATTTGCCTTATATGAATTCTATGGAGCACGTTCTTGGTGTTGTTGCCTGGTGCTGGTTGGGGAAAAATTTGAAACCAAGTGTTGGAGGAAAATTTTGAAATCTGGCCGGAGGAAATGCAGTATTAGAGGGGGGGGGGCTGTGCCTGTTTGGGGAAAATTTTTGAAACCAAGTAAATTGTTGCAAACGCAATCTGCAATCTTTTGTACCAGTTGGGCCTTGAATTTTCAAACAAAAAGTTTGCAAGAGAGCCATTGCTCATGAATTGAACTAATTTTTTTGTGATTAGTCCTGCTAATTGAGGTTACTCCCGCTTTAAATTCTTCTTCAATCCTCACCTTCTGTAGCCATCTTATGCAGCCTTTTCACAGCGACTTGGAAAAATTTCCTTAGTTCGCCCGCACTGGAAAAATTTCTTGGGTCCGCCCCTGCGTGGCCGTGATGTGTATATTCGTCTATCTACTCCCAGTTGAAATTATGTGTATTAAATAGGTAGGATAGATCCACTGTTTAGCAGGGACTACTAGATCTTATTTTTTCTATCATTTCTTTGAAGCTTGGGTCTCTCTCTCTCTCTCCATATGAGATATGGCTTACATATCATTTGGCAACTCCTTCCCAATTCTCTCCATCCTCTTTGTAGAGATCCAATCTCATATAAATATTTAGAAACATAGAAAAACCGTGACCGTAAGTTTTTCTTTGTTAATTTTGTCGTTCGTTTTTGTTTTTTCGATTCTCATCTTTCCCCATTGCACTTTCTTTTTGGGTTTGTCTACATCAGTCCCTTTCTCCTGCGCAAGGAGAAGTATTTAAGCTTTGCCTTGCCATTTTGGCAAGGCAAAGCTGAGAACTTTTTATTTTATTTTTTATTTTTCTTTTTTTATAAAATCATGTTCGGTATCGAATGAAATCTAAATTTTAATCTAAATCAAAGTTAATAATTAATTTTAATAACATATTTCATAAAATCCATAACTATTTAACTTTTATCAAAATTTACTAAAAATTTGATTATAATCTCCACCAAACGGGGGCAAAATCAAAATAAATTTGAATTTCGATAATATGCGTAAATTTTAAAAATTCTCTGACGATCGTACGTTTATCGAATCTACAAATTACTTGTGTCATTTCAAAACTTATTTCAAGAACTATATTATGGGCATATCGAATAGTCCAAACAAATATCGAAAATAGTTAAGAATACGTCAAACGTAAGTCTTAAAAAAGACGTCTAATAATTGGACGTAAATTTACAAATATTCGTCTTTTAATTATTCGTCCAATTATTGGTAAAATTCCGCTAATTTCGAATATTTAGCTATATAACCTGGCTTGTGGGTTATTTTCATGGAGTTGTTGGATAATAAAGAATTTTATAGTTTCTCTTGGTGTTTCTCTTGCATTATTCCTTGTATTTGTCAATTGATTTCAGCATGTAGAATAATTACTATTTTGTCCGGTGTCAACCTGGTAGTAGTAATAATTTAAAGTCCAAACCTGTGGGATCATCAAATTTGCCTCCACTAGGTCAATGGAGTTCATTGGAGCTGGGTAATTCTGGTCACCGGAGGTGGATTTAGTCATGATATAAGCCGAATGCACAATAACCCAACTAAGAATATGAGACCGGTACATTATTTCTTCTGGTTCTTGTTTCTACATTGACCTATTAGATTGCTGAAGCATCAAGTCTGCCGTCTACATTTTTCGTCGTCCTCATATGGGAACTAAGTATTGTTTCCAAATAAAAAATATTCACAAATTAATATTATTAGTTTTAAATTTTCAGATTTCTTTGAATCTTGTGAAAGATGTTAGAAACATTCGTTGCACTAGGAGAGAAGTACCCAGCCATCACACTCCTTAATTATCATGAGCTATCAAGACTTCAATGTCGTTCTCTTGTCATGAAAGTAAAAGAAATTATATTATCATCTGAAATATAAAAGTTTGGTTTAATCTTTATATTGTGTGATGATAATGGGAAAAAAAGCTAGTTGTTTCTTCAAACAAAAAGAGTATAACATCCGATGTCTTAAATCATACCTAGCTTAGTCATTGACTTGTAGAAATCTTTAGGGGCCTTCTCTTTGAAATTTTGAGAATATTTTTATTATAATATTTTATTCAAGAAATTTGATTATCTAATAAATTTTAATAGTTTAATGTTAATATAATATTAAATAACATGTAAATTTTGAAGTTGGTGAATCTTAAAAAAAAAAATTTCTATATATCAAAAAACAATTTAAATTAAATTTGGCAAGTTGCAAAAAAAGGGAGCACTAATCTCATGTTGACATGGTAATAAATATTTTGAAATCAATCTTACCAAGTTCATGTTAGTTCTCACAATTCTTGCCAAATACAATTTCGATCGTCTAAACACGATGACTATCATCCGCCACAAACTTATAAAACATAGGTTACACAGTCCATTGAGAAACAAAATTTCCACTTACTGCCAGCACTTCATACTAATATAAAAAAGTGACGCGACATAAAGGTTCTCAATAGAAATAATATATTTAGCACGTCAACTCTTGACAAAATAGTCGAACTGAACACCCTATCCTAAAACAATCTTAAAGCATCCAATGAAATAGTGTACAGACAAAACAAACGCATATTAACTTATCCCCATACTATTACAGACTTTAATGTTGTCTTGAAGGAAACTCGATGCAACAATGTTATAAGCATAAGACAAACTAAAGTTATATTAGAGGGTTAACTTCACCACCATAATCTGCCTCTCCATTTCAACAGCATAACATCAAGATGGATTGAAGAACACACAATTTTCTGACTGCAATTCCACTGTCAATGCATTTGAGTCTGCAGCAAACCCACAACCAAACGATGAACAAGATAGCACAAATGAACAAATAAAAGAAAAGGGACGAAGAGTGCAGTCTGCCTTTACCCCTCTACATGTACCACTTTCTACTTCCATGTAAAAATGCTGATCATACAAGTCCTGGATCACAAGCTGGAAATAACAAAAGAAAAGAGTTGATGTTTGATAATCAAGCATATATAGTTCATTTTCAAACAAAATAAGACTAAAAAAGCGAGTAATAAGTTACTATTGCACTGAACCAATGCTTTTCGTTGTTAAGAACAATTAACTTATGCTAACATTGATAAAAGCACACATATCTCAGTACGCAGAATAGCATGAAAAGTGTGATTATACAAAATGTGTCACATAAAAAGAGTACCGGATGCCTTTCATAAGATTAGAGGCACTTCTACTGAAAAATCGATCCACAACCTGAAATTTAAGATGTGGAGTTTTCCAAAAATGGTATCCTTGAAGCCACCAGCAGGTAAACAATAATGGTTGGCTGAGGCTAGAAGAGGTACTGGAATCAAGTTCTGGTCTAACCAATACCATTCTGCTGAAACTTACGAATCAACAAATTTCTTGTTAGTAACTCAGAAGTAGTTAGCCTCTGCAATATTTTTACGTGATATATTAACTTATACATTTTACTCATGCAGTCAATTCCATACGTAAGTCCCATTTGTTGTGCTAATGCAAGATACCTTGTCACAGAACACGAAGAACCCTAAACTTATTGAACATTTAAGCAGCAAAAATCGCATGTTAAGAAAATAAACCAAACTATAATTTTCCTCATGCAAGTGCTATTTTTATTGATAATGCTTTATACTCCATTTCAATAACACAATGAACCTTATGCCTGGTGAATATTTAAGCAGTAAACTAGATATAGCAGATGACTATTTTCCTTATGCCTGGTCAATTCCACATGTAAGTGCTATTTCTCTTGAAGAAGCAGATTTTGAAATGTTGTATCAACTATTAAAAAGTGAACACCATTATCTCCTTACAGCTTAGATTAAACTGATTTTGCCCGTAAACCATCTCAATAGCAGATGACTCTAGCTGTGTAAAGCATTCTTTCATGAGAAATTGCTGCATATCTTTCAAAATATACATCGTCAATGTTAGAATTTGGGTGTGACCCGAATTCTTTTGTTGAGGTATTTGAAGTATTGAAGAATTCTAATTGAAGTGCACGTCATGAAGAATTCAAGTTTGGAATGCTATTGGAGTCATATGAAGATCAAATTTCAATGATAATTAGGAGTTTAACTTGAAGGAGGACTTTTGGATGACAAAAGACACTTTTTGGAGCATTAACCCGAGGGACGAACGCTAAGACGCCACATTGAGATTGGGGCAGAACCCCGGGCACCTAGGCGCTGGGGTCCGGGCCTGGAGCAAGTTTTTCGGCCCGAATGAGTGTTTTCGCGTTTTTCTTCTCCTGCTTCGTTTTAGACTCAGTTTTTTGCATCCTACTTCATCATCAACTCTACCAAGAGGTCTTGGACGTCCCCTACATGTTTTCCTATAAATACTAGGCTCTTTTATACAATTTGATAGTGTGAGATTTATGATTACTAGCTTTTAGGATCATTGTAATATTTTTTTCTCTTCCTCATTATTCTTGATGTAATAAAATCTCCCAATTCCTCTACCATATTCTTTTATTCTTTTGTTCTTGATCACATACTTTATTATTTTGCCATATAACTTCAACATGTCAATCCATTGATTTGTGTCACAATAAGTAGTATCAATCCTAACAAGTGATATCAGAACAATTCTGGTATTGGCTTGTTTTGTAACAAGTGGTATCAGAGCCAAGGTTCGTTTCCGCAGAGCGCAAGGTTTGATTTGTTTGAAATTTTTGTTCGTGATAGCTTCCATGAAGTATGACATTCCGCTTTTGGATCGGAGCACTAGATTTTCTCTATATCAGGTTAAGATGTGTACAGTACTTGCACAACTGGATTTGGATGATGCGTTGCTGGGAATTGACAAGATGTCCACAACCTTGACCGCGGATGAGAAATTACGGAAGGATAAAAAAACAATTTCTCACATTCATCTTTATCTATCAAATACTATTCTTCAGGACATTTTGAAGGAGAATTTAGCAATTGTTTTATGGTTGAGGTTAGAACAATTGTACATGACTAAAAGTCTGACAAGCAAGTTGAACCTCAAGCAGCGTTTATACTCTTATCACATGACATAAGAAGGATCATTGGAAGATCACATGCCTGTATTTAAAGAGATCGTCGCTGATTTGGAAACTTTGGAAATAGAGTATGATGAAAAAGATTTGGCCTTGATTCTATTGTGTTCGTTGCCCGCTTCGTTTTCTTCTTTTAAAGACACAATCTTGTATAGTTGTGATACTCTCACCATAGAAGAGGTTTATGATGCTTTGTATTTAAAAGAGAAGATGAAGCATTTGGTTTCTGAGGCTAGAGATGGAGAAGGCCCGATTTCTCATGGTGGTTCTAGAAGGGGCAGATCGAAAACTAAGTTTAGTAATCAAATTTGTAACTACTGCAAGAAGAAGGGGCACTTGAAGAAAGATTACTACAAATTGCAGAATAAATAAATGATGGCTATAAGTAGACATCCAGATACTTCAGGCGAAGCAGACATCGCAGAGAACATTATAAGTGATGGCGAGCTCTTGGCTATTTCTGGTATTGAGTCTAAATCGGAAGAGGATTGGATTCTTGATTCAGCGTGTGTGTTTCATATGTGTCCTAATAAGGACTTATTTGCTACATATGAAACTGTTTCCAAAGGTGTCGTAGTTATGGGAAACAACGCATCTTGTCGGGTTGCTGGAATTGGTACAGTCAGATTGAATCTTTTGGATGAGACAATTAGAACACTTGGCCAGGTTCCACATGTTCCAGATTTGAAGAAGAATCTCATCTCGTTGTCTACTCTTGATTCAAAGGGTTATGAGTTCTTTGGTGGAGGTGGAGTTTTGAAGGTTTGTAAGGGTGCCCAAATTGTATTGGAGGGACGAAAAATGTCTCATTCATACATTTTGCAGAGACGTACAAAATTTGGAAGGATAAATCAGCACATGTTCAGTACCGTGATGGACATTCAATTTGGTACAATACCTTTGGGAGCTCATAAATGGTCAGATTTGAAGAATACAACTAAGTGGAATTTCAAAGATATGGGTAATGCCACTTTGCCATCATCACCTGCAGTGTCATTGTATTCAACTGCTAGGGACAAACCAAGTGGAACAAGGTATGTGGATGTTGATTTTGTTGAGCATGTTTTAGATGGAGTAGAAGGTGTACAATCTCTAGCAAGGAAACTTCTGAAAAAGCATTCGATAATGATTTTACTTTTGGGTGTGTTACAACCCATTTTGGTTAAGTCAAAATCATTATGATTTTTGGAATCTAAGATAATTCTGTAGAGTAGTGCTTGGATTCATTGGAAGAGGTGGAGTATTTTGTTGGAGTAATTAAATATTTTGACTACTGTTGAAGAAGTTAGTTCATTCCTTGGTGGAATTTGTGCCAATGTGGAGATTGTTAGAATTTGGGTGTAACCCGAATTCTTTTGTTGAGGTATTTGAAGTATTGAAGAATTCTAATTGAAGTGCACGTCATGAAGAATTCAAGTTTGAAATGCTATTGGAGTCGTATAAAGATCAAATTTCAATGATAATTAGGAGTTTAACTTGAATAAGGATTTTTGGATGGCAAAAGATACTTTTTGGAGCATTAGCCCGAGGGACGAGCGCCAAGGCGCCAAGGAAATGACGCCAAGGTACCACATTGAGATTTGAGGCAGAACCCGGGCGCCTAGGGCCGGGGTCCGGGCCGGGTCGGGCCCGCAGTAAGTTTTTCGGCCCGAATGAGTATTTTTCGCGTTTTTCTTCTCCTGCTTCGTTTTAGATTCAGTTTTTTGGCATTCTACTTCATCAACAACTCTACCAAGAGGTCTTGGACGTCCCCTACATATTTTCCTATAAATATTAGGCTATTTTATACAATTTTATAGGGTGAGATTTATGATTAATAGCTTTTAGGATCATTGTAATATTTTTCCCTCTTATCCATTATTCTTGATACAATAAAATCTCCTAATTCCTCTGTTATATTCTTATCAAACCAAAATTCTTTTGTTATTGATCATATACTTTATTATTTTGCCATATAATTTCAACATCTCAATCCATTGATTGGTGTCACAACAAGTGGTATCAGAGCAATTCTGGTATGACTTGTTTTGTAACAAGTGGTATCATAGTAATTCTGGTATTGACTTGTTTTGTAACAGTCAAACCAAAATACTGGACTCTTATAATGTCGAGGGAAAGCCTTGTCACGTCATGACAGAGTAATTTTAATCTGTATAAAAGATAACATTAAAACATATTCAAGAAATTATGGCATTCCAAAATCAAAAAGAAGTTATTTTTCTTAATATCATCGTTCATACTATCATGGTAATTCTTCAAATTTATTGTGTTTCCTCAGCAATTCATCGCAGGGAAACATAATTAGTTCACCTTGTTCATAAGCGAAACATTGTCAATTATCTCAATCAGAAAGAAGGACTCAAATTAGTTATGCGATTGTTTCTAAGATAGTTATAAATTGAGCATCCATCATAAAATCACTCATTAAATATAAGCTGATAAATCAGAAGGACGGATCAACACAAAATTGGAATATAGAACGCTGCTTTCCACTAATCACCATCCAACCGGTGAAATCGGGCTGTCCATTTCTGGCCCGGACCCACCAATTGATGAAAAACGGGATTAAAACCAAAAATTCAAAATTTGAAAACAAAACCAGATCTATATCATATGCAAAACCAAATAAATTCCATAGCAATTGGAACCAAAAACCAAACAAATTTCAAATTCCAAACTGGTCGGACATAGCTTACCCATATCTTTCAAAGCTAACCATAAAGATCTCAAATGCTCAAACAAACAAACTGGTATCACGGATTGCTCCAACAAGCTCAGTCGATTTCGGATGAAATTGACGTTGACCCATGGCAGAACTAATTGCACCTGGTTGAGAGAAATGTTGTGGTGGTGCTCCACGATCGAAATGGTGGCCGGACGTGGAAGTAATTGGCGAAAAACAGTGACTGCGCTCGCGGTTTTGGTTGAGAATTGGAGCTATTTTCGACGGTCTAGTGGGCAGGCAATGGTCGGAGGTTGTATTTTTTGTTTTTTTTTTCAAAAATTTATTTTCGAAAACGGAAAAGAGAATGTATTTTCAACGTTTTGAAAAATCGAAAACAGAAAACGACCCCAAAACAGTAAAGAGAACAGTCCCTTAGTTTTTTTGTAATATTGGAATTCTTAAAATTTTATTTACTACTACCAAAACACAAATATGTTATTCTTCGAAAAGTTAATATATACTGTTCTTTTCGTTCTTTGAAAATGCTTTCCACTTTCGTAGAATTATATTTATTAATACAAATTAAAACAAAGTCTCTACATTTAGTAAAA
This sequence comes from Fraxinus excelsior, assembly GCA_019097785.1. Classification (NCBI taxonomy): domain Eukaryota; kingdom Viridiplantae; phylum Streptophyta; class Magnoliopsida; order Lamiales; family Oleaceae; genus Fraxinus; species Fraxinus excelsior. The sequence goes on from CM032634.1 coordinate 24,031,531, forward strand.
TATTTTTCGAACTTTTACGTTAGATTCTCTATCGAATATAGTATTTCAGTTTAGTTTTCAGTCCTTAAATGACTTATTGCTCAGCAAGTGCAAGATTGGATATGCTTAACTAAACATTGTGACAATGCCATTGGATTGTTCTCTTCTTGCTAGCCCGATAGAAAGAAGATTCTGTATCGTACACCGAGTTCCAAACAGAGTAAGTGTTGCAAAATCTGATAATGGCCCTGTGTTTTTAGTGATTCCATCTTGTTTCTTAACAAAAGGACTAAAGTTCCTGGTTCCAAACATCTTAATTGATTAGTTTTAAAGTTTCAACAAACTTGATATACTATGAAGCATCAAGGGAAAAGGGTTGTCGTGAAGGATTATCCCTAGGGTTTTCAAGTTCCTCCAAGTAAAACTGTTCCGTTGACTTGCAATTCTATTCCTTCACGATCAGTTCTAGCAAGTAATACAACACCAGCAATAAGTTCAGGCTAGAACTACTGTTTGCAGCTAGAAAATTATAGATGCAAGAGTGGCAATAAGGTCAGACGTCAAAGCTACTTCACTGGGGATGCTGCTGCAGTAATAATTAGTGGAACAGATCGTGCAAGAATCGAATTACTTGTGAGGCACTTCAGAATCGTAGTGAAAACACCTGGGATAATGCATCTCAACAACCCTTTTCTCCTGGGGGATGTGAAATTTTATCTAGTGTGCAATGAAGTCGCTTGTTGTGAATCACTATATGGATGCTGAAATAGCTGGGAGTTCACAGATGTGATACCAGGTTCAACTTCAGGAAACTTTAAGACTATTCCATAAAGAGATTTGGGGCCAGTAAGTTTAAGATCTTTTTTTAGAAAATCAGATGCAGGAACTAAAAGAAACAATTGCGCCATCATAAAATTTTGCAACAAGTACCATGACTTTGGTACTGAGATATAACAAAAACTCCGTATATGATGTAAAATCTTCTTCACTATCGGGCAAGAAGAAAACTATTCCTTAACACTAACATCCAAAAAGTGAACGAATGAACAATGTAAGAAACTGAAGGTCTCTGGAAAAATCATACTGTTTTGATTTGTAATTATACTATATGTTCATTATGTATGACAAAGTCTAAAATAAAACTTTTTGCCCTAATTAATACTATTCGTTCTAAATTTTCAGATTTCTTTGAACTTCATAATTGATTTTAGAAATGTTCTTGGCACTGGGAGACAAGTAGCCAGGCATCACGCTCTTTAATTGTCCTGAGCTACCAGGACTTCAATGTCGTTCTCTTGTAATGGTGATGAAAGGAATTGTATTATCATCTAAATATAGAATTTTTGTTTGATTATTTTATTGTTTGATGATAACGGGAAAAATCTGGTTATTTCTACAAACAAAGGATGTATTATATATCCCATGCCTTAAAATCGTGCCTGTGTTAGTGTTTGACTGGTAGAACCTGAATTTCGAGTATTGATCAATGCTTAGTTTTTCTACTACCAAAACACTAATAAGTCATTCTTCAAAAAATGAATGTCTATTGATCTCTTCATTCTTTGGAAATGCTTCACTTACAGTTGTGTTTATTTAACAAATTGTGCCTAAACTTGTAAGATTTGATGCTTGATCTTGTGTTCTTGTCATGCTTTACTCCTTTTGGAACATTGAAAGGAGGAGGCATATTCAATTAGAAATTAAGTCTATATATTTTACGGAGTCTAAATTTATACAAATTTGATGCACATGAGAAAAATCATTAGTTAAAAATACAATAAAAATATTGAGACTATAACGAGTTAGATAATACAATTTTCTCAAGATATTTGAAGCTTGTCTAGTCTTAGTTTTGATATTGATTTATTCATACAAACTTTTATGGGACTAATACAAACAAATTTATTCTAGTCTAGTAGTCCTGTGTGGCTTGTCGAACTGAATTGAATTGAAAAAAGAAAAAATTCAATCTTATTTCAACTCTACCTTGTCAAGTGGTCTTGATTGGATTGATTTTGGACTAGTGTTGACAATGGAACGAGCCGTTCGTCGTCTCGGCTCGTGCAGCTCGGGACCATGGGTGGCCCTTGCTCTCCTAGACGAGCAATAATATTCTCGTGCAAGCCAATTGCCAGCTCATGAGCCATTAATTTTAGCTGGCTCATTGGGTGTGCCGGCGGGTTTTCCCTGCGAGCTAATAATGGATGGGCCATCTAGTGTGGCTGCTTTGAAGCCACCGATTTGTTTGTAATCCTTATATCATTCGGCTTATCTCTTTTAGAAAAAGTTCTTAATATCTAATTACAAAATAATGATTTTCACAAATTATGACACTTGGGGGATGTTTGATTCTCATTTATCCCAAAATACATTTTTTTTCTCTTCTTATCGACCACACGTTATTCATTAAAATAATATTACACGAAATTCAAAAAAAATTAATTCTTTTTAATTACACATTCTCTATTAAAAAAAAAAAACGAAATGTCACATAGTAAATACCAGTTTATATGCCACAATTGTTTCTTTCATGTTCTACTTAACTTCTTTGACGGTATTTTATATATATATATATATATATATATATATATATTGATTTTCATGACATTATTTTAAATTGAAATGTTTTGAATAATTAGTGCTTTATTTGTGTTATGGTTGGTTGTTATTTGCAGTTGAGTGAAAAATTTTATATCTAGGGTTTCGACCTGAAGTTGAGGGGAAAAAAATTCATTTTCTCGAAGGCTTGATTATTCGATTTGTAAGTACATAATTGAAATGAATATGTTGGGATCTTTTTTTATTTTTTACTGACGTGATATATTGAATCAATTTATAAAACATAATTAGGGATGCAATGATAATAAAAACTAGGGCTGCAATGATTTAATTGTTATTCACTAATAATCATATTATTTACAACACTCCCTTTCAATGACACATTGCAAAATATATGTCTTGTTAACCATCATTCTTTACTTTGCATCTCAATGCATTGTAGTAGATCAATTTTGTATATATTGCACTATCAAATTAAGTAGATGGAGAAATTAGACTCTTGACCATAAGCCAAATCTTACATGGAGGACTATGTGTTGGCATGATGTGTAGTAACATTCCGTAAACAGAAATATGAAGTAATATGTTCCCAATTAATTAATTGGAGGCGTTTAACAAACAATAATGTTAAACTATTTATCGACATTTCAACTAACATTTATAAGAAAAAAAAAGTTGACATTTATGATCATTAGATTAATAAGACACTATATTGATTGCATAACCCGAAAATTATGCTTACAATTTAAAATTTGAGCAATGATTTTGTAAACTTCAGGTTGTAAATATCATGCAATCATTTAGTATATGTATCAAATCTGTTAGATACAGATAATATCTAGATAATCAACGTGAAGGATAATGGAGTCCCATTTATCACCCTCATTAATTTTCAGAAATATAGGAAATTCAGTCCATATTTTAGCTAGTGATATTTAATTATCAATTTTCAATAAAGAGAACAAGCTTATTGGAATGATGTTAATATTTATTCAAATCGTCGTTACACGTCATCTTTGATCCAATGATGGTCTAACTGATCAAGCCAAAAAATAATACATTCAATAATTGAACTTTTGCTTCAATATAATGTTTGTTTCAATTGTACAACACATTTTAGAAACCTAGTATGTTTCTCTTTAATTTAGTGGGGAATAAATTATTATCGATAGTAAAAAAAAAAAAAAATTCTCCCACATAATGTAGTATTGATTCTTCTAAGTATCAAAACAATATTTATTTGAAATATATATATCTTCTATATATAAAAAGTGTGTATTTAACGGAATTTGTTGGTTTAACGGAAAAACTAACGGAATTTCTTTATTTAACGGAAAAACTAACGAAATTTTTTTAATTTAAAAATCATTTAACTCCATAATTGGGTTTCAAAATTTACAATTCTAAAGCCCATGTAGAAGTATTGGATGTCATGCTCATTTTATAGATACACTTCTCTCCAAAGATTTCATAAACTTTCAATGTGGGATTGTGCATTTTATATATGCTCTTAACTCCAATAATTTTATAAATTTCCAATGTGGGATAGTGACAAAAAAAAATGTTAAAATGCTCATCAAAATCATTTTAAAATGTATGTCTAATTGACTAATTTGATTTTGAATTACAACTAATTAAATTGTAATATTCACTTTCATTCTTTCATTTATTTAATTTTCAAATTTAATTTAAATTGCACTTGATTATTAATATATTAATGTTAGATATTATTTTCTATAAGTTTAAAATATTTTAATTTAACAAAGTAAACTATTTTAACATATTTATTTTTAATTTTTAGTGTTGGGACTAATTGTAGGATATATAATGAATCTAATTAGTAAAGATAGATTTACTTTAAATTATTTTTATGTATTTATTGCATTCGGTTCGACCGCAGTTGAATTTTCACAAACCTCATGTCGGAATCATTCTCAATTGTGAATCAAAATCCTTCATCTCCATTTTCAGATATCGGAATTATCAAATCCGCAAACTTTTCGTATAAATCATACGATTAATACTCATGTTTAGTTCCTTAATTAATAAAAAAAATTAAAATTCTCCTAACACTATTTGACAATATTATAGTATTATATTAAATGTTTAGTAAGTATTATTTTTAAATATTAGATGATTTTATGATATAGTAAAAAATCTTTTTTTTTTATAATATAGAAAAAAAAATATTTTTTAAAATAAAAATATATTTAATGTCTTAAAAATAATTAAAATAATATTAAAAATACGAAACGTATTATGACGCTTATCCTTCGTATGACACGCTTAAACTTGTGATTCTTGATTCTCAACATCGACATCTCGCAACGCATTACACCTTTTAGAACATTATTAATAAATGAATGGAAAATGCAAAAAATTTTGTACTACTACATTTTAGTCACTAGGAAAAAATGAAATTAAAAAAAAATAGACGTGGATATTATCAATTTAAAAATGCTAATAGTTTATTTAGTAAGGTACATTGAACTCAATGAAGAAAAAATATTTATTTATTTAGTTTTGTATTATAATGTTATCTATTATTTTATTATGTATAAAATTTCATGATTAAATACAAAATTTAATATAATATAATAGTACGAAACACAAACTTATACATTTTAATTTAGAATTTAACACTATTCAAGTTAAAATTAATATATCACAATGTGTAATTATTTATCAATTACATAAACATTATATCATTAATTATTTAATGAATCAAAAAAATTATATATAACTAAGCAAACGTGCATTGCACGTTGCTTAAACCTAGTATATAAAAAGTGTGTATTTAACGGAATTTGTTGGTTTAACGGAAAAACTAACAGAATTTCTTGATTTAACGGAAAAATTAACGGAATTTTTTTAATTTAAAAATCTTTTAACTCCATAATTGGGTTTCAAAATTTACAATTCTAAAGCCCATGTAGAAGTATTGGATGTCATGCTCATTTTATAGATACACTTCTCTCCAAATGTTTCATAAACTTCCAATGTGGGATTGTGCATTTTATATATGCTCTTAACTCCAATAGTTTTATAAATTTCCAATGTGGGATAGTGACAAAAAAAAAATGTTAAAATACTCATCAAAATTATTTTAAAATGTATTCCTAATTAACTAATTTGATTTTGAATTACAACTAATTAAATTGTAATATTCACTTTCATTCTTTCATTTATTTAATTTTCAAATTTAATTTAAATTGCACTTGATTATTAATATATTAATGTTAGATATTATTTTTTATAAGTTTAAAATATTTTAATTTAACAAAGTAAACTATTTTAACATATTTATTTTTAATTTTTAGTGTTGGGACTAATTGTAGGATATATAATGAATCTAATTAGTAAAGATAGATTTACTTTAAATTATTTTTATGTATTTATTGCATTCGGTTCGACCGCAGTTGAATTTTCACAAACCTCATGTCGGAATCATTCTCAATTGTGAATCAAAATCCTTCATCTCCATTTTCAGATATCGGAATTATCAAATCCGCAAACTTTTCGTATAAATCATACGATTAATACTCATGTTTAGTTCCTTAATTAATAAAAAAAATTAAAATTCTCCTAACACTATTTGACAATATTATAGTATTATATTAAATGTTTAGTAAGTATTATTTTTAAATATTAGATGATTTTATGATATAGTAAAAAATCTTTTTTTTTTATAATATAGAAAAAAAAATATTTTTTAAAATAAA
>CM032634.1:24037800-24288848 GCA_019097785.1 Fraxinus excelsior
AAGAACTTGAACTAGTAATTAAAAGTACATTATTTACTCAGGATTTGGATGACTTGTTCGATAATCGAGTGGTGTCTCATTTCGAGTGGTCACAAATGAGTCATCCACGTGGTCTCGTTCAATGTGTTTCAAAAAACACATTATTGTTCTTATTTCCAAATCTAGACAAATCTTAATAAGAATAATGCAATCTTATCAACATAAAGCGTCTAATTTTATGTACCGATTGTGAACAACATATTTTTGATTATATATAACGAATTGTGTCTCAATATACTCAAACAGTCAAGTATACAATTTGTTGTATTTCAGATAATCATGGAACCTTAAATTATTATCGCAAATAATAATACGTGAATAATTGAACGTTAATTCATAATGTCATTGTTATATACTTGCTTAAAAGAGCATCAAACTAACAAAAATAACTATAATTGCTGGTCTCTATTCGGCTAAGTCTTGATAATCGATTAGGGATTTGGAGAGTAGTTGAGTTGATGGTAAAAATAAGCCCTATCTCACTTGTTTTGTTTGCCATTCTTGGAAAAGAAATTGGAAAATCAAGAGAATAACACGAGTGATAAGAGATACATTGACATATTTGGGATATAGTTTTGTTGGGAAAATATATTTTGAAAATTAAATTACATAACTAGATTCAAGTAACTTCGGTACAATTGAGAATGATTATCACACACACACACACACACACACTTAAAAGCTAAATATAAGATATGTGAAGTTTGTGAATTTAGTGTTCATTCTCTTATTTCATTAACCTATTCGAATTTTAAGATTAATATATTCATTTTGAGGAAATATTGAATAATATATGTCGAGTTAAACATATATGTATAGAGTTTGTAATTTAAAATAGGGATCCATCATTGTATCTAGAATAAATACCACTTGTAAATGATGTAAAACAATTTTTAACCAATTTTTCTTTGTGACAGAAATTTGAATTAATTTCCACACTATATGGAGGTGTGGAAATTTGAAAAGAGAAAACACAAAACGCAGGAAAAAGAAATTGTCCTGCCCGTTTATTTAGTTTCCAAATGCTTAGGACTGATTCCCATTCCAGATAACCTTTTTGCACTACATTGATGGCTCCCAAATAGACAGGTCTCTTACCTACACACATTAGGAAATTTATTTTTACATAAATTGTAATGGTTGAATGATCGCAGAAAAATAATGGTTATCTGTTGAAACTCAAGAAAGGATAAAACTTCGAAAATACTGATTTCAAAATGGTAAGGTGAAGAACAAGAGAGGAAAAAGGAAGAGAAATGTAGTAAAAGTAGACAAATTTTATTTTCAATCACGTTTCATCTAAGAAAAACCAATTTTCCATTTAATTTTCAAGAGTTGCTATTATCTAGATTGGAGATTATATACTAGCACATGTTTTGTAGATGAATCAAAAAGTACAAAACTCCAAATTTCTATTAGATGATTCTCCCACTGTGCATTAATGCACGAGCTTTGATTTCCCAAACTGTAGCACAATCACCTTTTGAACTTTAAAGTTTGTTATATGTCATTCCACTAGACTTGAACACAATCAGCACACAACATATTTTAAAATTATTTTCTGTAAATTTACTTATAGGCTGGTGACTCAAGGAGTTTTCTTAACATATTTATCTTAGTCTACTTAACAATAAATTAGTTTTCCAGTGTTTTCGTTTTAACGTTCATGTAGAGTTACAAAACACAAATGGGACCCAAAATAAAAGTTGGACATAAAGACTGATTCATTTGAAATTCATCTCCAACTAGTTAGAAAATTAAGCTCGAAATATAATTTTCTTCATCGCCGTGACAAGATAACGATGCTGAAGTTGCAGTAGCGACAATTAAAGAGTGTCACGTGGTAAGTGTAAATATTAAATTTATCTTGAATGTCAAAAGATGACTTTTGAGAATAATTTTATGAACTAGATACTTAATTTTGTGTGTTTTTTATTATTTTTGGAGAAAACTCGAAATTGGACAAGAATGGATGAAAATGAGCAATGATTGATCAAAAAGGATAAAGTTGGACATATTTTGGACGTTGGGGACCAATGAGTCGCGTTTGGAAGCTGAAGGAAATCAATGGCAGTATCTAAAGGCTCAAGAAAGAAGAAACAGGGACCAAATTACAAAGTTAAAAGATTAAATTCTAGCAATTTGATATACCTTACATGGACTAAAATTATAGTTCCCTATCCTCTTAGAACTCTATTTCAGAACTATATTAGGTCTGTAAATAGGATCTTTTTCACTCCAAAATTGGGGAAGGTTAGAGATACAACCTTCAGGCATAATTACAAATCCAAATACATTGAATCATCAAGATATGTATCTCCATTTTGGGATTTGAAGGTAAAAACACAATTGGCTAAGAGATATACACTACAACAAAAATAGTCATTTACAATACTAAAAATGCAACATTTGTTGATAAATGTTGCTAAAAGGGTCTTTTGGCAATAGTTTAGTAAGTGAATGTTGTCATTAGTTAGTATAAATAAGTTTTGACAACGTTTTATAAAAAATGTTGCGATAGACCCCCTTTTTGCAATGTTTATTGAATGTTGTGGAAAGTTTTATTTTTCGCAATATTTATCAAACATTGCAAAAGAAAAGCCTTTTCCAACGCCAACGTTTGTCAAACGTTGCAAAGTAGACTTTTCGCAACGTTTGACAAATGTTGTAAAAAGTTTTTCTTTTGCAATGTTTGATAAACATTACAAAAGGTTTCACTTTTCGTAATATTTGATCAAACATTGCAAAAGTAAAGCCTTTTACAATGTTTGTCAAATGTTGCAAAAGAAAAGCCTCTTGCAACTTTTGAAAAGTGAGACATCTCGTAATATTTGCTGAATGTTGCAAAAAGTTCACTTTTTTTCCAACACTTGTTATGCGTTGCAAAAAGTATTTTTGTTTTCCCAAATGAATGGACACAAATTACAGAAGCCCAAAAACCTGAGCCCAAGCCCTAGCTATATTATAAACCCCCAAATCATCTTCTCCCCCTCATACGATCCTCCCGATTCACCACCACCACCACCACCACCACCACCAGAACCTCCCAATTCCTCCAGGCCATCGTCTCCATGCCGGAGCTTCGCAACTCCGAGGCTGCCATTTATTTTCTTCAATTTATATATGTTTCTAAGCTTTACTTCAAATATATTTTATTGTTATTTTCATGCCTTAGATCTGACTTTTTGGAACAAGGAGGAAAACATCGCGACTTTTAGGCTTGACTCGAGCTACAAAAATAGAAATTGTATCGCTAGACTGTCAATCCCTCCTTCGCTCGAGCGACAACCCGTTGCTCGACCGTCGCTGAACTCTCGCTCGAGCGACACGGTTATACGGGAATATTTTATTTTGCATTTTAAAGGTTTTTTTCCCGGCCCATCTATTTTCTACCATATCTATAAATATTCTAAAGTCACAAAACAAGAATTCTTATGGTTGAACATTGAGCAAACACTGTCCTCACATATTCTCTTAATCTTTAGAGCTTTCAACCTTCGTGTTTCTTTGATATACTGTTCTTGATGGTGGAAAACATCATATTCTTAATCCAAATACCAAATCACTTCTTTCCACATATATGTCAAAATTGCTAAAAATTAAGGAAGGTAACTGGAGTTCCAGTTGATGAAGAACGGGCTATTGTTCGGGTTCCATAGGAGATAAATAATTTCACAAAATTAGGAGATACTGCATGAGGGCAGAATCCAGGAGAGCTTTGGAAATTGCAGCTGAAATTGGTGCAGGAGCACAAAATTCAGGAGAGTTGTCGAAAGTGCAGCCATGAGATCAGTTAGTACGTGTCGTCATCTAGTTTTGTGGACTGTAAATCAATAATCGTTTATAGTGGATTGTTGACTGGCAAAGTGTCGAAAGTTTACCCAGTTGAGGTTTTTCCGTGATTATTCTTGTGTTTTTACTACTTTACTTATTGATTATTAGAACCGCGGTATTCAAACATAAGATTAAATTGACTTGATTGGATAACCATTTAGAGATAATTAATTGATGACTTGTTGCTAATTAATTAATAATTTTAATTCCACATAAAATGCATATTCACCTCCCTCTAAGTATTGTTAGGGATGAACTGCGTAAATTTCAGATATTACTTGGAGGATGAACATCGCCTTTTGGTGTATGAATTCCCGTGTCGGGGTAGCTTAGAGAGCCATTTTTTTTTTCACATCTTGTTTTTAATAGGCATAACTTGCATTGGTCTAAGCCTTCAAGGAAGTAGCTTTGGTGATTGTGTATGCAACTTTCTCATGCGTGTTCATAAACCATTTTATTTATTTTGTCATATATGAGACCCTATTTGAAGAAATTACGATGAGTGGTATTGACAATATTTGAAATTGGCATAAAAAAAATCAACTCTACGTGGTTTACATTGGTTATAAGTGTGTTTATCATTTTTAATGCTTGACCTTATAAATAGCAAAAAATTTTAACTTCAGGCCTTTGCGACCAAGGATGACGACGATGATGATGTGGATTTGTTTGGTGAGGAGACTAAGGAAGAGAAGAAGGATGCTGAATAACGTGATGTAGTCGTGAAGGAATCTGGAAAGAAGAAAGAGAGTAGCTTTTGTGTTCCGTTTATAATCGAGTTTTTCCTTTACTATTTTATTTCATTTTGAAGCTCCTTTTATTTTAGTGTTATATCACATTTTAATATTCAAGTGTATGGATTCAAAAATTTGTAATAAAATTATCAATTTTTATACAATTCTAAAATTTGTTCGTAAGGTGTATTTTCAATTTTATCAATCAATTTGCATAAATTGCAGTAAAAACTCCTATAGTAATGTTCAAAAAACGTTGCGAAAGGTCTACGACAACGTTTGAAAAACGTTGTAGTAGACCTTTCACAACGTTTTTTGACAATCTTTCGCAACGTTTAAAAAATGTTGCAAAAGGTCTACGTCGACGTGAAAAAACGTTGTTGTATCTTTCTACTCTAAGACAACACCTCGATTTGCAACACTCATCCAAATGTTGCCCTAGGCCTACAACAACATTTTTTTAACATTGTTGTAGGCTGTTTTTGTTGTAGTGATATATGTTTGAAAGAGGAGATTGGCAATCTGTTATTGAGAATGATGTGCCAAAACAACAATTGCTAGGATTCTTTTCTATATTTCTTTTATTGAAACCGGTGATATCTTACATCTTTCTATTGTTTAATTTTTCAATTATGATTGGCTAAATAGTTGATTATTAGGATGAACGATGTAGTTTATGTTATTGAATTTCAAAGATTTCATGCAATTTGATTGTGTTCATTGTTAATTGTGTGTTTAATAGTTTAATTGCTTGATCACTAATTGATTGATGTAATGGTGATATTAAGACCGAGATGAGATATATTTGTCTAATTTGTACAATAAATAACATGGATATTATAAGAAATCAAGAGATAATTATAGATTATGCAATCATGATTGAATTCCTAAAATTAAATACGTTTATATGTATAGGATTGGTGTTGCTCGAGAGAGATCACTAGCTACAATATGTTAATTCGATTTTTAATACATATGAAAAAGGGGTTGAATGAATTTGGATTGATTGAATGTTAAATAACTTAAGTGAAATTGGAATTCATCAACCCGAATGTTGAATAAAAAAATAATATATATAGTCGGCCGTTCTACCACTAAGCTACTGAGGAACAACATGAGATTTAGAATCCTTATGCATGAAGATAATCATTTCGGTTGTTGTGTTCGGACTCTATTATGGATTTTAGTTGTTGACAACTTCTTCTTGGTTCCTTCTTTCATAACTTGAGCTCGGAGAAGGAAGAGATAAGAGGCCTCTATGGAGAGCGATAGAAATAACCATAAATGGACCTAAACAACTAGTTAATCCCATAAGTCTCCACAAATTAGATTAATTTTATATTAGCTAATTATAGTTTAGTTAGAAAATAAAATCTTGATTTGTTAATTGGTGACTACATCAATTTAGATTGAAACTAGAATTGGAACAAAAGTTTATAGTAAATATTATTCTATGTAGGAATGATACACACATACTCAAATATCCATTTCATTACGATTTGTACACTTGCGGAATCAAACTAACATTATTCTTGGCTACTTGTCTCCTAGTGCAGCGAACATTTCTAACATCTTATGATGTTCAAAGAAATCTGAAAATTTAAAATTAATAGTATTAATTTGACCAAAAATTTTTATTTTAGACTTTGTCGTTAGCTTCATCATATATCTCAATAAACGAAAAAACATCTTATACAATTTAAAAATTCAAGGAAACTAATTTTTTAAGAAAATATATAACATTAAATTAAAAGTGCAACATCCTGGAATTTTTGATGGTTTTTAGGAATGGCAAGGTGAAGAAAAAGAGAGGAAAAAGAAAGAGAATATAGTATAAATAGTCAAATTTTAATTTCAAACTCCTTTCATCATAGAAAAACCGATGATACATTTAATTTTCAAGCGATGCTACTCTCAAGAATGGAGAAAATGACAGATATATTAGCAGATGATTTGTAGATAAATCAAAATGAACAAAACTCCAAACTTCTAGTAGATGATTCTCCCACGGTGCAATGCAGGAGCTTAGATTTCCTAAACTGCAGCTCATCATCCTTCTGAACTTTAATGTTTGTTATGTCAATTTGATTCATTCCACAGTCCAAAGAGAACATATTTCAAAATGATTTTCTGTAGGTTTACTTATTTATAAGCTGGCGACTCGAGGAGTTTCCATGACCTATCTATCCCAATCTATTTCCAATAAATTAGTTTTTCAGTCATTTCAATTTTGACAGGAAGCACAAATGGGACTTTTCACAGGAAACATGCAAGGGTATGGAATCGTTGTACAATTAATAAGATTTGAGAGCTAAAAGTATCGTTCCTAAGAGGAATAAACTTTAATTTTTAGTTCAATAACTACTATTAAATTCAAAGTGTGGTGACATCAAAAGAGTTGTGATTTATTTGTTATTTATTCTAATTCTATTCCAAAAAAGTGATTAAATTTAATGTGAATGCTTGTATCTATCCTCTTATTTTCATCTATTTTAATTCTCAATAATCATTCTATTCAATTCATACGTTTTTGACAATCGATAAAGCTAATATATTAAATACTTTCTTCCAAGATATATCAACATATGACTAACATGATACTATTCTATTCTATTCCTTGTTTGAATTCATATTAAAGTCATGTATTTAGTTTAGATTATCAATACGATTGCATGTGTGAGAGAGATTATTCCTAATTCTAAGTATACATGTTGATTTTACTGCGTTTTAAACCCATTCTCAATATTTCTACACTACAACAAGCAACTAACTACTAATTGGTGATCAACAAATAAATTGTGCAATAGGCATGCAAAATCAATCAAACAATAACACGAAATTCCTAAATTAAAATCTTTAATTGAAATAAATGAAAATAGGGTTCAATATTCATCTAATACAACTAAAAAATCTAACCAACTATAATCTTAAATTATACAAGAAATAATAAAAAGACATCACTCGGATCGAAAAATAATGAAGAAAGTGGAGAAATTCAATTTCTTGGCATGAATCTTGACTTAGATTAAGAACGTTCGATAAACTTGTATAATTTGTTTTTGGTTGATGATTGCGCCTTGTTCTTCGCCTCCAAAATAAGTAGAATGTGGTTTTTAGGTTTAAGGGAGGTTTCCCTACATTATGGACGGATTATTGGCTATAAAGAATTAAAGATATCATACTAAAAATTACCGAAAAAAATTGAAAGAAATCTTTCTCCTAACTGAAAAGCTATGCATATGCATGGTATAATTTGAGTATAGTAGAATTATTTTTAGCTTCAATTGACCTATAATGGGACCTTGCATACGCATGGCCTGCAGGTCTATGCGTACTCATAACTTCACATTTTGGGTGTCAATTGTGCAAATTGGTCTCTGAACTTTTCATCATACATTTTTTATCATTTTTACTTCTCATTTCGTCCCTTTAGCTTCCAATTGCCTTCAATTTAGTTTGTAGCATATTCACTCTTCATTTTATGTCCCAAATAGAATATTGGAATGTTGTAATTTAGTCCCCATAGTTTTAAGTTCGCCATTCTTATTTGTTTTTACCTTCTTCTTTTTTTTTTCCCAATTCATCATCAAATTAGGAGTTTTGCCTAATAAACACAATATAACACAAATTAGGCTATATTTCATCAAAAGAACTACAAAATATCATTATTTAAAGCCCTGAATAAATGTATAAAATATATTTATCAGGCCCCCAAAATAAAAGTTAGACTACAAAGAAAAACATTATGATGTTTCTAGAGATATTAAGTGCCTATTTTCTTTGTTGTTTCATGCCATTTTCAGTTTTCAAAAATATTGAAAACACGTTTACTTACTTATTTTCAGAAACAAATTTCCAAAAACGAGTTTAAAATTTACGAAGAAAATGGAAAACGCCAAAAAAGTCATTTTGACTGTTTCAAAATGACAAAAAAAAAAAAATATTTTCAGCAAACTCAAAATGGACATTGAAAACACAAAATTCAAACACGAAGAGAATAGCACCTAAGTTTTTTGCTGATAGCCTAGAATAGCTAATCAAGTGGAAAGTGAGTTGGTTTTTAAAACTTTTTCGAAAAATTAATCTAAAATCAAGCACATAATAACTAGATAAATTTCAAATAATAAGTACGAACATGAACGCAATAAGTAAAGAGAGATAGATAATGGAAACGATATAACTGTGGAGGTTCAATCCAACGCAATAATCTACGTCATCCGTTACCAAACTCTCCGACATGAGCAATGTCAATTTCACTATGTTGATTGACTTGTATTGTAATCTAACCAGTAACAATGCTCTATTGACTTACAAATAAGGAGTACCGATCCTTATACAACGTTGAACTTTAAGAGACCTCAACACGATCCACAAGTTTTAAAGAAAGTTGATTTTACAAATGTAACTTTTCTCTTCATAAATGATATGATCACAAATAAGTACCAAGAGAGAAATATGATAACACTTTAATAGATAGTAATGAATGAAGCTCAAGTGTTAGGTACGAAAAATTTTGATGTGTAGAATGATTTTTCAAAAGTTAATTTGATCAAAAGTTTTTTAAAGTTAAAATAATTTGATAATAATAAATGAGATGAGAAATCAATATAATTTTGCTCAAAAATATCGCACTTGAATGTTGTAATGAATGACAAGTGAGTTGGTATTTATAAGAGTTGAAAAACTTCAAAAACTCTGTCAAACCGGACGATCATCTGAACTTTTGGTATTATTCCGGACGAATAATTTAGACGTTGCTCCTCAGAAGTTAGAACGGTTAAAAAATCGACCGTTGCGGATGAACCGGACGTTCGGTTCACCATCCGACATCCGAATGGACCAAAACTTTTCGGCTCCTTTCGTTTGATTGTTTGGGAAAATGTAGGCTTATAAATGACGTTTTTACTTGATTTTTCAAGGTGAGTGATGCTAATATCTTGAAAATTAAATTGAAAGTCTTATCTTTGAAAATAAATTTTGTGCAAACGTTTTACGAAGTAGATTTTCTCGTGCATAAAAATTCATTACTTGAGCTTCCAATGAGTCATTGTTAAGGATAAAGTCATTTTACCTTTATAAATAAGCTCAAACATCTAGTTTTAATATCTTCGATTGATTCGGAGTGAGTACTAGATTGATTCTCGATTTTCAATTGGCCTGAGTGCTCGATTTGTCTCCGATTGTAAGTGCTCGAATCCATCTTGGATTTTCTTTATTGTCAACTGCAAGTCCTTTGATTGCAATTGTTTTATCTCCTATTTGATCAACATGTAACAATGAAGACTCGAGTACAAATGTTAGAAATAAAACTACTTTATTTGTTATAATCAAAATATAAGATCAAACATAGGTCAACACTTGCATGGTTCATGTGTTTATTGTTCGGATATTAGTGTTAAGGAATAGTTTTCTTCTTGCCCGATAGTAAAGTAGGTTATGAATCATATATGGAGTTTTTGTGATATCTGGGTACCAAACACACCGAATATGTTACAAAATTTAATGATGGCACCACGTTTTTTAAGTGTCCATATCAGATTTTCTAAAACAAGATGTTAAAGTTACTGACCACAAACCCCTTCATGGAGTAGTTTGAGAATTTTCTCATGTTTCACATCGGTGAGCTCCCAATTGCTTCAGCCTCTGCACATTCGGATATAATTTCTCCTAAGAGATGTGAAGCATTATCCCAGGTGTTTTCAAGACGATTCTGAAGTTCCTCCATACACGGGTGTTTCGTTGACAAGTAATTCGATTTTGCAAGATCTGTTCCACCAATTTATTACTGCAGCAACATCTCTAATTGGGGTAGCTTTGATGTCTGACCTTATTCATGTTGGGAGAATTACTGTATATTGTTTTGAAGGTGCATAGAACTTTTGACAAAAGTTTAAGAACTCAGAAACTTGGTTAAACAAAATGAGAATGGTAGAAACAAAATATGGAAAAACAAGGAAAGAAATGGGAACAAAGATCCGAGGCAATTATTTAACACTTTGTCTTTAAAACAAATTTATGTTGCGACGGTACTACCGGAGGTTTGTCAATTATCTCCCAAGATACAACAGAGAACTCCTTGTAGTGGAAGTACTTCAAACTACAAGGTTAAGCGAACCGAAAAAGAATTTCTCTGTACTCAAGAATGGTTTTATGTGCAAGGAAGAAAGCGAATTAAAAATATTTTTCGATACAAGAATCATGTAGAATGATGTAACATTTATTACACGTAATATTTAAAACGCAAAAGTTCAATATTAATATCACAATTTTTTTATTAATCTTCCATTTACAATTTTAAAAAATTTTCCACTCTTACTGTTCACATAACCTTAATTATTATTATTATTCAACATACTTTGGGAAATTGGAAGTTTCAACCATCCTTATCATATTTTAGATTAGTCAAATATACAGTGTAATTTAAGCCCCACGTGATTTGTTCACATCACTGTTGACTGCCAACAGTGACGGAAAAGTCACCAGAAAAGTAATTCGGGCTTTGAAATTGTAACAATCCATATTTTATATATTCAAGTCGCTACTAAAAAAATTCTTAATAATTTAATTATTTATGAATGTGTGTGAATAGTTTACACAAAATTGATTAGTAATATTCCGTATTATTTAATTTATTTATTTATAACCTAACTGGTATACAACTCAAACTCTGAATTAATTTGCTCCATTAAACAGTAAGTGCGTGAAGATTAACGAGTACACAATATGTAAAAGTAGGAAACATAATCATTGTTAATCATAGAAGAAATGGAAGGAGAAAACCACATTTAATTAACTCGAAATTACTTGTGGCTAGTAAACTTGACGCCCCCCTCGAGAAATTTTATTTTGAGACGTAAATGCATGTATACATTATGCTTTCAACCTTTAACTATCAACATTGAAAGAGAAAAAAATATTACCAGAATTGGCCATAAATAAGCAAACTTATCATTAACACAGTTACCATCAAGTCAACATACGAAAATATATAGTCAAATAAAATCATGTTCCAAATTCATAAAAGAATTATTCATATGATAAAAATAGTAAAAGTTTGTCTTGTATACCGGATTAATTTATTAAGTCTCATAAATCCTTACACCATAACTGCACCTCATCGTCTCCAACCAACGACCCGTTCTAACTTATGAGGAGTAGGAAAAAATGGTAAGTATATAAGAATACTCAATAGGACACGAATAAATGTGCAATCCCTAATAAAAAAATTTACATTATGCGTAAAAATATCATACCTTCATCATATTTTTAATCATATCTTTAACTTTCATAAGAATAATAATTTGACAACGAGGAAAAATAATTTAAACAAGATAATTTTGTTCCATGTTGTGAAATTTGTTTCTAGGTGGAGAATTTTTGAGATTTTGTTCATTGTAGTGAAATTCAGTTCAATGTGGAGATTTGTTAGAATTAGGGTGTGACATGAAATTTATTTGGAAACTATATGGGGATTCTATTTTGAAGTTGACGAGAGAATTCTAGTTGAAGTCTATTTGAAATTCCAATTGGAATTCAATTTGAGATTTTTGGGCAAAAGTTGGGTACCCAAAGGTTGGGATCCATGCGCCTAGCCTCCCATAAGATGATTTTGGAAAGATTTGCCTCGAAATGCAGTGATGAAACACTATGGAGATAGTGCTCGAGCGCTACGTGCGTCGCTCGCTAGCTATAAGTTGGGGCGCTCGAGTAGCAGTGTTATCCACCTAGTGATTGTTTCGTTATTCTGCTATAATTTTACTATCCTATTTTATCCCAAGCACTTAATTCAATTTTGATTCAACGTTTGAATTTAAACCAGATGTTTGAAATCAAATTCGCGTGTTTTATAGAAAGGACACGATGAGGATGAGATTGTTTTCGGATTTACATGATTGTATGTAGAGATGGCAAAAAAACCCGCCCTGCCCCGACGGGTTGGCGGGGCGGGGCGAGGATTGCCGCCTCGGGTCGCGGGGCAGGGCAGGGCGAGGGTGCCCCGCCCTGCCCCGTTTAGTTTTAAAAAAATAAAAAATAAAAAAATTGAACGTTGTTTATTTAATTTTGGACATTGTTTGTTTTCATTGTTTGGTTTGGATATTGATGTAATTATTTTAAATATTATTTGCTTTGAATTATAAAATTTTGAATTGTATTTACTTGAAAGTTTTTGGTTTAAAAAAAAAAAAAACTAAATGGGGCATTAAACGGGGCAAAAATCCGCCCCGCCCCGCCCCCGCCCCGTCAAAGGTGGGGCGGGGCGGGGACGAGGATGAGGATTGGCGGGGCGGGATGGGGCGAGGGTGCCCCGCCCGGAACCCGCCCCGTTGCCATCACTAATTGTATGAGATAAAAGTTACGAAAATCAAGTTGGTTAGGTAGGTTAGTCAAACAATTCTATCTAGTATCACTCATGCTCCAACTCGAGTATGCACGGCTTCAAACGATAAGTCATCTCATTAAATGTGGGAATATGTATATCATTTAATGTCATTGAGTGCCACCCGCACTAATAATGATGCTAAATAACATTAATCTTGTCCATCATGTTACATAACTTTGGGATCAACTTATTAGATGATGTTATTTTCCTTTCTTTATTCATTCATTACGGACAAATACAACCCTCACATGCGTGTCTGTATGTGTATATTCGTCTTTCTACTCCTAGTTGAAATTATGTGTATTAAACAGTTTGGTTTAGGTTTGATAATTTTAATTGCGGCTTAAAGCTAAATCGGATCGACGAAAAAATATATAAAAATGAAAATATGAAAATATCTGAAAAATCTAAATATGTAAAATTCAATAGTTTTTTCATGTGTGGGTATTTTTGTCAATATCTAATTTTCTATTACATATATATTATTATTACACAATAATCCTAATTTATATCTAATAATCTCAAGACTAACCTAATATATCAAAAGCTCTTTTCCTTTTCAGAATTCAGATGAATTTCAGCCGACACCCACACAGCTGAGCCACCGAAATCACACCAAATCCGAGACAAAGATCCTGGGTCTTCGGTGATAATATTTGCTACGAATAAAGTTTTAGATCAATAATTCTTTTTAGCAAAGTGGGGTAAGGAATCTGAGATTATTTAAGTTTCACATTTCTCTCAACTATTGGATGATTGTGAAATAAGTTTATTCACTTAAATGGAAATGGTTTATGTACTATGTACATGATTCTATTCTATTTGTGTGGACTTACTTTTATTTTGTGATTGAATTAGACATGATAAAATATGTCAATAAAAGCTAAAAAGTATTCATATGCAATTTGATATGTGGATGAGTTGTTTAATAAGTTAAAAGAAATCAACAATGACTCCAATAGCAACTATACTTGCATCAATTTAATTGTTGTATTTTATTGTATGTTTAGATATTTTGTTAAACTGTTTCTTTAAGTGTTTTGAATTAATAAGTATGATATCTATTCAGCTAGCATATTAAAGTCTTGAATTTTGATCCACCAGACTTAAAGTTTATCATTTAAGGTGTTGTCTTATTGATGTCTCAGTAACTTTATTATCGAACTATATGCTTTCAAATAAATATGTAGTTTATAGGTATTTTGGGTCTTATATTTAGTTTATTAGACTTATATTGTAACGTCTTAGCCTAAAAATGGTGAACAAAAAACTATTATTATGATTTCACTTGAATTTAGTTAATATTTAAATTTATAGTAGATATATTTAGTTGTTTTAGATTTATTTCTAGTGAGATATAAATATATATTGAATTCGATGAATTAATGACATAAAAGTAGACAGGCAAAAAAATATACAATGAAATCGACGATTTAAAATCAGACAAAACCGTTAGGTTTAGGTTTGAGTTTTTTTCAAACCGTTGAAATGGTTTGGTTTAAGTTTGAGTTTTTCTCAAATCAGTTTAAACGGTTTGATTTGAAAATGTGTCAAAAATCGATAAAATTTGATCGCTTACACCCCTAGGTAGGATCCACTGTTTAGCAAGGACTGCTATATATATATATATATATGAGATATGACTTACATATCATTTGGCAACTCCTTCCCAATTCTCTCTATCTTCTTTATAGAGATCCAATCTCATATAAATATTTAGAAACAAAGAAAAAATTGTGCCTGTAAGGTGTCGTTCTCTTTGCCATTTTCAAGCCGTTTTCTGTTTTCGATTTTTCAAAACGGCGAAAACACGTTCTCTTCGTCATTTTCGAAAACGAAAAAAAAAATTGTGAAGAAAACAGAAAATGGCCAAAAAGCCTTTTTTGCGTTTTCTTCACAAACGCAGCAAAAAATGGAAAACACGGGAAATGACCCAAAACGACTTCATCCTTTCTGCTACAATACAGGAAACAGAACAAACCCCTTTCTCCTTTCTACTGCCAACCACACTCTACCGCCACTTTCAAATTCCCCAAACTCCGGCCAACCTCCTCCAAAATGGCCGGATTAATAAACCAATGTGAAGCCCTCAATCCCCTCTTCAATTACCACACAAACAACAATTCAATCATACACCAAAATCGAAGGAAAAAAAAAAACCTAAAAAAACTAATTCAGCACACACGGATTCTACCGGAATCAGCCAGTTCTGGAGCCAATCGAAGGTGACCTATGGTAGTATTGAATGAGCCTTGTTGAGAGGAGTGGATTGGTGGTGGTCCGCGATCGGAAATGTGGCCAGAGATGGTGTTTATTGGCCGAAACCGTGAGTGGTAGGGTGGCGATTTAAGCTGATTTATGGTCAATTAATCCGTGGATGTTGTAGAGGGAGGTCAGGGGGTTGGAATGATGCTGGGATCTGGTGGTCTAGGTGGTGGGTGGTGGTCGGTTTGTGAGGTAGAAGGCTGTGGCGCTGGTGGGGGCGTGGGGCGTTTTCTGGCTGGAGAATGAAAAAGAAGAAACCCATGTGAACGTGTTTTTTAGAAAATGATTTTGAGGAATATTTTTACAAAATGTCAAAAAGAATGCGTTTTCAAAAATTTCAAAATGGACTATCAAAACACAAAATACAAAATGATTTCAAAACTCAAAACGCAAAACTAAAACACAAAGGGAACGACCTCTAAGTTTTTCTTTGTTAATTCAGTTGTTCGTTTTTGTTTTTTCTTATTTTATGGTTTTGCTTTAATGTTGTGTTTGTACGCAAGTCTGTAATTGAGTCTGTTAATTTCAAATCATGTTGTGCCTTAGGGTTCAAAGGTCATTATTACTAGTTAAGGAGCCTTCCGAAAGTAGAAACATAGTTTTCTTGAACTCCTAGTTGGAGATTTTGGTTGAAGGATAAATGTAAGTCTCTTAAACATGGAATCAGGAGTTTACTGCCTCCGTCATGGAGGTACTATATGTTTTTTTCTCCACTTGGTAGTAGTAATAATTTAAAGTCATAACCTGTGGGATCATCAAATTTGCCTCCACTATGTCAATGGAGTTCATTGGAGCTGGGTCATTCTGGTCACCGGAGGTGGTTTTAGTCATGATATAAGCCGAATTCACAATTACCCAACTAAGAATAAGGTCAGACGTCAAAGCTACTTCACTGGGGATGCTGCTGCAGCCTGCAGTAATAATTAGTGGAACAGATCGTGCAAGAATCGAATTACTTGTGAGACACTTCAGAATCGTAATGAAAACACCTGGGATAATGCATCTCAACAACCCTTTTCTCCTGGGGTATGTGAAATTTTATCTAGTGTGCAATGAAGTCGCTTGTTGTGAATCACTATATGGATGCTGAAATAGCTGGGAGTTCACAGATGTGATACCTGGTTCAACTTCAGGAAACTTTAAGACTATTCCATAAAGAGATTTGGGCGCAGTAAGTTTAAGATCTTTTTTTAGAAAATCAGATGCAGGAGCTAAAAGAAACAATTGCGCCATCATCAAATTTTGCAACAAGTACCATGACTTTGGTACTGAGATATAACAAAAACTCCGTATATGATGTAAAATCTTCTTCACTATCGGGCAAGAAGAAAACTATTCCTTAACACTAACATCCAAAAAGTGAACGAATGAACAATGTAAGAAACTGAAGGTCTCTGGAAAAATCATACTGTTTTGATTTGTAATTATACTATATGTTCATTATGTATGACAAAGTCTAAAATAAAACTTTTTGCCCTAATTAATACTATTTGTTCTAAATTTTCAGATTTCTTTGAACTTCATAATTGATTTTAGAAATGTTCTTGGCACTGGGAGACAAGTAGCCAGGCATCACGCTCTTTAATTGTCCTGAGCTACCACGACTTCAATGTCGTTCTCTTGTAATGGTGATGAAAGGAAGTGTATTATCATCTAAATATAGAATTTTTGTTTGATTATTTTATTGTTTGATGATAACGGGAAAAATCTGGTTATTTCTACAAACAAAGGATGTATTATATATCCCATGCCTTAAAATCGTGCCTGTGTTAGTGTTTGACTGGTAGAACCTGAATTTCGAGATTTATCAATGCTTAGTTTTTCTACTACCAAAACACTAATATGTCATTCTTCAAAAAATGAATGTCTATTGATCTCTTCATTATTTGTAAATGCTTCACTTACAGTTGTGTTTATTTAACAAATTGTGCCTAAACTTGTAAGATTTGATGCTTGATCTTGTGTTCTTGTCATGCTTTACTCCTTTTGGAACATTGAAAGGAGGAGGCATATTCAATTAGAAATTAAGTCTATATATTTTACGGAGTCTAAATTTATACAAATTTGATGCACATGAGAAAAATCATTAGTTAAAAATACAATAAAAATATTGAGACTATAACGAGTTAGATAATACAATTTTCTCAAGATATTTGAAGCTTGTCTAGTCTTAGTTTTGATATTGATTTATTCATACAAGCTTTTATGGGACTAATACAAACAAATTTATTCTAGTCTAGTAGTCCTGTGTGGCTTGTCGAACTGGATTGAATTGAAAAAAGAAAAAATTCAATCTTATTTCAACTCTACCTTGTCAAGTGGTCTTGATTGGATTGATTTTGGACTAGTGTTGACAATGGAACGAGCCGTTCGTCGTCTCGGCTCATGCAGCTCGGGACCATGGGTGGCCCTTGCTCTCCTAGACGAGCAATAATATTCTCGTGCAAGCCAATTGCCAGCTCATGAGCCATTAATTTTAGCTGGCTCATTGGGTGTGCTGGCGGGTTTTCCCTGCGAGCTAATAATGGATGGGCCATCTAGTGTGGCTGCTTTGAAGCCACCGATTTGTTTGTAATCCTTATATCATTTGGCTTATCTCTTTTAGAAAAAGTTGTTAATATCTAATTACAAAATAATGATTTTCACAAATTATGACACTTGGGGGATGTTTGATTCTCATTTATCCCAAAATACATTTTTTTCTCTTCTTATCGACCACACATTATTCATTAAAATAATATTACACGAAATTCAAAAAAAAATTAATTCTTTTTAATTACACATTCTCTATAAAAAAAAAAAACGAAATGTCACATAGTAAATACCAGTTTATATGCCACAATTGTTTCTTTCTTTCATGACATTATTTTAAATTGAAATGTTTTGAATAATTAGTGCTTTATTTGTGTTATGGTTGGTTGTTATTTGAAGTTGAGTGAAAAAATTTATATCTAGGGTTTCGACCTGAAGTTGAGGGGAAAAAAATTCATATCCAGGGAAAAAAATTCATTTTCTCGAAGGCTTGATTATTCGATTTGTAAGTACATAATTGAAATGAATATGTTGGGATCTTTTTTTATTTTTTACTGACGTGATATATTGAATCAATTTATAAAACATAATTAGGGATGCAATGATAATAAAAACTAGGGCTGCAAGGATTTAATTGTTATTCACTAATAATCATATTATTTACAACACTCCCTTTCAATGACACATTGCAAAATATATGCCTTGTTAACCATCATTCTTTACTTTGCATCTCAATGCATTGTAGTAGATCAATTTTGTATATATTGCACTATCAAATTAAGTAGATGGAGAAATTAGAGTCTTGACCATAAGCCAAATCTTACATGGAGGACTATGTGTTGGCATGATGTGTAGTAACATTCCATAAACAGAAATATGAAGTAATATGTTCCCAATTAATTAATTGGAGGCGTTTAACAAACAATAATGTTAAACTATTTATCGACATTTCAACTAACATTTATAAGAAAAAAATAGTTGACATTTAGGATCATTAGATTAATAAGACACTATCTTGATTGCATAACCCGAAAATTATGCTTACAATTTAAAATTTGAGCAATGATTTTGTAAACTTCAGGTTGTAAATATCATGCAATCATTTAGTATGTATCAAATCTGTTAGATACAGATAATATCTAGATAATCAATGTGAAGGATAATGGAGTCCCATTTATCACCCTCATTAATTTTCAGAAATATAGGAAATTCAGTCCATATTTTAGCTAGTGATATTTAATTATCAATTTTCAATAAAGAGAACAAGCTTATTGGAATGATGTTAATATTTATTCAAATCGTCGTTACACGTCATCTTTGATCCAATGATGGTCTAACTGATCAAGCCAAAAAATAATACATTCAATAATTGAACTTTTGCTTCAATATAATGTTTGTTTCAATTGTACAACACATTTTAGAAACCTAGTATGTTTCTCTTTAATTTAGTGGGGAATAAATTATTATCGATAGTAAAAAAAAAAAAAAAAAAATTTCTCCCACATAATATAGTATTGATTCTTCTAAGTATCAAAACAATATTTATTTGAAATATATATATATACATATATACATATAAGTAAAAATATTTATTAAAAAGGTCCCAGTATACTAGAAGTATACAAAAGGACAAAGGAATCCAAGACTACAATGGTCCAACAACTCTACAAGAGAGCTTATGGAATGAATACCCAAGCCCTTAATCCTCTCAAACAATAAATGAAAGAAACTGCTCTTCAACTCTGAAATGGAGGTCTCAGTGTCCTCGAAAAGTCAAGCATTTTTTTCCCTCCAACCACACCAAAAAACACAGTGGGAAACAACCCCCCACACTAAGGTAGTCCTTCCACTGCCACTGGGCCCCTGCCAACATGAGAGAAAATCAAAAATTGTTCTTGGCATGATCCACTAGACCCCAAACAAAGCAAACACCAAATCCCACAATTCCCGAGCAAGCTTACACTGCAGAAGAATATGGTCAGGATTCTCCCCACTCACCCTACATAAACAACACCAATTAATCAAAATTAGGCCACGGTTGCGAAGATTATCAATAGTCAAGATCTTCCTCAGTGCTGCATCCACAAGAGAAGGCCACTCGAGGAGGGACCTTAGATTTCCACACACACTTCCAAGGGAAAATTCTAGGATATGGGAAACTCAAGTAACGATAACACCTCTTAACAGTAAAAGCCTTAGAACCCCGGAGAATCCCAACTAATCACATCCTCCCCTCTACCTTGCACCAGCGTTGAGTATAGGAGATCCATAAAGGAATAGATGGATTCCAATTCCCAATCCTGCACGCTCTAAGTGAAGAGCACATCCCATAGAAGCATACTATTAGTGTGAGACATGAGATCGGAAAATGACACATTTCTGTCTAAAGCAATGGAGAAAAGCTCTGGATAAGCTTCTTTCAATGGCACTCTCCCGTACCACCTATCATGCCAGAATTCACCCGAGATCCGTCCCCCACCAAATAAAACAAGTGTTTCAAGAACGAAGACCAGCCTTGATGAATAGATTTCCATAAACTCATCCCGTGAGAATCCTTACTTCCTTGGTACACCAACCCCCCAGTTGCTGCCATATTTGGTTCCCACCACTTGAGCATCCCTCTCCATACCAAAACACCACAACCACTTGTTTAAAAGAGCCCTATTGAAACGTTGAAGGTTCTTTACCCCCAACCCACCATATTGAACAGGCTCGCAAACCTGAGACCACGAGACTAAATGGGTCTCCTCCCCCATACCAGACCAGAGAAAGTGCCTCCGGATCCTCTCTAAGCAGTGTGCTACCCCAGTTGGAATAGAGAAGAGTGATAAGAAGCAAGTGGGTAGACTAGAGATAGTGCTCTTAATTAAAGTCACCTTCCACCCTTTTGATAAATAAAGGTGTTTCCATCCTACTAGGCATTTTTCCATACGCTCAATAATCGGATTCCAAATCGATTTGGCCTTAAAGGAAGTGCCCAAAGGCAACCTTAGACATTTCATAGGGAGAGACACAGTTTGACAACCCAAAATTTGAGCTAAAACCTCCAAATTAGGGACCTCACCCACAGGAACCATCTCAGACTTGCCCAAATTAATCTTTAGACCTGAAACCACCTCAAATTACACAAAAACAGATCACAAATGCTCCAATTTAATCGGATCAACATCACAAATAATTAGAGTATCATCCGCAAAAAGCAGATGAGAGATCTGAACTTAGTGATTATGAGGGAAACCCACCATGAAGCTCGAAAGAAGACCTCCACGAATAGCCCGGCCCATAATCCGACTAAGAGCCTCTATAACCATAACAAAAAGTAAAGAGGATAATGGATCCCCTTGCCTTAGGCCTCTCGAACTTGCAAAAAACCCACTTGGGCTACCATTGATAAGAATGGAAAACGAAATCGTAGAAATGCAAAAACGTATCCACAAAATCCATAACTGCGAAAAACCGCTTCTCCGAAGCAAATAAAGAAGGAAATCCCAATTAACGTGATCGTATGCTTTTTCCACATCAAATTTGAATAAAACACCAGGCTCCCATTACTTCAGTCTACTATCCAAGCATTCACTAGCTATAAGAACCGAGTCCAAAATCTATCTCCCCTGGACAAAAGCATTCTGAGATGTAGAGACTATCTTTGGCAGCACCAAACTCAACCTATTAGCCAACTATTTTGCCAAGATCTTGTATAGCCAACTCACAAGACTGATAGGACGGAAATACTTCACCTCAACCGCCCCTACCTTTTTAGGAATAAGGGCCAGGAATGTGGCATTAAGACTTTTTACAAAGGTTCCAGACACATGAAAAGCCCTCAACACAACCATGATATCTGGTTGTACAATAGCCCAACAGACTTGAAAGAAGCCATAGAGAAACCATCTGGACCCGGAGCTTTATCTCCATTGAAACCTTGGATAACTCCCATCACTTCCTCCTCTTCAAAAGGTCTCCTTAACCAAACCGAATCAGTTGAGATCATAGAAAATTCAAGGTCATAAATCATCGATCTTCTAGACCCTCATTCCTAGTATAAATTTTGATAGAACTGAATTATGCCCATCGAAATTGCCTCTTGATCATTAGACAGCACTCCATTAACCATCACATGAGAGATGGAGTTATACCTACAATGAGAGTTAGCTATGCGATGAAAAAACTTAGTGTTTTATCATTTTCTTGTAACCAAAGGGCTCGAGATTTATGGCGCCAACTGATCTCCTCTTGCAGAAAAGACCCTTCTAGTTCCTCCCTAAGCCTAATTTTCTGAGCTCTCTCTTTACTAGATAGAGGACGTATCTCCACCTCCCCATCCAATACATTCAGTTCAGACATAGCTTGCCGCCTCATATTCTGAACATTACAAAAACCTCCACATTCTATTTTTTCAAATCCAGCTTGAGGGCTCTCAGTTTCCTAGCTAGGATGAAGCTGAGGGTGCCTTCAAAGTGATAAGACTCCCACCACCCTTTCACCTGATCCACAAAACCATCCGATTTCAACCATATATTTTCAAAACGAAAGGGTCTCTTACCCTTAGAAAAATATCCACACTCCAACATAATAGGATAATGATCAGACAAAAGCCTAGGAAGACGTTTTTGATGAATAGCTGGGAAATGGTCTTCCCAATCCATTGAGTATAAAATCTATCTATACGAGACATAGAGACATCCATACAATCATTAGACCAGGTAAAATCGACCCCTCCAATGGGATATCTAGGAGCACAAAATGAGAAATGAAATCTAAAAAGTCCTGCATAGCTGGAGTGAACACTCCCTCCTTAATCTCTCTGTAGGAAAGCGAATAACATTGAAGTCCCCTCCAACACACCACGGGATGCCCCCACTAACTAGCCAAACCAGCTAACTCATCCCACATTAAAGACCTCTCCCTGTCAGTACGATGTCCATAAACCCCAGAAAAGGCATATTCAAGCTGATTAATAACTCTCCTGAATCTGCAAAAAATCGAAAAATGTCCCACAACATCAATTCTTTCCACCACCCTACGATCTCACATCAGCAAAATTTCCCCAGAACCAAGAAACATCCAATCCACATGATGAATACCCTACAAACTACGAACCAGTCTTCTGGAGACCAGTTCGATCTTAGTCTCCTGAAGAGAGATAATATCAACTCCCCATTACTTAATAAAACTTTTATCCTAGAGACGTTTGTCCCTATCATTGAGCCCACGAACATTCCAAGAGAGAATGTTTACATTCATTGGGATATCATCATGACCCTATCCCTGTAACTACCTCTACTGTTGACCTAACATCATAATTGATGGTACTCACCAGGGCCTTTAACTCCCTGCTTCCCTTCCTCCCTGATCTGCTAGACTTATCAGATAATTTTCCCCACTTGTAGTGGTATTGCGGCAAGAATCGATGGATTTCAGAAGAGCAAGGACTTCCTCCTCATACCCCTTGTAAAAAGCCCCTACAAATTCTCCAAAAATATGACGTTTGCCCAATACCCATTTCGACGAAGGAGAAACACTCTCTGTCTTTCCCAGTTCAGAAGACCCAGCCGCGACAACCCTAACTTCCCTTGGAGCTACTGACCCTACCATCATATCCCCTTCATGAGGCACCACTGAGACCAACGGAAGTACCTCCAAAGGATCATCCTCCCCCTCCCAACACACAACCACACCGTCTCCCATGGAGATTTCCAAATCAACCCCCACTACAGACTCACCCTCATCATCACTTTCATTACCACTAAACCCATCTAAAGCCCCTGACCCACCTTCGACGCACACCACCTCCCCCAACCCACCTGGAATTATAGGCTCCGACTCCTGGAACTTACCCAGTATGGGCAAAGGAGAGATACGGGGATGGACAATCGTCACCCATCACAGAGCTCAAGGACCTAGTCCGATGATGATCCCCACGCAGGCGTAACGAACTCGCCAGATGTGGAACCAATGCTTTAACGCCCATATCAGAGGTTATCGCATTCTTTAGAGAGGCGAAATTTGATTTCGAAGCTATTACTGGAGAAGTCAGTGCAGACCCTGACGAAGTACCAATCTTTGGTACCATTGCTGATGGGCTAATTTGTGTTTGTAACAAATTGGGCTTAGAACCGGATTTGGGCCTCCATATCACTTTGGACTTATTTGGCTTTTGGAAGAGTGTGCGTGTTCGCGGTCCATTGGGCTTTAGGCCCTTTACAGGATTAGTTTTATTAGGACACACTTTAGGGCCTGGTGTGGATCCAAAAACTTTTGACTTGCTTTACCCCCCAAACCCCATCCAGCCCACGTTCAATATGAATATTCAAACATAAATGTAACTTCCCCAAATCTGCCCCGAGCTATCAGAATCCAAATTTCCCATACTAAGAGTCAACTTATCTATTTTTGGCTAAAGATCTTGCACGATCTTCGGCTTATCTTCCAACTGATTTTTCGTTTGTTTACCATAAACAACGTCGCCCAGCTTGGTGGTGGAAGACACCGTCGCTGCATACGAGCCTTTTCCCTTCACAGTTCCGGCTAGAGTACAGTGGTAAAATGACGACGTAACTCCAACCCAAACCCACGCTACCCATCACTGTTTCTCTTCTCTGGAATGATAATGGTTCCCCTTGCGTCTACCCCTATAGATTTCCTGAATAGAAATATACTTGCCTTTAGAATTTGAGTAGCGTTGTAAGAGGAGAACAATGACACCCACTCGAAAAGATCGGACAAAAGCCTCAATGTACGATTTAGAGATGAGATCGCCAACAGCACCAGCCACTCTATTAGCACATTCTCGACCCATAACAACTAAACGAATCATGTCCTTGCCCATCTCATTGATACGCGCTCTAGGAACCATGTCTCCTTCAATAATGAATTCGAAAGTTTTAAATTCAATGAACAAGAATCGTGATCCTCCCATTTTTTAGTATGACTTATTCCAAGAACAAGATGTAAAGTAAGATAGTGGAGTAAAAGTATAAGATAAGTTTATATTCATATTCTTCCATATGATTTTGATGTGGGTTTGTGTTATATTGAAAGTGACAGGGGGAAAAGGTAGGTCATTGACTGTAAGGGCATTGTTTTGTAAAAACTTCGTATATTGATATATACTTGATTATGATCATTCACAAGTAATAAAACAATATTCTTCGGGAATATTGATATATTTAAATTAATTATAATATTCTTCTAAAATAATAATATGTAGAAATTTGTACTCTATGAACACAATACAGTATTCTAAAAAATACTAATATATATTATTTTTTCCTATTTTGGAGTAATATGTCAATATTCTTTTGAAATATTGAAATTTTAATGTTATGCTCATGAGGAGTAGATAATATTCTTTTTAGAATATTTATATAAGGTGGGTTGTATTTCTTCTAGAACATCAACACTATATTCATTTAGTTCGGATAAAATTTCTAGCTATGATTCTTTAGTACTTATTAAATCAAGCTATTTAACTGATGTAAAACTTTACAAATATAGAAATAGAAAGACTTTGAAAGAATAAATTTACTTTTGTTGACAAATCTCACATTCTTCAACGATGTAAATTTTAAAATTTTATAGTATTTAAATTTTCTACTATTTATGTAGTTATTTCTCACAAATGAACCATAGGATTTTAAACACAATGAGTTGTGAGAGTGAATTGTTTCAATAATCACTCAACTTATACCATGGTCACGGACTACTCACTAAACTTTAAAACGCTTCACAATGCTCACTGAATTTTGTTCGTTTGTACTATGTCCATCACCCTCAAAAATCCATTATATTATTCACTGACATAGCTAACAAAAATCTGATGTGGCAAATTATGGTCGTTAAAAAAATGACAACTCAACGAAACCATTGTTTCATTACTCATCCAACTTACACTTGGTCACAGTTCACTCATCGAACTTCAAAATGCTTTCCAATGGACACTCATCTTTGAAATGTTGCACTCCATTCATCATTCTCTATATTTTGTTCCTTTCATTTCTAATGTTCGTACAAAAACTCCACTTGGTAAATTACAAATATTAAAAAAATTGCAATTCAACAAAATTTAACTCACAAAAAAAAAAAAAATCATATATGAAACATGACTTCCACGGCCCCATCAACTTCTTTAAAACATAATAAAGCGTCTCCAATGACTCAATAATCACCAAACTTATAACATGGCCACGAACTGCTTACTAAATTTTGCAGAGTTATGTTTCAGAGTTTCAACGATGTAAATTTTAAAATTTTATAGTATTTAAAAAATTTCTACTATTTACGTAGTTATTTCTTACAAATGAACCGTTCGATTTTGATATGAATATTGGATTTTAAACACAATGAGTTGTGAACTTCCTATCTAAATTTCATGAAAATTGGGACATGAAACACTAAGATATCAATATTTTTGTCACAACTATTCAAGTTGTACAGATTCTACGAATTTCTACACTTTTGATTTCGAAATAATAATACAATTCTTCCATAATATATAGAATTAATATAGGATCAACGAACTTTGGGTTCATGATAATGTTTGATGCATTCATTTTTATGAATGTGTAGTACTTGTTGTCTAGATTATACGAATTTCTACACTAGTGATTTTGAAATAATAATACGATGCTTCCATAATATATACATTTAATATATGATCAACGAATTTTGGGTTTCGTGACAATGTCTGATTCAATCGTTTTTATGAATGTGTAGTACATGTCAGAATGAAATGCCGAGAGTTTTTTACCTACATCTGGCAAGATACAAAAGACATTAACTAGAACGTATGAATATTCTGCACACTAAAAATCAAACGTAGTGACGTTTTGTGAAGAACAGTTATATGGAGCTCACGTTGGTCTTTATTAAGCTTGGGTTAATGCTTAATATACTTTAATTTTGTGTAGATCAATGAACTAACGAATATACTTTAAGAGCCTGTTAGGTACGGCTTAAAATTCAATTAAAATTGAAAATATGGTCGTTATTAGGTCCCACCCGTCTAATAAAAGTCAACAATAACGGCTATATTTTCAATTTTAATCTGATTTTAATCTCTACCACACACCCTCTAAGTTCTTATTTTGTGAGGATTAAAATTAAATTTTTAATAAATTTTGATAAAATTGAAGAAATATGTGATTGGAAAATTGTGAGTATCATAAAAAATGTCATTAAAATTAATTTTTATTTAAATAAAAATTGGAATTTTAATTCGAGGGGCTAAAATTAAAAGCCGGAATATAAAACGTGTGGAAAGTAATAGCCCACGGTTATTGACGTGTACGCGTGTGGCCACCACATGCGACCGACCGAATCCAATGGAAAAAATATAATTAAATAGGTACCCTAAGCTGTCAAGGATAAGGATCGTATTTACCGTTAGATCAAGTTTGCCCCCGATTAATCACAACGACCTATTCTTTGGCTGCACCTCTATAAATACCACCCACATTCTTTTAATCATTACCGTATTTTGCTGTGTATGCGTGGGGGGTTATATTTGTCGGTTCTATTTATTGAGTGATTGAATTTTCTGTATGTGATTCTGTTTGATTGATTTTACAGTGGATTTTGGGATCAGTTGATGAATTTTTTAATTGCCGGTATTTAGATTCTGATCGGGGACTCGTTCATGATTCATCAGGCGGAAGAGAAGCGAAATCTGATTGTCGATTCTTGAGGTTTCCCTACAATTAAGTTTACTCTTTATACACAATTTTTTTTTCTATTATAGGACGCAGGTTTTTGGTTGGGGATGATACAACTTTAATTTTCTTCTTCCCTTTTACGGCGTGTATATGGTTGTCCTTGTTCTGCATAGAGAACTGATCTACAGGATTGCTAGTAATTTTGATCAGGTAGAGTTGCATCTATAATCTGACATTAGATGGGGGAGATAATTTTTTTGCCTGTATATAGGAATTAGGATATGAAATGAAAATTTAACAGTCCTGTTAACTTTTAGTGCTCAAGAAGGATATGGGGAAGGATCTGGATTTGATATCGGTAATTCTATAGTTGTAAAGATTTTAAAAGATTCCCGAGGTTTCCCTAGAAATGTTTATATATTAGTTTCTCTTGTTCTGCATAATAACTGATCTACATGATTGCTAGTAATTCTGATCAGGTAGAGTTACATTACATCTTCTTTCATTAGATCTTATAATATTTGGTTTCTCACTTTCTCTATAATCTAACATTAGCGGGGGAGATAATTTCGTTGCCTGTAATTAGGAATTAGGATATCAAAATTTGACAATCCTGCAACTTTTAGTGACCAAGAAGGATATGGGGAAGGACCTGGATTTGATATTGGTAATTCTATAGTTGAAAAGATTTTAAAATGCTGAATGTTAGGTGCTAGACTGCAATATATTCTTGCTTCTTGATGTAGGTTCAATCACTCCAACTTAATGCGGCTTCAGTCTTTGATAGGAAAGGATCCTGGGATATGACATTTGTGTGGTGATATTTCAAACTGATCATAGAATTTAACTGTAAAGGTAATAGGAAATTTAATGTAGGTTTATTTCTCTGGATCATTTTTCTTGTTTGTAGGTGACAATGTGTCAGGCAGCTTCAAAGCTGACATTGATATTTGTTTGCTATGGTTTGTTAGTACCTAGTAGTTGTATTTTCAGTGGTTATTTGGTTAAAGGGTTTAGTATTTTCTGTTATGAACAACAACAATAATAAATCTTGCAGATCTACTTGAAGATTTAAAGCCTAGATCCGTAGCAGCCCCAGTAAACCACCCTAGTCTTGGTTTGCCCTTGCTTTGCTTGTGGACATGAATTTTCTCTCAAGTCTACTAAGAATATGTCCCCGTCTGACTAGTTAAATCACCGTTCTGTTTATTTATATTTTCAACTGGAGCTACCTTTAGCATGTTCACACATGCATCTAACTGACTACTCAACACTATTATACTTTTGACCTCATAGGGGAAAAAGGAGAGGAACAAATAAAATTTTGTGTTTTTTTTAGCTAACGCGATAACTTATGGAAACTCTGGATTTTTTTCTTTCCTCAGGTTAGATTGTTTTATTCTTTTTCTTCTTTTTAATGTGCAGAATCTGTTTAGATTTATTATGTCTACTTATTCAATCAGACATACATATAATGTTTACACGGTGACTTTATTACCAATTGGAAGTTGAGATAATTAAGTTCTCCCTAAATTCTTCTACATAACATTACAAGGCAATGTAGAATTATTAAGTTTTGCTTACTGGGTTGTTGGTAAGAAATAGATTTAAGACATGTTGTACAGTATCATAAACAACTTACATGATTATCGTGACAACACTACAGTTTGCTTATTTGTTTCTGGTGGTAAATTTTCAGGAGCAATGAATGTTGCCTGGACCAACCAACTTAAGTTTGAACTTATTCACCGAGTCCTCTTGATTTAGAAATAGCAGTGTAAATAGTGGTGTTTAAGTGGCAGGAATTTAAAGTTTGAAAAAAAAAATTCTGTTTTTTTTTCCCTGTGGTTTGTCTAAGATACTCTGTTTCTTCTGTGCATTTTTCCACTTATAATTTAATTTTAATTTTTATTTATATTTATCACTTCTTCTTTTTGTATCCTTTCCCTTCTCTATTTCCCTTTGTTTTATACATTCTTCTTTCTGTTTACAAAATTGCTTGATGCAATTGCTGATAGCACATTCAATCTTATCGCCTTCATTCATTGCTAAATTTTTTTTTTTTTTTTTTTTTTTTTTATTTTTTTTGAATTTGATTTTGTTGCACATTTTCTTGTTTTTCATTATCTCCTCACTCCAGATTTTGAAGATGTATGATGGTGTTGCTACTCAACCAAAAGATGAATCCCAAAAAAAAAATAGTCATTTTTTTTTTTCTGAAGATCTCAAAACTTTTTTAGCAGTAAGTTCCTTCAAGTTTGAAATTTATTGCAGGAGAATTCATGATATGGAAAAGACCCTGAAACCTTGTCCATATCTTCTGAGAGAATGCTGTGTTTTAATAATGTCTGTTCTGCCTTTTAGGCTCAATTTGTTCGTGATTTTAGAACATCATTTTCTTTATTCGTT
This sequence comes from Fraxinus excelsior, assembly GCA_019097785.1. Classification (NCBI taxonomy): domain Eukaryota; kingdom Viridiplantae; phylum Streptophyta; class Magnoliopsida; order Lamiales; family Oleaceae; genus Fraxinus; species Fraxinus excelsior. The sequence goes on from CM032634.1 coordinate 24,067,647, forward strand.
TCGCCTGTTACATCTTTCCTTATGTCCATGGTTTGTTTGTTTACTTTTTCTTTCTTTTTATCCTGTATTATTTGTTTCTCACCCTTCTTTCCTTAAATTTATGTACTTTATTACTGAACTCTTTTAATCTTTATCTATAGCTCGCAGCGTTTAAGCTCAGGTCGTGAAATGAAAAGTTGTGGGGTTCATGAAATATGTAGTTAAAAAAAAAAAAAAAGTTTTAAATGAAAAAATATCTTGTTTTCTTTGTCAATTCCTCAATTTCAATGGTATTGTTACTGTGTGAACTGTGTGGTATTCTCGTAAAGAAGACGATATATGGAGGAATATATTCTCAACGGGTATTATTAGATCCTAGAGCGCTGCTAATCTGCTGCTGGTATATATTTTTCTTTACTATCATTTTGCATTTTGTTACTTAATTTTATTGGTCCAGATTGTGTCTTATTTTTTTTATTCTTTTGTATCTTTTGTTTCTTCCTCATTTTTCTCAAATAAACTTTTATACTAAAATTCCTAAAAACAATAAATTTTTATTTTCTTCTCTATGGCTTGTAGTGTTTAAGCTGCATGGTGGAAAACGGGAAGTTGTGGGAGTTGGTGATATGTTCTACTTTCCTCTCTTGAAGTCAGTTATAACACAAAAGTATGTTGTGCTTGTGAAGTCATCAATGCAGATGTTACTATGTCGTAACTGATCTGGAAAATTTTCACAAGCAATTGGATTATTGGTGTAATTGACAGTAGTTTTCTAGATAATATAAAATAGATCGAGATCTGTAAATTTATTGGAATGTGCAAAAATAACAAAACACCCTCTTTACAAGTGAGAATATATGGGCAAATGCCCGAACCAAAATATGCTTGCACGGCGTCAGCGAAATTCGTTATCACTGTAAACAACTTGTTGGAATTCCCGAAGTTCTACACTCTCTCAGGGCTGTTGGTTTTGCCTTTACACAGTATGTTCGAGCAGAAACTTTGGTGGTTCAGATGATCATGTAATTTGAGACTTGTACCTTAAAGTTTGTACAGAAGATTTTCTTGTTTCTTGCTGTGCTCTCATTTGAGTTAGAAATATTATTTCTATCCCACTGTTATTAATGATCTACAATTTTATCTAAAAGGATTTGGATGATGCCCATGTCTACAATTTTATCTGAAAGGACTTGGTTGATGCCCGAAAATGAGATAACTAAGTTCCCTAAAGCAGTAGATTTTATAAGATTCAAAGTAATACAGAACTCTTTAAGTTGTTACCAGTAACCTAGTCTGCTATGTTTAATAATATAGATAATGAGAAAAGAGAACTAGTAAAAGAACACATCTGGTATGAGGTAAGAATAATGTTAGTCAGATACAAAGATAATGTTGGTTTGGATTGTAAGTATTTTTTGTCTCCTGTCATGCTCTCAATTATGATATGAAGATACTGCATTCACTTTGCCATGGTTTATTAGTGATCAAGAATTATGTCTACATGGACTTGATTTGCTTGGTTTGATTCTTTCTAAGTTATTAAAGAAACATGTGTGCTTTGAGATAAGAGTAATGTTAATCACCATGGTATGTCACCAGGTAACAATTTCTAGAGTGAACATGGAATGTTGCACACATTTTGTTTTTACGTTGTGGTGGTAGCTGTGTCTGACATGTACACTGTGAATTGAAAATTTTCTTGTTTCCTTTTTATATTTCAGATGTGAAGATACTGCAGTCATTTTGTCATTGTTATTAATTGATAATAATTATGTTTACACGGACTTGATTAGATTGATTTGATGCCTAGCAACAATTATTTGAGATAGCTAAGTTATCCATAGAAAGAAAATTCTAATAACTTTCAAGGTAGTTCAGAACTCATCAAGGTATTCATTTTAATGGGATATTTGTAAGAAATAATAGGGACATATGAGTCAAGGGATGGGACTTGCACATGCAACTTTGATGATTGCTCATCGAGAAAAATTTTAGTCAAAAAGACACATTTGGTTGGAAAATAAGAATAATGGTATAATCATGGTATGTCAGGCAGTAACAACATCAATAGTGAACTCAGAATTGGGTAGGAGAAGTCATTCTGATGGTAATTTTCATGTTGCACGAAAATCTTGTTTTTTAAAGTCATATGGTTCTTGTACTCTTTTGTCATTTCATTTTTATAAGCAAGTTGGCTAAGATGGCAGTAATTTTTTAACTGAATGTAATGGATTTGTTTCACAGTTAGGAAAGAGCAAATACTGCCACAAATTTATGATCTATGGAGCCATATTTTTTGCAACCATCCTGTTTCTGCTGCTATTTTCCACGGTTCATAGCCTGATGTTGTCAAGTATGTTACGAAATTTGTTCCACTATGATGGCGAGTAGATGAGGATTTAGAGGAAATTTCTTTGGTTGACATTCTGACATACGTTTCCATAAGAGTCCGATATTTTATCATGAGTGGGATATTTGTTCAGGGTTGGATCTATTTTGTATCGCGTGACTAATTGAAGTTTGTCTACGCTAATCTAATGTGTCATTAAATTCTGCTGGGTGTTTTCATCCACAATTTTTTTTGTTTTGGTTAATATAATGCATATTTTCTTTGACTGGTTTTTTCCCTTTTCCTGCTTTGTCCTCCTGCAAAAATTTTGCTTGAAGCATGACTACCATTTATATGTTCTCCTTAGCTTTGAGTTTTGAAACTTCCTTTGGAAGGTTGTTTTTATAATATGGTTTTTTTTTTTTTTTTTTTTTTTTTTTTTTTTTTTTTTTAAAAATATTATTCTGTTTTCTGCTCTGCTCTCCTCAATTCAGATGTGAAGATACTACATTCACTTGTTATATCATACTTTTTATGACAGACATTGGTTCGCTTGGTTTGACTCCTAGAACTGAGACAGATGTTTTTCATAGAACTTACTACTGATAGTTTACCAATTTAATACATGTTCACGTACTCAATTTAATGCGATTTTTTGAAAGAATCTTGGACCATATGTATCACGACTTACACAAGCATCTTTGATGATTCATATTGATTAAAAAGACGCATTTATCGCAGATATGAATGAAAGTTAACAGCCGGAGGAAGTAATCCAGTGGTAATTTAGGATGATGCCCACAAAATCATATTGTTTGGATATAAATTTCAGTTAGATTTTTTATTGATATTGAGAGTACTTTGTAGTAGTGTATTTGTCTATGCTCATTTGGAATGTGCCGGTACAATTTTTTATTTTACATCTTGCTCCATGTTACTCTTCTAATTTCTTTTTGTTTTGTCCAATTTTTTTTTTCTTTTTTTTTTTTTTTTATATATATATTAATGTTGTTGTATATTGCTTTTGTTTACTTACACCGTATGTTCATGCAAATGCCCCAAAAAACAAATAGTCTCTAGTTGTTTCTTATATTTTCCATTTCTCCTTTTATTTTCTTGCAGAAATTTGAACTTTTATTTTGGAGCATGCATATTATGTTGAACAATTCATTCCTCATCTTGTAGTTTACTTACCTTACTTTAAGTTTGGTTTATATACGGTGTTTGATGGATATCGTTATTGAGAAAATAATGTATTTTAACGATAGTGATATGATGGGAAATATGTGGTTAAAAAAGTTAAGGAAAAATTATTAATTTGATGGAAAATATTATTTTATTGAAGAATGTTTTTTTTTTTTTTTATTTTGAAAAAATGTGTCAAACTGGGGTTTGCTATGTCATTGTTATGAGTGAAGGAGATTATGTTAAAAGAAGTTGGTTTTGCCTTGGGTTTGTGCAGCTTCAGTTTTCCATTGCACGTAGTTTTCGCTAAGCTTCAAGGTATTACAGTATTGCTTCAAACGCTTTCATTTGTATAGGGATATTTTGTGAGAGTCGAGATTTGGTTATATGGTGAATCACAGGAGTTGTGACCCTAGACTCTAGCACCGCATTTTTTTTAATGATTTTTTTTTTTGTTTTATTTATCATATTTAGGTTGATTATATCTATTATATTTAGCCCCATTTGACACCCGTTTAATTTGTCATTGTCATTCTTCATTCAACCACACATTCTTCAAATAAAATAATAAAAAAAAAAAAAAAACTTTTCATCACTTTCCACCACACATTTTTCTCACATCGATCACTATTCCAAAATTTCTATTCTCCTCAAAATTAGATTCAAACACAAGCTAATATTGTTCATCATCTTAGCATGTCATCAATGAATAACTTCATTAGTCAACCAGATGTGTATGAGGAAGTTGTTCTGGTAATTGAAGACGGACAAAAATCTTGTTGCCTGAGGTTACACAGTTTCTGTGCCTTATCATTTCATCACTTCATTTTTCTACGAAGAAAGCTTAATTGGATAAGATGGGCGTCCATTCACAATTTGATGAGCAAATATTGCTGGAAATTTATGATCTATAGAGCTATATTTTGTAACAACCTATTTCAGCTGCTATTTTCTAGTTCATATTCTGATGCACTCAAGTTTGTTCAGACATTTTTCCACCAAGATGGGAAGTATATAACAAATTCGGTGAAATTTGTCTACGGTTGCTCATTTGATGTGTATGAGGTACAAGTTTGCATTTTACATCCTCGTCTAGACTAATAAGGACATCATTTTTCTGCTCTATGCTCTGTAGCACGGACACTTCAATTAGGGTAGCGTGTCCGTGTCCGACACGTGTCGGACACGAGTCGATACCGACACTTATCGGACACTCTACCGTAATCATTTTTCTTTTTATATTAGAAATATTATATATTGTTAATTTAAAATTATTAGCAAGTAACAAATATGTACTCATGTTTAAAAGATTTTAACAAGAAAAATTAATAACAAGTATAAAACTAAATTTATAATATATAAATGAAGAATTTTTTTTTGAAAGTTTAAGAATTTAATAAAACAAACGATTGATAACGTGTCTTGTTTAGTAATTTTTTTTTTATAAAATTTTTTCTTTTTTTTTTTTTTTTTAAAATCGCGTGTCGGCGTATCCGACACGTATCGTGTCGGACACACGTGTCCGTGTCGGTGCATCATAGGCTCTATGTAATGGATTACGCTCTGAAGTTTGGCTAGCTCAAAAATTGCTGGAAATTTATGATCTATAGAGCCATGTTTCATGGACCTTCCTAGTCAACTGCTATTTTACACGTTCATATCCTGGGGCATTTTTGTCTACACACGCGATGGGGAATATATAAGAAGTTTGCTGGAATTTTTCTTTGGTTGAGATTCTTGAACGTGTTTCCAATAGCTTGATATTTGTTGCAGTTGGATCTGTTCTTGATTTGAGGAATAAATTAAAATTTGTCAATGGTTGCTCACTTAATGTGTTTGAAGGTACAAGTTTGCATTTTACATCCTGTTATATTCATCATCAAATATTGTTGATCTTTTTAGTCATTTTGCTTGTTCTATGTTGTTTTTTGTTTACACCGTAGTTGCTGCAATGCATATTTTAGAGTAGTTTGGTTTTCCCATTCTTCTCTGTTCTTCTGCAGAAATTTTATGTGAAGCATTTCCGTCTGCCATTCAATCCTCTTCTCAGTTTGTATGCGTTGAAACATTGGTAACTGATCTGGTGTCTTTTTGCCTTTTAAGTTGGTTCGGATAAATATTATTGTTTTCTGCTCTGCTTTCAATTCAGATGTGAAATACGTATTCACGTATTATGTCATTGTTATTAGCGAAGGAGACTAATGTGTAAAACAAGTTGGTTCGCTAGTTTGGTGCCTGGAATCAAGACATCTAAATTTTTCATTGAACAGTAGTAGTAGCTCTGATAAGCTTGGAGATAATAGAGAATTGATCAAGGTAATCATTTAATGGAATATTTGCGAGGCCAATTTGGAAATATATGAACTATTGGACTGTGACCTATACAAGCATCTTTGATGATATATATTTACAAAATTTAGTCAAGTCATCGATATGGACAATGTTCATCATCATGGTATGTGGTCCTAGACAACTTCATTGGTGAACTCAAATTTGCGCGGGATGGTGGTAATTTCTAGTTGCACAAATCTTGTAAGAGGTCAAGTGGTTTCTGTACTCTTTATCACTTCATCTTTCTACGAAGAACAAGCTTTGTTAGCTAAGATGATCCTCTTATCAGCTGGATGAAATGCATTTCGTCTCTCAGATTCACAAATGCAAATATTACTCCATATTTCACACTTCATCTTATTTATACTGCTATGTTCCATGTTAATATTCCAATCAAGATCATCATGACATTTTTTAACTGGGACGGAGAGCAAGTATATAAAATTAGCTAGATTTCGTTGGTTGATTTTTTGATATCGTTAGAATATTTGTTTTAGTTTGATCTGTTGTTTTATGTCAGGAACACATCATTTAACGTGTGCAGGTGGTATTAGACTTACATTCCTTGATGTTGGTTTGGGTAGAAAATGTTTTTATTTTTGACAATGCAGTGAATTCAGATGCGAAGATACTGGTTTCACTTGCAACGTTATAGTAATTAATGATGGGGAATTAAGGAATTGGCTCACTTTGTCTGATGCCTGGAATTGAAGACAGCCATTTTTTTGTGTAGAACAGTAGTTCTGATAAACTTCAAGGTATTTAGGGTGTGTTTGAACCACATTATTTTGAAAGAATGTATTTTGAAATAGTAGATTGATGGAGAATGTGGGTTAAAAAAGAAGGAAAAATTATTGATATGATGGAAAATATTATTTTATTGAAGAATGTGTGATTGAAAATGAGAAGAAGAATGAGAATGAGAATGAGAATTTTAATGTGTACTAAACAAGAGCTTATTTTAATTAGATAGTTGAAACTGATAAATTTGGAGATATGTGTATATGGACTTGTGGTTTACTCAAGCATTTTTGATGATGGACTCGTGGTTTACACAAGCATTTTTGATGATCCTTATATTAAGATAAATTTTAATCTAAAGTCACATTGGCCGTATCTATGATATCAATAATGAGATCAGCTATGCAAGAGATGAAGTTGTTCTGGTGCTAATTTCTTATATTGCCCACAGATCTTGTTCTTTAAGGTCAAGTCTTTTACATACCCCTTTCTACAAATACCAAGCTTTGGCTAAGATGGATGTCATTTTTCAGCTGGATGAAATTATTTCATTTCCCAGTTTGTCTGTGATCTGTGGAACCATATTTTGTGCAACATCCTGTTTCCACTTCTATTTTCTAAGTTAGTATCCCGATGCAGTCAAGTTTGTTGTGACATTTTTTCTACTGGGATGGAGAATGTGTGAGGAGTTAATGGAGTTCTTCGATTGAGATTATTGGACATACTTTTCAATAAAGAGTGATCTGTTTCAGTTGGCTCTGTTCTGATATCAGGAGTACAAGAAGATTGCCTACGCTTGTCTAATGTGTACAGGTACGAGTTTGCGTGTTATGGCCTGCTGCATCTCTCTCTCTCTCTCTCTCTCTCTTTGTGTGTGTGTGTAGTATCTTTTTATTTGTTCTATGTTGCTGTTGTGATTGCACCATATTATATTGCAATGCATATCCTCTATCCTTCTTCGTTCTTCTGCAGAAATTAATTTGAACCATTTTTGTGGGCTATTCAATCCTCTTTAGCTCGTTGATTTTAAATTTTTGTGATAGATCAGGTGGCTTTGACTATTACCTTGTTTTAGATTGAAAATATTAACGTTTCGTACTATGCTCTCAATTCAGATAAGAATATACAGCATCACTTACTATGTAGTGATTAGTATTGATATTTATGTTTGAAAGAAGTTGGTTTGCTTGGTCTGATGCCTGAGACTTGAGACTGAGACTGAGACAGCTAAGTTATGCATAAAACAGTGGCTTGGATAAGCTTCAAGGTAATACAGAATTTCGAGGTATTCAATTTAATGAGATATTTGCAACAAGTAGATTCGGAAATATATGGATATGGACGATGACTAAAGCAGGTGTCTTTTGTAATCCTATAGAGCTAAATTTTGTTCCACTCATTGGTCATGGATATGAATAATCATCGAGAGGAAGTCTTTCTGGTATTTCTCACATTGAACACAAATCTTTTTCTTCTTCTGGTTTATGTACTCCTCATATTTTTATACGAAGTGCAAGTTTAGTTGGATAAGATGGATGTCATTTTTCAACTGGATGTAAATTTCATTTTGCAGTTTGGCAAGATTAATATTGCTAGGTATTTGTGGAGAGCTGAGTTTCTTGCAACATCTTGGTTGTCCTGCTATTTTCTACTTTCATATCCTAATGACGTCAAGTGGTCATGACAATTTTTCTACCGAGATTGACAGAATATAAGGAGTTCGCTGGAATTTCTTCGGTTGGGATTCTTGGAAGTACTTTCCAATAGCTTGATGTTTTTATCATTTGGATATTTGTTTCAGTTGCATCTGTTCTTTGTATCAGGAATATATTGACGTTGTCCATGCTCATTTTACGTGTAGAGGTACAAGTTTTCGTGTTACATTGTGCTGCATTTATTCACTTTTTTTCTCTTTTTTATTTTGTTTCATTTTGTTTGTTCTATGTTGTTTTAAGTGTTTACCCCTTGTTGGTGCAATGCATATTTTCTTGAAGCACGTGTTGCCCAAGGCATTTGGATCCATCGCAAACTCTAACAAGTAGAAAATTCTCTTTATTCCTCTCATCCTCTGTTCATACGTAGTTCATAAATTCCATGACAAATATGGAGTTCCTAATGAAATGGATGTAGCAATAGCTTGGTGGAAATACAGTATTGGAGTTCCTGGCGTCGACTCATTCCATTCCCTTCCTGTTATCTGACTTGAATGTATAGGTAGGACCGGGTATCCTACTTACAATCTTACTCTGGGATGATTGTTAGGATTGCAGGACTTATTGTGGCTAGTCTTTTCACTTCTCTACCTTGTTGACATCATCTTCAATCTGAGATGAATAGCAGTCAAGAAGATCTCATGAACACTTGTGAATCCAAATGTGTAAAAGATTCTAGCTGCACTTACAAGCCAAGTACTCTACCATTGAGTTAGCAACCCGAAGAAAATATAAAAAAAAAAAAATCCAGTTCCTCTGTTCTTGTGCAGAAATTAATTTGAAGCATATTTGTTGGCCGTTCAGTTTATAATTCTTGTGAGTGATCAGTTGTCTGATTTTTCCTTCTTGGAAGTGTTTTTTTGGAAAGAGCATGTTCCTGTTTCCTGCTACTGTCTCAATTTAGACGTGAAGACACTGCATTCACTTTCTATGATATCATTATTTTTGATCAAGGATTATGCCTAGATGGACTCGGTTAATTTGGCTGGATGGTTGGAATTTGGACGGGCCATTTTACCATATAACAGTAGTTCTGATAAGCTTCAAGGTATTACAGAATTGGTCAAGGTATTCACCTATTAATTTCATGACTTGACTTGCACAGGCATCTTTAGTGGTTCACATATGAAAATTTAGTTAAAAGGACACATTGGTCAGAGAGGAATAATGTTGATCATCATGGTATGTCTGCTAATAAATACTTGTAAACTCACATATGCAGAGGATAAAGTTGTTCTGCTGGTAATTTCTTATTTTGATAACAAATCTTGGACAAAGAGATGGACATCATTTTTCTGCTGGATGTAGTGGATTTCGTTTGCAGTTTGGCAAGAGAAAATGTCCTAGAAATTTATAATAGGTGGAGCCAGATTTCCTACAGTCTATTTCAGCTTCTATTATCTGCGTTTGAATCCCCTATCAGTCATGTCTGTCATCAAATTCTTTGCACCGGAATAGAGTTTGCTAGATTCTTCTTCTGTTGAAATTCTTGAACATGCTTTTCAATTGCCTTCTTGGATCTGTACTCGATATCAGGAGGAAACTGAAGTTTGTCTACATTCATTTAACTTGTAAAGGTACTGGTTTGCATGTTACAATGCTTGGCTAGTTGTAATATTCTAAGTTTCAAGATACTCATGCATTAAGGTTATATTATTTCTGGTTCCCAGCTCACTAATGGTTAATTTTCTGGACTTCGACATGTACATGTACTAAGGAATCCAATTGGCAACTAGATATGGTCGTCCTTCTGTGCACAAAATTCCCGGCGGATCCAACCCGAGTGGCCACGGGGGCTCACTGGGTGCTGGGTCCGCCCTTGCTGATGTATTTGATTTCTGAGTTTGGTGCCTGTTGTCAACTTTCAAAGGTCAAATTGTTTATCCATGTCCGGTTCTGGTGAATTGTTCTTGCAACATCATGTTTGCTTCGACTTTCTGAGTAGCTAGCTAGAATTGTGGGAGTTTCTTGTTTGTAACATGTAGGTGACTCGTGTAACTCCGCCTGTGTTTCGTGTTGGCTTAACACAGCCGGTCCCAAGCCCGGGAAAGGAGGAGGGTGAGTTGATACATGGAGTTGAAAGGTTTTGGAAAACTGTTTTTAAGAGTTCATTGTCTTAATGTTTTTACATTTCACCAAATTATATTGCCCCCAAACTGTGCTTTTGTCATTGAAGAATTGTATACTGTAGAAGTACCTTGCCACTTTTATTTCGATGAGTCTTCTAACCATGTTGGTTACAAATAACTGAATTGTACCTTCATGAATAACGAGCTAGTCTCTTGACCTTTTGATGCATTAGAAGGAATATTATTATGTTTAGTTGTCAATTTAAATTCGTCTTTTAGGAAACATAATTAGGTTTAATTTAGTTGCTTTTATTATATATATATTTCCCATTGAGAATGGAATCGTTGAATTCCTATATGAAGGGGTTTTATGCTTTTTGTATTACAGGCTTGATTTGGTATTACGGTAGATTATAAGAGAATTTGTTCAATATGTAAATTAAGAAAGTGAATAAAAAAGAACGAAATTATTTGATATTTTGTGCTTCCTCGAATAAATAATCTCAAGGTAGTTATGATTTAAGTGGTCTTAGTGCCAAGGAATTTTTTTTCCTTGGACAACTTCCATGGTCATTGAAGTTTAAGGCTTGATCTGGTATTTGTAGGAATATAAGAAAATTATTTTAAAAGTGGTGGAAGGAATAATTAGTTGTAAGAAATAGTAAAATTTTATTATAAAACTACTCTCTGTCTCGTTTGAGCTTTTGATAAAAAATGGTTTTATTATTGTTCATATATACAATTACTAAGATGTACATCGAGTATAATGATTTTCTTATATTATTGTTGCTAAAGTTATTTACTTGTACATATTCTTTAATATTTATGCAAGAATATATACTCGCCATAGTTATTTTAGAGGAAAAATAACTAATATCATTTAAATCTCAAAGTTATAAAATTTATAAATGAATTTGATATGTTTGATGATGTAAAATCATGAGATAGTTATTGATGTCTATTTAATTTTATCAGGATTCTTAAATAAGTCATACATACTTTGAAAGAGTATTTTAATTTGATTTTAACTCTCATTTTGAGTCGTATAAATACGAGATCTTGATTCTCAATAAAATATATACTTGAATTTTAACTCTCTATTACTTCAATTTTATAAAATATGAAAATTTATTACGATAGACTAACATAGTGTTGAATACCAATAAATTTAGGACATGCAACGAATAAATTTTATTTATTAAGGTTAAAATTGACACATGGATAATTTTAAATAAATTAAAAAAGTTAATACATTATACACTGAATAAACTTTTTAAATTTTGTTATTTATTTTAATTTTTCCCAACATTTATTTATTATTATTACTTTCTCATTTTAAAGAGTGAGAGTCACTCTATTTCAAAAATTTAAAATAAAAAAATTCTTAAAATTTAATAGTAAGGTTTGACTTTTTAAATAAAGGACATTCCACTTTTAAAAAGCATTTTGGAATGGTAAAAACTATAATTTTTACTTATCAAAACTTTTTATGTACACTTATAAATATATTCATTTCTTCTCACTCTTATCTATGTGTCACTTGTCTCCTCTTCTTCACTTATTACGAGTACTTGATTATGCTCAGGGGTGGATCCAGCCGTGGGCTACACTAAGCTGTAGCCCACTATTGGTTAAGCCCAAGTGCATTAAAAAAAATTGATTACAGTCCATTTTTTTCCACAAATCAAGGCCAGTAGCCCACTGTTTAAGGTCCAATTGAAATTGAAAACCCAATTTATATAAAATGAAACCCAATTTGGCAATTCCCATTTCTCAATCCTTGATTGTCGCCCCTGTTCAGTACGGTTTGTTCTTAATTCCAATTCGAAACTTCCCAAACGACCAAACCTCAGTCGACACCATCCGTCGTCCATCTAAGTCCAACCATCTATTCCGGTAAGTTATAAGTGAATCGATTCTTACTTTTCAATTTCTTCGCCCCTGCAGCTTACAGTTCTCCTCTCCTCACTGTTTGTCTTCTCACAATCTTAGTGAATCGATTCGACACAATTTATAATACACTCCCAAACTTAAATTAAACATTGTCCTCAATGTAAAATTAAAGAAAAAGGATGAGACTTCCCTGAATTGTCTGTACTGCTCGCAACGTTGTGGTGTTGATGATGTTGGTGTTAGTGGATGTTTCTTCTCTCTTTTTCCCCAAACTTGAGATACATACCGTTTTCTCCTTGTCAATGTTGGTTTGAATGTTTCGAGACATCATGATCTTGAAAAATTAAATTTCAGATATTAATTACATGGAACAAGTGTTACTTAGTTCAAACATCTAACAACTAACTTAATTACTCGATGACCTAAGGGAAATGTGATATGCCTGAAGAATCCTAAATACATTATAAAATGAACTAAACTATCCTATAAATCGAAAATAAAATAAATAAAAGAGAAGAAAACTTGGGTTGTCTCCCAAGAAGCACTTTTTTTAATGTCATTAGCTTGACATAACCGAAGTGTCTACATTGGATCGTCAGGTGTCACTTCTCTCTCCTTCCAAGAATTTACCTTGGCGTTGTATTCTTCTTTACGGTAGCATGTTCAATAGAGTTGAATAGTTTTAACTCCGGTATAGCCTTCAAACCCACTTTTGATTTGATAATGTTGGGAGGTTTCAGAGGTTCTTCAATGTAGTTCTTCAATTTGTCAAGTGGATTGCCTTCTTGAGTTAAAATGAAATCCACTGCTTCCTTGGTCCTTGTATAGCTTTTGGTAGTAGCTGTAGCAATCTTTGAGTAGTCGGTTGCCATGTATTGCTCTAGAGGGTCATGGAACAACGTTCTTTTGTGATTTTACCCTCCACTTCGTCAAATGATTGGACCATATGGCAGGTGTTAGCTTTTTCTAAAGATTTTTCCTGTTGATGTGTGCTAAACACGACCTGCTCCTCATTCACCTATAGTGTTAACTTTCCTTCTTGAACATCAATCAACGTTCTTCCAGTAGCAAAGAGGGGTCTTCCAAGAATAAATGGCATTTTCTCATCCTCTTCCATGTCCAACACCACAAAGTCCACCGAAAAGATGAACTTATCGACCTTTACCAATACATCTTCAATAATGCCCTTAGGGTATGTAATTGATCTGTCTGCCAGTTGCAAAGTGAGGGTTGTGGGCTTTACTTCTCCAAGACCCAACTTTTCGAACACTGATAGGAGCATCAAGTTAATGCTAGCTCCAAGGTCCCCCAATGCTTTATCAAATGTGATACCACTAATATTGCAAAGAATGTTGAAGCTGCCTAGATCTTTCAATTTCTGAGGAAACTTCTTCTGAAGAATGGCGTTACACTTCTCTGTCAGCTTAACAACCTTAAACTCATCCAACTTCTTCTTCTTTGTCATCACTTCCTTTAAGAACTAGGCATAATTAGGCATTTAGGCCAAGACATCTGTAAAAGGAATGTTGATGTACTTCCAGGAACTTTGAGAACCGTTCATCAAATTTCTTCTTCAAGAATCTCTGTGGAAATGGTAGTCGAGGCTTCAAGATAGGTGGGTTGTCTGGAAACGAGATTGAGTAAGGTTTATCAATCTCTTTCGTTGCTTCTGCTTTTCAATCCACTCTTCCTTTGTAAGTATGAGATCTAGTATAGGCTCTACAACCTTTTTTTCTTCAACTTCTTTACGACTCCTTAATGTGATGACATTGCAATGTTCTCTTAGGTTAACCTTTGTTTCACTGGAAAATTCTCCTTTTTGTTGTGATTGTAATGCAGTTGCTATCTGACCTATCTGTACCTCTAGATTCTTCATTGTGGCTCCCATGTTAGACACATGTATTTCGATGTTGTCCAACCGTGTCTCATCCTTGTTGAATCGTGATCTTGTCTCCGAGATGAATGTTCCAAGGATGTCCTCTAAAGATGGCTTCCCTTCATCATTTTGAGTATTGAACCCAGGTGGAGGTTGGAGTGTGTTCCTATTATTGCCATATGATAAGTTTTCATGATTCCTCAGACCTGGATGATAGTGATTTGAAGAGTAATTTTCCCTTTGATTGTAATTCCTGCTGTTGACATATTGAGCATGTTCATGCCCTATTTCTATCTCCTGATGTGATGATGAAGTAGCCATTACTGAATCTGATTTCTGCTGATTTCCTTGAGTGGTAAATGCAGCTATCTGATTAGTGAGTGATGAGACTTGAGCTGCTAACGCTGTGATGGGGTCCACTTCATGAAGTCCAACCACTTTCTTAACATTTGATCTCTCACTCGGCCATTGATAGCTATTTGCAGCTATGTCGTCCAATAAAGAGTATGCATCCTCTGCTGTTTTAGCCATAAGAGTGCCTCTTGTAGCTGCATCCACTATTGTCCTTGTCTGCCCATTTAACCCATTGTAAAATATCTCTATCTATATCCAACTTTGAAAGCCATGTTGAGGGCATCTTCTAAGCAAATCCTTGAATCTTTCTCAAGCTTCATAGAATGGTTCAAAGTCAGAAAGTCTAAATTGACCAATCTCGCTTCGAAGTTGAGCTGATTTGGACTGTGGAAAGTACTTTGTGAGGAATTTCTGAGCTAGACCATCCCAGGTTGTAATTGACCCCTACAGTATTGATTGGAACCAAGCTTTTGCCTTATCCCTTAAAGAGAAAGAGAATAGGCGAAGCTTAATTGCCTCATCGATGACTCCATTCATTTTCACAGTATCACATATTTCAAGGAAAGATCCTAGATGAGCATTTGGATCTTCTGTTACAGCTTTCCCAAATTGATTTTGCTGTACCATATGTATTAACATTGGTTTAAGTTCAAAGTTGTTTGCTGCTATAGCAGGGGGTGCGATGCCAGAGTAGTTTTCATTAACAACAGGCCTAACATAGACCCGAATAGCTCTCAGTTGATTATTCTCATTAGCTGCTTCTGCTTCCTGTTCAGCCATTGCATCCCGTTCTTCTCTTTGTATACCCCTTAGAAGGTGAAAAGTGTGTTCTGCTTCAGGATCAATAGGTAGTAGGTTGATGTTTCTTGCCCCTCGCATAAAGAGCTGAAATCAAGATTATAGAAGCTATTAAAAACAAAAAAAAAAAAGATAAATGAAACTTAAAATTAAAATTTCAAATTAAAATAGAAACTAGTTAGTAATAATATCAATAGAATTCAAATCAATCCCCGACAACGGCATCAAAAAATTGTCACACGTTTTCTATAACGTAAATTTATGCTGTAAGTGTACGGTGTCAAGTTTTGTAATATAGTATGAAAGTTAGGATGTCGAACCCACATGGATTGATATTGATATATACTGAGTACTATAATTATGTAGTTTCCACTTTATCTGGACAAGCAAAATGGGATGATGTTGTGATTTTTATCTAATAATGATAAACTAAAATTGACAATTAAACAAATGCAAAATTCAACGAAGTTATTAGATTATAAAACTCTAGGGAATGATTTCATCGCACTTTCGACAATGTTTTTCAACCTAATATTACTAACTCAATCGGACTCTTAATTTATTGGCAAGAATTTATTTCTACGATTTAATTCCAATATCTCTATTCCGAATTAAATACATAGAAATTATGATGCACGTGGTTCTTAATTCAAACAAGCCTCAAAGACCCGTACTTTCTCTCGAAATTTACGAAATCTAGGTTATGTTGTTCTTAGATCGTGCCTAAATCTCCCTTTCTCGAGTACCGAAATTCATGCATCAAATCATTCAACTATTGGCCAAATAATTAAAAGCATTAAATCCAAACAACATAAATAGATTGATGGAAAAATCCAAAAGAGCTAGATAATTAGGAGTTAAAACATGTCTCAAGTCGATTACTTCAAACCCTAGATCTAAAGTATTAGTTCATGATAAATATAATTGACAACATGAAAAACATGAATAAAAAGACGAGTTTAAAAAAACTAATTGCCACCGCTTGATTTCTTCTCCAACTTGTGTCAATCTTTCCTTCTTCAATGAATTTCTTCAAGAACTTTGCCTTGTATTTCTTCCATCTTCTAGCCGTTTAAGAACCCCCTTTTTTGTCTTCCCAAAAGTATATTTATAGTTCCTTATGGTTGTAGGTCGAATTAGAGTTGGAATGGGCCGGATATCTCTTTAAAAACCTATTTTTCTCTTTTACCCGGTACGCGGCGCCGCGGCGCAGTGTTCCATGTTCTCTGCTAGCGTCGCGATGCTAGTCTTGCAGTTTTTTTTTATTTTTGTTTTGTTCCTACTTTATTAGCTTCTTTTTCACTTCTTTCTTCATCCTTTCTTCTCCAATGCATGCATCTCTCCATGATCCTTAACATGACTCCAATTCAAGCTCCAAATCACCTCATTTCGATCCAATTTGCCTAGCTACACAACATCAAAACACGCATTAAAACGTTCAAAAGCTCATAAGAATTAACCAAATAACAAGTTTAATTGCATTGATATCATGAGTGAAATATCACTCATCAGCCAGCTAGGAAGGCCTCATATTCTGTTGCATTATTGGTGGCTTTGAAACTAAACCTCAGTGCACAAGTAAGCTTGTGTCCCTCTAGGCTGACCGAGATAAACCTTGCACCTAGCCCTATCCCTCCCGAGGATCCATCAATTAAGACGTTCCAAGTTGGGGGTTCGGTATGCTCCATTTCCTCTTCTATTTTTGGTACATGAGTAAATTTGGTCACAAAGTCTACCAAAGCTCGACCTTTGATGGCTGCCCTTGGTTCGAAGATGATATCAAACTCACTAAGTTCCACAATCCACTTAAGTAACATCCTTGAAGCGTCTAGCTTCTGTAGTTCTTGCTTGAGGGGAAAGTTTGTTAACACGTGTATACTGTGAGCCTGGAAGTATGGTCTCAACTTTCTTGACACTGTCACCAAGGAAAAGGCTAACTTCTCATATCTGGATAGCCAGTCTCTACTTCCAAGAGTGCTTTGCTGATGTAGTAAATAGACAATTGATGGTTATCATCTTTTCTTATTAGAACCGAGTTGAGGTCCTCATAAGTTACTGTTAAATATAGTTGAAGTTCCTCATGATCCTTAGATTTGGAGAGGAGGAGAGCCTATCACAAGTGCTTTTTCAGCTCTTGTAAGGCTATTTCACATTCATCTGTCCGCTAAAATTTATTTCCACCTTTGAGGACCTTAAAGAAGGGTAGGCATTTGTATGTTGACTTGGAGATGAAGCGATTCAAGGCTGTCACTCATCTAGTGAGGCTCTGTACCTTTTTTGCTTTTGAGGTGACCTCATTTCTATCAAAGCTTTGACCTTTTCATGGTTCGCTTCGATGTCTCTTTGGTTAACGATATAACCCAATAATTTTCTAGAGGACACCCAAAGGCACATTTCAAAGGATTGAGCTTCATCTGATACCTTCTCAAAATCTGGAACGTTTCATTAAGGTGTCTAACATGATCTTCTGTTTTCAAACTCTTCACCAGCATGTCGTCCACATAGACCTCCATGATTTTTCCAATAAGGTCGGTGAACATTTTGTTGACTAGCCTTTGATAGGTAGCTTCGACCTTGTAGCAATAGAGTCATTTGTCTATGATGAATAAGATATGTTCTTTATCTGCTAGGAACATGGGGATTTGGTTGTATCCAAAGCATGCATCCATGAAGCTAAGAAGTTCATGTCCGGCGGTTGAATCCACAAGTTGGTTTATTCTAAAAAGTGGAAAGCTATCATTGCGACATGTTTGGTTTAAATTTGAAAAGTCTATGCAAACCTTCCACTTTCTATTATGCTTTTTGACCAATACTGGGTTAGAAACTCACTTCGGATACATCGACTCCCAGATCCCACTATCGATTAGCTTCTTAACTCATCTTTTATAGCTTTATACATTTCAGGGTTGAGAGCTCTTCTCTTTTGCCTGTGCGTCGTAACTTTTTGATCTATGTTCAAGTGGTGGCAGCTGAACTTAGGATCAATGCCTATCATGTCACCATCTTTCCAAGTGAAGACGTCGAGATTTTTTAATAAGAAGTCTTTTAACTCCTCTTTCACCTTTGTGGGTAGGTTACTTCCCACCTGTAAGTGCTTGGATAGATCCTGTTGGTCTACTGGGAAGCTCTCCAATTCTTCCATTGGTGCTGTTTGAGGCTCGCAATCAATGATACAAGGGTCCAGCTCATCTAAGTTAGCCGCTTTTTCAGCAGTCATCCCTTCTTCGAAGCTTGTATGATACCAAGGACATCCCCATCTTCAGGGACATCAGTCATTTCGACGTCCTCCCCTTGTTCAGAGGTGCTTCCTTGTTTAGGGACATCGTTCATGTCAAGGTCTGTGACAATAACATTGACGGTTCTTGTTTTTACTTTCCTTAGGGAGTTTGATTAACATTCCCTAGCACCTCGCTGGTCACCTAGAATTGTGGCAATGCCATTTTCGTTTAGAAATTTCATGCACAAGTGATGAATGGAGGTGACAGCCCATAGCTCCTTTAAAGCTAGCCTTCTAAGCACTCCATGATAAGCAGATTGATTATCAACTACCAAGAATTCCATGAAGTGGTTAGCAGTCCCCATCTCTATTGCTAGAGTGATTTTACCCCTTGAGATGATGCTATCTCACGAGGGGGAATTCATTGGGGTAAACTTGTGGTTAACTTTCATTTTGTCAAAAGTAGTCCCAAAGATGATGTTGATCGAACTTCCATTAACATTCTTTTCATGCCATTGCGGGCCACGACTACCCTTACTACTAGGGCATCATAGTGTAGATAATAAACACATTACATCTTCATGAATAAACGTGATCGGTGGAGTTGCTCTGGTGGAAGACTGGTTAACTATGAAGCTCGTCATGGAAGGGTCACTTGCCTTTCTAGCGTAATTTCTTTGTGAGTTCCTAGATTTTCCTCCAACATGTGGGCCTCCGATGTTTGTATCAATTTTCCTATTGGGCTCCTGGCCATTGTTTGTTGAGGGGGCTCCATCTTTGCCTTTAACCTTCTCTAGGCCTTTCTGTATCATTATCCCTTCCTTTTGGAGAGTCATTTCGATTAGGGAACCTTGGCTCAATATTCTCATACTATTGGGTTTGCCTGGGAGGAGCATTTCTTTAAGGGTGTCTTCCTTTCCCTTAGCTTGTATTATGGGAGTGTCGTGCGACATCCCAACAATTCTCCGTGCAGTAGCTATGGGATTGGTGGTAGGTACAATAGCTAGACACTTCATCCTTATTTCTAGGTTTAGTGCTTCATCCCTACCTTTTTTCCTTGGTGGTACCTCAAATAGGGCGGCGCTAATACATTTCAGCATCAGGGTTTACCACTTCATAAGCCAATATAGGTACTGCATTGAGTGTTGTTATAGCTAATTCTTGTCCGTAATTCAAAGGTGCCTAGTGGTCCATCAAATGAGAAGTTTCTCCTTTGCATTTGAGGAGGGAAAAGACCCTAGCTAGCCCTGTTCCTATGATATCTCAATTCCTCATTAAGGATTTCTCCCCTTATCATTTCTAATAAGGCGTCATAGGTGCTAGGGTCCTTATTTTGCACGTCTCTCCAAAAAAGAAAGTTCATGTCCAAGCCTCCTCTTAAGGTAGTTAATGTTTCCCTACGCATGACTTGTACACAATAGGTCATTTCATCAGTAAAGCAAGATAAGAAACTTTTCGGCATTTCGCCCTGCTGTTGTCGCATGTCTTGCAATCGTTGAATGGGCATTTCTCCTTCTTTACTTGTTGCTAAGCATTTTAAGAACATCCTTTTAAGGTATGGCTAGCTCCAGATGCTACCTTCTGGCAACCTTGTATACCAAATTTTCGCTCATCCACTTGGAATTAGATGAAAGGCTCTGCACTTCATAGCTGTGGTGGCCTCTTTCAAATTCATATGGGTCTTGAAGCTGTTAATATGCTTTGATGGGTCATATCTCTCATCATACTTGGGAATTTTAAGGAGTGTAAAGTGGTTTAGCATTAGGGCATTTCTTATGGCCTCTGAAAAAGGCGAATGGTCATCATCGTCGTCAAGGTCGCAGGACTTTTAGGGTTCATCAAAGCCCTCATCCTCTCCCTGGTGGGTTTGGAGAGGTGATTGGGAGGGTCCTGCTTCACTCCTAGCCTAGTCTATTTTATCGAAGACACTAGCCAGTCTCTAAGGTCTATCTTCTGGCTCGTAGTTTGGAGAAAAGTTAAATGGTACTTCATATGGCCTTTTCGAAGCATAATTGGTCGATGTGTCAACTCTACGTCTCTTTCCCGTGGAGCCTCCATCCTAGTATGATGGTGTCCAACCATTTAGCTTTGAACCTCTTCTTCTTCATGGTAATATCCTCGAGGATCAGGGAATGCATTCTTCAGGGGCTATATATAGGATAATAGCTTCATCCCTACATGTTCAATAGCATCTCTTGCATGGACAAATTTTGTTGGGTTATATTCTTCATGTTTGTAGCCATTTCTCTAGTGAGCCTGGCCGAGACCCTGTCTCCACCTCGGACCCTCATCGTCTATGTGTTGGGGTCGTAGGTGAGGGTTCCCCTTCTTCAGGGTGTCTCATTGTCCTTCGAGGTGCACTTTCATCATTCGAACTCCTTTTTCTTCAAAAGCTTAGCAGGATTCTTTTTACTTCATAGGTTGAATAAATGTTGGATTTTGGGATTTTTCAGCTGTTTTTTCTTCAAGAACTCCCATGTTTCAAGGGTTGAAAGTTTCTAACGGTCATTTGTTCAAGGACACTCCTTTTTCAAGGGTTAAAACTCTTTTTGCCAAACTTATTCCAGGCTAGCTTTTCTCCACATGTTTTCGTGGTTAAATGTATGGCTTCCCACAAATAGAGCCAAATTGTTGACCCCAACAAAATGAACTCAATAGATGTCAAGCCTACTCTCGCCAAGTCAAGTGTGATTCCGACGCGTTCTTACTAGAATAGTGACGGTAAATGGTTGAAAATGAATGTGGGATACACTTTATGGCGAGCGACAAAGATGTTCAAGCTCCAACAGTGTAAAATAAAGATGATTGTACTAACAATAATCGTCAGACAGAAACCAAAATAATCTACGGAACGATCAACTGGAATATGTGGAAGGATATATAAAAATATGTATTGAAATCGCTATATTGCCTATTGAAGTTTTAGTTCAGTGATCTTTTAGATATTGTCAAGAAATATTCTCAGTGTTTGTATATATTTCTTCGAGAGTTCAAGTGTATATTTCGAATCTCAAATTGTTAAGGATCCAACTCTTAATTACTTACAAAGATAACCTGTTTATACTGTCTTGGCTGATGTGGTGATTAGTTGATAACAACCACGTGGCCTCATCTCCTCTATTGGGGTGTCACATCGTTTCCTATTCATCAATTAATACATTAAAAGGGGTCAGCCGCTCTATACAATAAGCTGAAACACTGACAAACTTTATTACAAACGTTACATCAATAACTTCTAAGAGATCTCCGAATCTGTTGCATGGGACAACATCAGTTCCAAAGACTTCAGATGGTTTGAGAGCATCGGAGAGCTTCATAAAGCCTCAGCATAAGTTGTAGTACTTCATTCTTGAGGTAGTGGTTCAGTATGGACTTCGAATTTTGGTGTAAGGACTTCGATCTTGTTTGACTTCTCCATTATTTGACCTTGTGAACCTTCCTTTGACTCTCTTGTTGACTTCTTGCCTACATGGCTTTTCACATGGCATCTTTACTTGGAGCCTCAAAAGCAAGGCGTAACATATACTATTTTCTTTATTCATAGTTGATACGTATTTCAATAGTCACATCATAGCCGGCATAGTTATCAAACCTACATAAGCACACCAAACTAAAGCTATAATCTAATGCTAGAAAACAAATAAATAAAATAATAATAATAAAAACTGAAAATAAAGGAATAAAACAATTGCATTTTTTAGTTTAGCATACAATCACACAAACAAATCTTGCAATAAAATGATGAATGCCATCCCCAAACTAATTTGAACCATTGTCTTCAACGTTTAGATAATCACAACAACACTAAACTGAAAATCACGTAAAGAACACGACGGATGTACAATAAGGTAAAGAAAATGGGCTCAGAGTACTCTCCTAGTCAATATGAAGGTGGTGGATGAAAATCGGAGTCGAATGCGCCATCAGCTAATGGTAGAGGGAGTCGTGTGAGTATATGTCGCATCATCTCGAACTGCTATGTGAGCTCATCCTCTATGCTTTGAATATGTAGAGATTGTTTCCGCACTTCATTCTCGATGTTACCCAAGCGGTCCCAAGTCTCGTTAGCCATCAACTGAATCCCATCGATTCTGCCTATATAGTTATTCAATCATCCATTCAAAACCTCAACCTCCCGTCTTGTAACCAATGATTTTCCACTGGTAGTGAAAGCAAAGTTTCTGGTGCTCAACATATCATTCCTCACAACCTGGATATCCATGCCCGTAGTACCCATAGCCTACCGAAGACTCGATATCCCGGCTAGAACTGATCATAGTAGCAAACATTTATCTCAACAATTGCGTATCAACGTCTAGTGGTGCCGATGGTAGTGGTAATGGTGGTGCCTCAAGCATCTCAGCGTCCTCGGCTCCTTATCCATGTATAGCTGTATGCTATCTCAATCGCTCCCTTTTCTTGCTTCTCTATGTGTTTATCCCTAGCTCGATTATGAGCCTCCAAAGTAGAGTGTTTTATGAAAGAGTTAGGTTTCTTAGGAAATTCCCCGGATGGAATAGTAATACCCGAACTCTTGCATATCCCACTAATCAAATTTGAAAAAATCAGTGAAAGATGTCGTTCTCCCCAGATACCTTGGGAATGAATCTATTCATAAATAAAAGTGGCCAAGTCGACCTTCTATTCTCTAACCATGTGATAGATGAAATCGACCGCTAGATCGTTGAATGTTGCCCTATGTGAAGTTGGCTCGATGTTATGGCAAATAAATAGCCATAGAATGGCTATGGATGGTGTAAGCTCGATCTGATACCAAACAGGGGTCTGTAACAACCATGCATTCTCATGCCCAATCAATACTTCCCCGACTATGTTGCATGGAAAATCTCCAAGAATGGTAACTATGTTATCCCATGATAAATGGTAGTAATCATGTATTATTTCGGGTGTGAACATGACCCATTTGTCCATTACCCACGTCTAATGTGGATGCTCAGATCCCGAAGTGTCTATCTCACAATTGACGTTCGCATAAAATTCGCAAACCAGGCCTTCATATAATAGATGAGATCTTTCAACCATTTTATCCCAACCACAATTTTGTACAAAAGTCACGATCACAAATTCGAAAAAATCTTCTATTCTAACCAACCGTTCTGGGATTAGGCCCAGTGGCCAATACAATCTGAGTATCATGTGGTGGCCTCTTGATCTAAGAATCTCCGTATTCCTCTTTCAGGTCCTTTTGTTCTTGTAGTACCCAAAGTAGAAGCCATTTTTTCCTTTCCTTTGGAGATGCGGTTATGAGGCATTCTGCAAACACAATGAGAATACCATAATACTTGGAAATAGTAGATGGAACATGAGCATCAAAAACTCCTAAACTTATGTTACAAACAAAGAAGTCAAGTATTATACCAAACAAAACATTATGCATTGTAACGATGTCATGCTTAAAAAAATGTATAATGAAACATGGGTAATGTCATAAAGACTTAAAATGTAGAGCATAGACTCGATATCCACTCAGGCAAAGAAAATTTTGTATATAGAATCATGTTCGACCAAGCAAGTTCGCCGCAGGACACCATCGAGAAAAATCGAAATTTTTTCGAGCAATAATATGAAAGAATGTACGCTAGTCTAACACCTGTTCAAATTTGAGGTCAAATGGACTTCGTTTGAGTTAGGAAATAGAGGGACGAAGTGGGTAACGTAAAGTGCTTTCACCTACTTGTGTCATGGCTATGTGTGTAAAGTTGGGTGTTGGAGTTTCCAAGTGAGTTTATCAATGAAATTTAACACAAAAATCAGGCCAAAGCATAGGGGAATCATGTCACAATTGAATTGAACCATAATTCAACATCAATTTTCTCCTAGGCATTTTATCGAACACTTTGAAGGCATTTGAGTTTTTTCATAAAAGTTTCAAAACATTAGTGTTAATCAAGCCCAATTTTTTTTTTTAATTCAACTCATCATTCAACATTCTATCACACCTAATTCTCATACTCCCAGTCATTCAATCTCATTCCCAAGTACAAATATATCTTGTAATAAAGTAAGGGCAAAGAGAAGATAACATACCTTGAGAGATTAGATGTTGGAGAATGCAATAGTCGAAATGAATACGTGATTTGATAAGTGTTGGGTGTGTTAAAGTTGAGAGCCATCGTGTGTTTAGATGTGAAGAAGTGTGGGTGTGCCCGTATGTGTGTATCTTGTGTCCGTATACGTGTGTTTTAAAATAATTTTTGGGTCCTCATTTTCCCTATGCACTACATAAAGGAAGGTGATACGGTCGCATAGAGCAAATGTTCAAGGCCAATTTAGGCCCTCATGCTCTATATATGACCGCATTGCTGGTTAGTTTATGCGGTCGCATAGACTACCAGCAAGGCAATTTTTAAAAAAAGTAAAACTCCATGGTGACTTATGCAGTGCAATACACAACAAACTATGCAACTCTTTCCCCAACCAAATCAAACAATTTCATCAATGTCTAAACATGCCTACCAAAGGAAAAAGGAAAAGTATCACTTGAATATTGGAGTAAATCAAATAGAGCTGGAACGACGGTTAGCATAAAAAGTAATCCATTTGAAAAAAGAAATGAAATGAAACATAAAAATACAAAACTAATATATAAAAAATAAAAGTGAAAAACATACATGAGGAATATCAAGAATGGTAAACAAGGTCTGCAAGAGGAGTTTCTTCCACTACATTCGCATGTTGGCCATAAACGATCCTAAGACACTGCCCATTCACTTTAAATACCCTACCATCAGTAGGATCCTCAACTTCAATGGCCCCATTATAAAAAACTTGTTTTACCACCAAAGGGCCAGTCCACCTAGATCGAAGTCATCCTAGGTGTTTGTGAAGTCTAGAATCATGCAAATATACTTTTTGATTTTGTACAAATATCTTTCTAAGAATGTTTTTATCATGAAAAACTTTCATTTTTGCCTTATAGATTCTAGAACTTTCATAATTGTCATTCCTCATTTCTTCCAACTCATTCAATTAAAATTTTCTAAGCTTACTGCCCTCATCTAGGTCAAAATTAAAATGTTTAATAGCTTAATAGGCTATGTGTTCAAGCTCTACAGGTAAATGGCAAGGCTTTCCAAAAATAAGGCGATAGGGTGACATGCCTAGGAAAGTCTTAAAAGTCGTACGGTAAGCCAAAAGTGCATCGTCAAGTCTTATAGATCAATCTTTACGATTAGGGTTCACCGTTTTCTCCAAGATTTGTTTAATTTCCCTATTGGGCAATTCTACCTGTAGTATAAATTTTATGAATGACCACATACTTTTTCATGAGTGCTTCAAATGAACAGTTGCAAAAGTGTGTGCCTCTATCACTAATAATAGCATGTAGTGCGTCAAACCAAGACAAAACATTTTCTTTCAGAAATTTAACAACTGTTTCATTGTCATTAGCCCTACAAGTTGATGTTTCTACCCGTTTAGACATGTAATCAATTGCTACAATAATAATATATAAATAACCAAAATAAGGTGGAAACGGTCCCATGAAATCAATTCCCCAACAGTCAAATATTTCAATTACAAAAATGGAATTTAGGGGCATCACGTTATACCGGTATAAAGCACCTAATATTTGGCATCTTTAAGAAGATCTACAGTAATTATTAGTGTCCTTAAATAAAGTAGGTCAGTAGAAATCACATTGTGAAATTTTGCAGCAATCTTTTTTATAGAAAAGTGGCCTTCGTATGCTTGGATATGACAAAGATTTAGCACACTGGGTATATGCTCATCAGGGACATGACGTCTTAAAATTTGGTTGAGGCAGTATTTAAATAGACATGGATCATCCCAATAAAAATTACGTACCTCAATCAAGAACTTCCTCTTGTCTTATGCACTCCACTCTTTAGAAATCTCACATACAGCTAAATAGTTCACAATGTGAGCAAACCATGGTAGAGAAGAAACAGAAAATAAATTTTCATCTGAAAATTCATCTCTAATTGGCAATGTTATTGCATTATGCTCGAAAGTGAGCCTTGATAGATGGTCGGTCACCACATTATCTACTCCATTCTTATCTTTAATGGTGATGTCAGATTCCTATAAAAGTAAGATCCACCTTATTAATCGTTCCTTAGCATCCTTCTTTGTAAGAAGGTACTTAAGGGCTGCATTATCTGTGAAGATTGTAATAGGGGAACAAATCAAATAAGATCTATACTTATCAAGCACAAATACTACAGATAGTAACTCTTTTTCAGTAATAGAATAATTCATTTGAGCACTGTTAAGAGTTCTACTAGTATAGTAAATCACAAAAGGTTTGCCTTCTCTACATTGCCCAAGAACCGTACCTACCGCATAATCCCTAGCATCACACATGATTTCAAGTGGTGGTGTCCAATTAGGTGGTTGCATGATGGGTGTCGAAGTGAGTTTGTCAATCAGTGTTTTAAATGCATCTTGACATTGGGAGTCCACTCAAAATCGATATCTTTATTTAGAAGGTTACACAATGGTCTAGAGATATATGAAAAGTTTTGTATAAACCTTTTATAAAAACCCTGCGTGGCCTAAAAATGATCTAACATCTTTTACTGTCTTAGGTATGGACAATTTAGAGAATAGCTCAATTTAAGACTTGTCAACCTTTATTCCTCTAGAAGAAATCACATGCTCTAAGACCATTCCCGAAGGTACCATGAAATGACACTTTTCCTAATTAAAACTAAGCCTTTTTCCTCACACCGTGTCAAAACTCTCTTCAAATTTAACAGACATGCATCAAAAGAAGTTTCAAACACAGTCAAGTCATCCATGACCACTTTCATGCAATTCTCTACCATGTCACTAAATATACCAGTCATGCATCTTTGGAATGTAGCAGGAGCATTACAAAGTCCAAATGACATCCTACGAAAGGCATAAGTACAAAAAGGACAAATAAATGTGGTCTTTTCCTGGTCCTCTAATGCAATTTCAATTTGATAGTAACACGAGTAGCCATTAAGAAAATAGTAATTATGATGGCCAGTCACACGCTCCAAGATTTGATCTAGAAAAGGGATATAGGAAAATGATCCTTATGGGTGGTAGCATTTAGCTTCCTACAATCTATGCACATGCGTCAACCAGATACTATTTTTGTGGGAACCATTTCACCTAATTCATTTTTCACTACCGTGACTCCTGACTTTTTAGGAACTACCTGTGTAGGACTAACCCATTTACTATCCGCGATATGGTAAATGATACATGTATCTAACAATTTAAGCACCTTATTTTTCACTACATCTTTCATTGTGGGGTTTAGCCTACGTTGTGGGTCTCTCATAGGATTAGTTCCTTCTTCTATATGAATCATATGTGAACAAATTAAAGCATTAATACCTTTAATATCAGTTATGGTCCAGCCTAATGCAGATCGATGCTCATTCAGAATGTTCAACAGTTACTTACATTGTAATGCATTCAATTTCGAAGAAAGAATTACAGGAAATGTATCACCTGGTCTGAGAAATTCATGTTTCAATCTTGGAGGTAGAGGTTTCAGTCCCGGTTTAAGACTTTCAATGCTTGATGGCTTCTGTCATCCAATCTTTTCTAACAACTCTTAAACTTGGGCTACCATGGTGATACTCTTTAATCCTACAATTTTGCAAACACTGCACAAATTTTAGTATACTCATCATCATCATCATCAAAACTAACTAGGACTTCAAAATTCAAGAAAAAATAGTTCGGAGGGTCGAGTCGGTGTTTGCTCCTGAGTGAGTGCATCAATCATGAATGTTTGGTGACATTCATCATTCTTTTGTTGCAGCTTTATGATGTAAAAAATATTTACTTCTAAAGTTATGTTCCCAAAAGAAAGCTTAAGTAGACCATTCCTGCAATTTGTAAAAACATTAGTTGTAGCAAGAAAATGTCTACCAAGAATAATAGGGATTTTAGAATCAACATTTACATCAACCTTTAAATCCAAAACTAAAAAGTCCACATGATAGTAAAATTTGTCAATTTGAACCAATATGTCCTCAACTACCCCCTAGGTCTAATGGTGGACCTATTAGCTAATTGTAAGACCAGATAAGTCAGTTTTATCTCACATAAGCCTAACAAGAAGTAAATTGTATAAGGCATAAGATTTACACTTGTCCCTAAATCAAGAAGAGCTTGTGCAAACTCACAATTCTCAATAACATCGGACAGAGTGGGACAACAAGGGTCCTTATACTTCTATGGGATCCTTTACTCGATCATCGCACTCACTTGCTCAGTCAAGAAAGCTGTTTTCTTGACATGGTTCTTTCTCTTCACAGTGCACAAGTCCTTAAGAACTTTAGCATATGTAGGAACCTGAGAAATCACATGCAAAAGAGGTATATTGATTTTTACTTGCTTAAGGTGTTCTAGAATTTCACTATGTTGATCGGCAGACTTCGGTCTAGGCCTAAGAGCTCGAGGGAAAGGCACTCTAATCAGGTTTTCTTCCACTTCCTCACTAGGGCTACTCTCATTAGATAGGGCTACTCTCATTACTCTTTTTCAGTTTTCCTATACTTGGGGATTAGTTCTATGACTTTTCCTATTCTAATGGTTATGACATTCACTTCCTTAAGATAGATTTCTTTCGGTCCTGAGGTTTGTTCCATGTGTTGTCCCTTAGGATTTGGTTGATGCTAAGCTAAAAATTTCACACGCTTCCCTATAGCTAAGGTTTTAGTCAACTTAGACATATGGTTTTTTATCTCTTTGTTTTCCTCAACTACCTGAGTGATCATAGTCTCAAACTTCTGATTTGTATTACACTGTGCCTCTATAAAAGTATGTAAGGTGTCTTCTAAAGAGTTCCTAGAAATTGTGAGCTGATATGAGTGTGTATTAAAAGTTCTATATGGCTAGACAGGTTGTTGGTTTTCAGATTTCTAGCTGAAATTGGGGTGATTCAGCCACTCAGGATTGTAGGTTTCAGAAAACAGGGTATAGGGTTTCTTGTATGTGCCTAAGGCGTTATAGTGTTCCGCATAAACCCTTCTCATGTTAGAAAAATACTACATTCTTGTGCTAGATGATTAGTTCTACTACATACAAAATAGGGTCCTGGAGACTCAACACGTGATACATTCTATGTAGATTTTGAGTCCTTAGCATGTCGGGTCTCTAGTTCTCTAGTGAGGATTTCTACTCTGGCTCCAAGACTATCCCCATCCCTAAGATGATAGATACCTGTGCTAGTGGGATTTTCTATGGTTCATGACCTATTGGTACTCTCAGTGGTGCTATGTCCAGTCCAAGTATGAGCTTTTTCCGCTAGGTCATCTAGATATTCTATAGCCTTATCAAGATCTTTTTTATAAAAATTCACCGTTACACATCATCTCTACAAATTGACGCTCCCTAGGTGTTAATCTCTCATAAAAATAGCTCACGATATGTCAACTCTCATAACCGTGGTGGGGCAAAGGGCTTGCAATTCTTTATATCTTTCCCAAGCTTGGTATAAAGTCTCACTATCCTTTTGAGTGAATGATGAGATTTGCTTCTTAAGGGCACTAGTTTTATGGTAGGGAAAATATTTATTAAAGAATGTCTGAGTCATTTTAGCCCAAGTGCCAATCGATTGTGGTCTCAACAAATACATCTAGCTTTTAGCTCGTTCTTTAAGTAAAATGGGAAAAAAATTAGTTTGACTACATCCATTGCACCATGTTGGTTGTGGAAGGTTGTGACCACTTCCTCAAATTCTCTGATATGCACGTATGGATTTTTGTATTCAAGTCCATGAAAAGTGGGAAAAAGTTAAATCATTCCCGATTTAAGTTCCATACGTGGCATAATGATGGAAGCATGATGCATGATGGTGTGGACGTGAGTGTAGGGTGAAAATAATCATGTAAAATCCTATAAGGTGCATCGTTTTGTTCACTATCAATCATAGTGTTGTGTAGTGTGGTGTTTGTGGTAATAGATTCAGTATCAAAGATATGGTTAGAAAGTTATTCAAACACTGGAAAAGGTCCTTCGGTAGAGCTTCCTTGATCGCTTCAATTTCTGCTCATAAAACATGAAAACTAAACTATATGAGAAGAAAAATAACAAATAAAAAAATTAAATTAACTAAAGGGTAATAAATGAACGATATCACCCTTTTCAGTCGATTCTTTGGTATTTTGTACCGTCTCCCCGACAACGGCGCCAAAATTTATTATGCCCAAAGAGTAACGTGGTAGTTATAGCACAGTTTTGGGGTGTCGATTCCACAGGGAGATGGAAGAAATGCTCAAATGATAAAAATGATGGATGTTCTCTCGTTTGTAAAATAGAATTTATTGTTTGAATAAAATTAAGAATTCAATGTTGAAATAATGAAATTAAAATCAATGTTTTGAGGTAGTGAAGCATTAGAATTCCCTCAATTGGATTGGATCAATCTCATTAATTATTCATTTTTATAACTCAATTACAGGTCTTCATTTCAACTCTCTAATCAGAATATTGTAATCCTAAAATCTCAACTTTCTATAACGCATTTTGCACTATTTTTATTGAAATAAGATCGAGAATCGACCATATATATCAAGCATAAGACAATAATCAATCCACCAATAAAGTAAAATTGAAATTGAAACTCAGTAAATAGTTTAATTCTTCGATGGAAAAAACATGACCAAATCTAGGAAAAATTTACTAAAGATTAAGCCAATCCCAAAATATTTATGAAAAGAAAATCTAAATCCTAGAATTGTTTGACAATGAAAAATCAAATTACATGAATAAAAAGATGATAAATCACCAATTCCAATCGAGTTCCTTCCTAGCTTTACCAAGATTTCTAGTTCTTTATCGAGATTCCTTAGCAAAAATCAGAGAAAAATATGTATGGAGGCGTCTATCCCCGTTCTGGTAAGTTCTAGGGTTGAAATATCGTGAAAGAAGTTGGTTTCCATAAGAGTTTGACGTAAATTAGGAAAATGAGATCATGTTAAAATTTACTACTATGCTACCACATAGTAGTGGAAGCTATGATCGCATAGAAAACAAACAAACTGGGTGATGGATTCTTTAAAGAGCCTCAAGTTCGATTCTCTTCCCCAAGCACTTTTAGTTCTTGAAAGAGGGCCATGGCATATGGTTTCCAGGCCACTTATTTTTAAGCGTTGGCAACCTAATATGTCTCGACTATAGAGAATTTACGTTGCATTCCTATTTGGGTGAAGCTTTATAATATTCCTTTTGAGTACTTGACAGTGGAGGGGTTGAGTCATGTAGCTAGTGCTGTGGGACGCCCTCTCCATGCAGATATGATCACTATTACACGTAAACGTCTCAGCTTTGCACGTGTTTGTGTGGAGATTAATGCTTTGGAGGAGCTAGTAGAGGGTTTTGATTTTTGTTGTGCGAATGGGGATTAGATAACTATTCGTGCTGAGTTTGAATGGGTCCTCATTAAATGTTGAGAATGTGAGCATCAGGAAAAACCTACTAAGGTTTGGGTTGCTAAGGATAAGGCTGGCCCGAGTGGTGTAGCTAATGAGAAACTACCTATCGATGATGATTGGACCCTTGTCTCACGTATGAAGAAATCTAAAGGTAGTGCTGTTGATACTGGTATTGTTGTTCTTAGTAAAGAATACGTTTTGGTTGATAATTCTAAGGAGGTTCAAAGAGAGGTCAATCATAAATCTTTACATAGTGATTTTAATAAGTAGCGAGTGGTCTTCAAGGTGGCTCATGGATCCTCATATAGTGATCTTGATAAGCAGCTGGAGGTCTCAAATTCTGGTGTAGATCATACGTTAGATTTACAACTGGTGCCTAATGAGATACTGAATTAGGGGAAGAAGGAGAAGTGACTCCATCTCCACTTGCATTTCTGAATGATAATGATAGTGATTCTTCTGCTCGTCATTCTAACACATTGGCAACAAAATCTATAGATTCACTTCAAAAGAAGAAGAAGAATGGGTCAGGGGCAAGCAAAAGAAGGGTAGGAAGCATCACTCCCCTGGGGGAGGCAGATGGCGATAGACATTTTAAGGTTGTAGTTCTCTCCTTGATTTTAATTTTGTTTTTTGGATGTTGGAATGTTAGAGGGTTAAATGACCCCCTTAAACAATCTGAAGTAATAAGGCTCATATCTTCACATAGGCTTTCTCTGTGTAGGTTGGTGAAAACTAAAGTTAAGGAGAAGAATCAAAACAAGGTGGCAAATGCCATCTTCTAGTCTTGGAATGTCATTACCAATTATAATTGTTCTCCGCTTGGTAGAATTTTGGTATGTTGGAATCCAAATGATGTGGATATTTTGCTTGTACGTTGCTCATCATAAGCTATCCATGTATGTGTAAATGCATGTAATGGTAAATGGAGCTGTATAGTGTCAGTGGCATATGGGGATAATAACCCAATTAACCGTGTTGATCTATGGGCTGATTTTGTAGCTAGGCATGGAGGGTTTGCACACGTGCCATGGATGGTCATGGGGGATTTCTGTTCTCTTCCCTTCAGAAGTGAAAGGTGGTTCTTCTTCTTGGCCTACATGGCAGGATGATCTTTGGAACTGTATGACAATAGTGGGCCTGGATGATTTGAAGTTTGACGGTTGTTTATATACATGGTCTAATAAGCGTGTATCTGATCCTACTCTTAAGAAGCTAGATCGTGTCTTGGTAAATTCAAAGTGGGAGGATGAGTTTCAAGGATCGGAGGCTACTTTTATTGCTGCTGGTGTATTAGATCACTCTACTATGGTTGTGAAACTTACAGAGTTACCGCATCGAAAGTACCATTCCATTTCTTTGACTATTGGATGGATCACCCGAATTTCTTCCCTTTGGTGTCTCAGATTTAAGGTGAAGCAATTGTGGGAACTCCTATGTTTTTCTTATGTTCGAAGTTGAAGAAGTTGAGCTTGCATTGAAAGTTTTTAACAAGGAACATTTTTCCTGTCTACCTAGGAGAGTTACTCAAGTTCGAACTGATCTAGAACAGATTCAACGTTTGATTCAGCAGTCACCTTTGGATTCTTCTTTACATAGTGAGGAGGCTCGACTACAAAAGGAATTTGATGAGTTGAGTATGGCTGATGAGGGATTTTTGAGACAAAAGGCTCGGGTTAAGCGGCTGAATTTAGGGGATCAGAATATTGCTTTCTTTTTTAAGGCTATGAAAAGTCACTATAGTAAGAGCAAGTTGGTTTCCATTTGTAGAGATGATGGTACTAGAGTGGATGAGCCGTACGAGATCAGTAAAGTTATTGTTGAATTTTATCAAAATCTCCTTGGACGACGGCCTAGTGGTGAGGGCTGGATGTGGACTTGCTTAAAAGAACCCTTCCTAAGAGGATCCCAAATGAGCATATCCAAACCCTTGATAGAGATGTTTCATTTCAGGAAATTAAGGAGGTTTTGTTCTCTGAAAGATAACAAGGCTCCGGGGCCAGATAGTTTTAATACAGGTTTCTTCAAGAGGGCCCGGAGTATTGTGGGGAATGATGTTCTATGTGCCATTAAGTCTTTCTTTGATTCGGGACGTCTATTGAAGCAGGTTAATGCTACTGCCATTGCATTGGTCCCTAAGATTCCAAATCCTTCTCAGGTAAAAGATTTTAGGCTTATCTCTTGTTGCAATACTATTTATAAATGTGTTGCTAAACTTATTGCCAATAGAGTCAAGTTGGTGCTTCTAGACATTGTTGGACCTCAACAAACTACTTTTGTTAAAGGGAAAAATATTAGCGATAATATCCTTCTTTCCCAAGAGTTGTTGAGGAATTATCACCGCAGAGGAGGATTGCCCAAGTGTGCTCTTAAAGTTGATCTCATGAAAGCCTATGACTCTATTCGTTGGGATTTTCTCTTTGCGATCTTAAGGGTTCTCGATTTTCTGGAGAGGGTTGTTACACGAATTATTGAGTGTGTTACTATCATTCGGTTTACTATTTCCATTAATGGAGAGTTGCATGGTTTCTTTGTTGGTGGGAGAGGATTGCGACGAGGAGATCCTTTGTCGCCTTATTTGTTTGTCTTGGCAATGGAGGTTTTTTTAGGCTTAATGGTGTTGATGGTTGCTGAGCATGAGTTTAAATACCACTAGAGGTGTGAGAAGGAGAAGCTCACCCATTTGTGTTTTGCTGATGATCTTATGGTCTTTTGTAGAGCTGAGATTAGGTCTGTTTCTCTCATTGGAGAGTGTCTAAGTCGCTTCAAAGCACTTTCTGGTCTTACTCCTAATCCAGATAAAAGTAATCTATTTGCTAGTGGTGTTTCTTCATATCTTAAGGATCAGCTGCTTGATTTTTTTGGGGTATAAGGAAGGCGTGCTACCAGTACGTTATCTCGGAGTTCCACTTATCTCTACCAAATTGCGGGCTTTAGATTGTAAGGAGTTGTTTGATCGTATTATAGCTAGGGCTAAAAGTTGGACCTCTCGTGCGCTCTTTTATGCGGGTAGGCTGCAACTTGTTAAGTCTGTGCTCTTTTCTATTCAGGTCTATTGGTCTTCTGTATTTATTTTACCCAAAGCTGTGATTAAACAAGTGGAGGCAACTCTACGGGCTTTCATGTGGAAAGGTTGTGATCTTGGTACTGGTGGTATTAAATTGGCTTGGTCAAAGATTTGTATGCCTAAGGATGAGGACGGTTTGGGTCTGCGGAATTTGAAGATCTGAAATAAGGCTGCCATGTTAAAGCACCTTTCCTTTTGTATGAATACTACCTCATCTCTTTAGGTTAAATGGGCATGATGTTATTTATTTAGAGGTGGGAGTATTTGGGAATTGAAATGTCATGGGGATTGCTCTTAGAGTTAGAGGAAGATTCTTGGACTTCGGGGTATAGAGAGGGGAAAAATGCAATTTCGTATCAGTAATGGTAGACTTGCTTCGCTTTGGTTTGACAATTGGCATCTCCTTGGCCCTTTAGAGAAGATTTTTAGGGAGAGGATCATTCATGACTCTAGGTTGAGTAGACAAGCTAAGGTGGCAGAGATTGTTGAGGGTGATAATTGGAGATGGTCATCAGCTCGTTCCCCAGCGTTGTTTGAATTGATGCAAGGTACGCTTGATACTTTTAGACCGAATAGTACTAGAGAGGATGTCTTACGATGGGTGGAAAATGTGCACAGAGTATTCTCTGTTCGGAGTGCTTGGGAGTCTCTTCGACTCCGCTGTCCTAGGGTGACCTGGCATCATATTGTATGGTTCCCTAAATGTATTCCCCGTCATGCATTTATCCTTTGGCTAGTAATCCAAGGCGGCCTTTATACACAGTCAAAGCTTATTCGGTTTGGTTTGTTACAGTCTATGCATTGTGTGTTATGTGGTTGTTCGGTTGAGGATTTGGATCATCTCTTCTTTACCTACCCATTTTCTGAGCTCGTTTGGCATGCTAAATGTAACCTGCCTTGGGTTCAGCGGAGTTGGGCAGAAACTCTTTCTTAGATGGAGCAGTTTCGTGGAAAATCAGTGCGCTCCATTGTTATTCGATTGATGTTTGCAGCTTCGATTTATTTTATTTGGCGTGAATGTAACTCTAGAACCCATGGTGATGCTCCTAAACATGAGTCTATTGTTATTCGAGATATTGTTTTTCTATTTGTGCACGAATGAATCTATGTAGGGGCTTGGTTCCATCTATTGAAAATAGATGGTTCCAATGCTCATGGGGTTTTTCTGAGGATATTTTTTATTGTTGTGACTTGGTTATTAGTACTTATTTTTGTTTGTGCTAGGAAACACATTTTCTAGCCTTGTTTTTTGGGGTATGCCTTTGTGCTCATGTATTTTATTTCATACTTTGGATATAATACACTTACCTTATAAAAAAACGTATTTCATTTTCCGCTCGTTGCGTTTTGGTCACAAACTTATATTCCTCATTTTGTGACTTCTTTTTCCATTTCTTCTTCTCATGCTTAATTCCTTAGCCCGATTTGACTTCATCATCTTCATATCTTCGTTTTTCCTTCCGAGTCATATTTTGAATATTTGCAATTTGGTCCATAAACTTTTAGTTCCTTCAATTCGGTCCTTTTCCACTTGTTTCTTCTTATTCCCGCTACATTCATTATGTTGTCCTGCAAAACGTAAATTACATAAAATTAAACTATATTCCAACATATTAATCAACAATATTCCATGTTTTGACAGTAAAATAAGTGTGTAAAAATGCATTTATCAAGTACCTTGCCCAATATACACTATCCCCATATTACTCATAGAGTCTTTTGAGCTTTCAAAGAAGCGTGAGAAAAATATGCATATGGCAGAAAGGGATGGGAGATAGGAATGTAGGGGAAGGGCGCGGGGAAAGGAGTAAAAAAAATGTGAGGAAGAGAGCTCATGGAATGAGCATAGTTAGTTGCTTGTATAATTTACTCGTTTTAACTAAAAAACATTATTATATCTAAAATTCAATACAAATCATTTGGCAGTAGATTGAAGAAAGGGTAAAGGGACAAATTGGATCATGTATCCATAGGAAATTAAGGAGCTATGATGGGAAAATAAGATAATGATTTTGCTACTTGTACATAAAACGTTACATAATATGATGTGGATAAAAATGATTGGATGAAAAAATTGACTGTGTTTTAAATTGATAAATAATAGAATGACACGTGTCATTAGGTAACCCATTATGTAATCATTGATGTACGTAGCAAGATCCATAAGATAATAGACTTGGAGATATACTTGAAATATTAATAAAATTAGAGGTCCAATCTTAAACATGTTGTAAAAGGAAAGAAAATTAGGGTTTAATGTGAATGACACTTGTACCCCTGCAGCCCTAGATATTATTACCATATGTATCCATATTGCTACCCTATAAATATAGAGCTTTGGTTCTCATTATAATACACAGAAAAGTCTATTAGCTTTTATTATCTCTTCTCTTTTCTCTATTTTATAACACGTTATCAGCACGAAAGCTTAATTTTTCAAAGTTTACCACAACACGAAGAGCAACATTCCAAAGCAAGAAAGAAAAAGCAGAATACCGAAAGCCCAATCCTTTAAAGAAGGTAATAATTTTTTTTTAAAAAGCATAATCATCTATCACATGTACTGAAATTAATTTGGTGATATGTGGATTTTTTTTATGTATAGAAGACGACCATTTTTTTCCCTACTTTAAACGTGAATAACTTGTTTACATCGTCGCCATGTAATCTTGTATATAAAATTTGGAAATTGGTTTTCCGCCATGAATAATTTGGAATCTTTTGTCCTGCCAATCCATCACTGTATGCATTAAAATTCTCTCTCTGTCCCACCACAATCAATTTGTGTTTTTCTGCGTTTTTTCCATTTTTCAAGCATTAATGAATTCAATTCATAACATTATTAGTTTGTAACTTGTAATCACTACATTAATTGATATTTATTATTTGTGAGATTTTTATATATTCTTAAGTTAGATACATATCATGTTGTTGATCTTGAAGAAACACAATATCGTAAATATTTTAATTGTATTAAAGTATTACTTGCTCTCAAAGAGCATAAATTTATAAGATCTAATGTGTTATATTTTTGCTTCTAATGAGTAAATAAATTTTTGTTGCTCATGAAGTAGCACAACATTATAATTAATATTCAAGAAAAATATTACTTACTCTTGAAGAGCATAAATTATATTTTTCAATATTTCAGAAGAATATTGACATATTACTCTTGAAGAAGCAATATTAAAATACAACGTGTTCCCGAAGTAGCACATGTTTCGAAGAACGTACTATTTTTGAATTAGTGTTTATCCCTGAAGGAAAACACGTAACTTATGTCATATTGGTATTGTTTGATTAATTACCTTGTTCAAGTTTGTAGAATAATTTATGAATTTAGTACTCTTATATTTCTCTATTATAAAATTGTTGCTCCTGAAATAGTACAATATTATAATTAATATTTCAGATGAATATTAATCGTAGATCTATATACAAATAATTTGTTGTTGCTCCTGAAGTAGCACAATATTATATTTAATATTATAGAATAATATTAATTGCTCCTGAATAGCATAAATAATAATTTTCAATATCCTAGAAGAATATTGACATATTGTTTTGGAAAAAGTAATTAAAATACGATGTACTCCCGAAGTAGCACATATTTCTTTCATAAACTTTAAATTAATAATTTATCATGTTGTTGCTCCCGAAGTAGCACGTCATTATAATTAATATTCTTAAAAAATTCTCGAAGAGCATGATATTACGATTCCAATATTTCAGAAGAATATTATTTGTAGATTTGTCTATTACAAATATTGTCACTTCTTAAGTAGCACATTATTATTAATATTCTAGTTAGGTTTTGTTTACTCCCGAAGAACATAATTTTGTAAAATCTAACATAAATTATATTTTTACTCCAGAAGAGTAAATCCTTAAATAATTTT
Organism: Fraxinus excelsior; assembly: GCA_019097785.1. Taxonomy (NCBI): domain Eukaryota; kingdom Viridiplantae; phylum Streptophyta; class Magnoliopsida; order Lamiales; family Oleaceae; genus Fraxinus; species Fraxinus excelsior. The sequence goes on from CM032634.1 coordinate 24,106,503, forward strand.
ATTATAATAATATTTGATTGCTCTTAAAGAGCATGAATTATAATGTTCAATATTCCCGAATAATATTGACACATAACTCTCGAAAAAGCAATAATGAAATACCTCGCTCTCAAAATAGCACATGTTTCGAAGAATGTATCATTATAAATTCATGTTTATCCCTGAAGGACAACATGTAATTAACTTCATGAGAATATTGATTAGTTTGATTACTTGAATGATATATGATTATATAATGTTCTTCGAAATTAAATAATTGAATTATATCTTATATTGAACCAGAAGTTCAATTTGACTTTATTGTTTGGCATGACCAGTTGTACCATCATTGGATCAATAATGATGCGAAATTAAATATTCAAATGGATATTCAATAAAGAACCAGAAGATTCTTCAATCCAATGAAATCATAATTGATGTTTGTTCTTTTTATTGAAAATTGATTATTTTACGAGTTAAATAAGGATTGAATTCACTATAGTTCTGAAAATTAATTAGGGTGATATATGGGGTCCCGTCACTCTCCACGTTGACCATCTAGATATTATTTGTATCTAATAGATTTGATACAAATATTAGATGATTGCATGGTGTTCGCAACCTGAAGTTTGCGAAAGTGATACTCAAATTATGAGCATAATTTTCAGATTATACAATTAAGACAGTGTGTCTTTTTAATACCAGTGATCCTAAATCTCAACTTTTTAATAAGTGGTCAGTTGAGATGTCGATAAATTATTTAACATTATTGTTTGTTAAACATCTCCAATTAAGTTAATTGAGAACAAAATACTTCTCATTTCAGTTTAGGGAAAGTCATTACGCATCATGCCAACATCATAGTTCTCCTAGTTATAACTTGGCTTATGGTCAGAGCCTAATTTTTTCATCAAATTATTTCGATAGTGCTATATATGTAATCCACCACAGTGCACTGAGATAGAAAATAAAAAATGCTGAGAATAAATGGGTAGCATGAACTCTTATCCCAAATGGGTGATATTTTATAACTCAATAAAAATGATTGTCAATTTGACAATTCTCTCAGCATTAGGGGGAAGAATAAAGAAGCTGAAAATAATATACAAATGCATCAATATCTAAATCATCACAAAAGACAAATCGAACCAGAAATTCGAAAGATAATTTATTTAGATGCATTTACTAACCAAAGATATTAACAATCTTGCACACCAACTTTAAATACTCCGACTCGAATTGACTCCTGGAAGGACAATTCGTTAATATTATATTTGATAAATTTATGGCACCCCTGAAACGCGAGGATATTCGATTCTATTATAAAGTCCTCTAAACGAATATGGAGCAATTGATAAAGGTTGTCTTATTAAGGAGGTATATACTTTTAATGAGTATTTAGACATAACATATTATAAAACCTCAGAAAAGGTTCAGGTACCTGAAATAATGAAAATTGAGATATCTCAATAAGTTATGTTACAATGGAAAAAGAAATAGAATCGAAAAAGATAAGAAAAAGTTGTCGACAACACTTTTGCACATGATGTACTGCATCATAATATAATAGCGAGAAATTGAAATAAATTCGTTAAGATATATCGATCGAAGAAATAATTGGTCAAATAAAATGATATGATCAAACTAAAATTTAGTAGAGAAACCTGAAGTTTCTAGATCGTAGTAAAAATGAACTTACTAGAGAAATCTGAAATTTATGGATATAATGATTGCATATTTGTACGGTTCACTTGATAGTGACGTATATATGAAAGTCTTGAAAGGACTTAAAGTGCGAGAAACAAATGATACATGCCCGAGAACCATGTTCTCAATTAAATTGCAAAAATCATTATATGGACGCATGTGGTATAATCGCTTTAACGAATATTTGTTGAAGAAATGCTATAAAAATGATGATGTCTGACCATGTATTTTTATAAAGAAAACAAATATTGTACTTGCAATTGTGGCAATTTATGTTTAATTGGAACTCTTGAAGAGCTCAACAAAAACTGCAGATTATTTGAAAAAGAAATTTGAGATGAAAGATTTGGGAAAAATCAAATTCTGTATTGGGTTGCAAATTGAACATTTTCCAAAATAATTATTTGTTCATCAATCTACGTATACAAAAAAAGTTTTAAAAATATTTTATATGGATAATGAACATCCATTGACATCACCTATAGTTGTTCGATCACTTAATATAAAAAAAATGATCATTTTCGTCCACTTGAAGATGGAGAAAAGATTTTTCGTCCCGAAGTACCATACCTTAGTACAATTGGAACATTAACTTATCTTGCAAATTGTACTCAACCCGACATAGTTTTTTCTGATATGTGTTTACACGTGGAGGAATAGCTATATCATGGAGATCTGTGAAGCAATCATTGACAACAACATCCTCAAATCATTCTGAAATCATTGCAATCCATGAAGCAAGCCGAGAATGTGTATGGTTGAGGAACATGACCCATCATATCCAAGAGTCATGTGGATTAGTTTCAACAAAAGATAGTCCAACAATTTTGTATGAAGATAATGCTGCTTGTATTACACAACTCAAATGAGGCTATATCAAAGGTGACCGAACGAAACATATTTCTCCAAAATTCTTTCATACACACGAGCTTCAGAAAAATGGCGATATCAATATTCAACAAATTCGTTCAAGTGATAATGTGGCCGATTTATTTACAAAAGCACTGCCAACATCTACATTCAAAAAATTGGTTCACGATATTGGAATGCGTCGACTCAAAGATTTTCAGTGATCAATATCAGGGGGAGTAGCTGTACTCTTTTTCCTTCGCTTAGGTTTTATCCCATTGGATTTTCCTAACAAGATTTTAATGAGGCAGCATTTAGATTTAATACTCCAAAATAACTGTACTCTTTTCCCTTCGTTTGTTCTTTTTGTCCCATTGGTTTTTATCAAACAAGGTTTTAACGAGGCAGATATTTTGTAATGTGTCATTCAAGGGGGAGTGTTGTAAAAGAAAAGAAAATTAGGGTTTAATGTGAATGACACTTGTACCCCTGCAGCCCTAGATATTATTACCATATGTATCCATATTGCTACCCTATAAATATAGTGTTTTGGTTCTCATTATAATACACAGAAAAGTTTATTAGCTTTTATTATCTCTTCTCTTTTCTCTATTTTATAACAAAACATAAATTATTGCTTACCTAATTATCTCATCTCTGACTTCCAAATTTGTCTACATCAATTTCAAACTATCAGCACATAAAATTTGTCCTCTTAGAAAAGTTAATAATATTATAATTGTGAATTAATTGAGGGTAATTATCTTTCAAATTATTACAATTTGGATATCGCTATCAATTCCATATTTTAATTAACTTTGTCTCTCAGCCGTCGGATCAAGAATATGACCGTTAGAGACGCTCCCCCATAAAATTCAAAATTGAAATTTTCGGAAATGTTTAATAAAGAAACTTCAACAAAACGCTCTACAAAACAATTACACAGCACTGTTACAAAAACTTCAACAAAACGCTCTACAAGAAACTTATCACAAATTCAAAACCCCAAATTAATATTTCTACCAGAAATCTCTCTTCCTCTTCCTTTTTGTGATATAGTTTTATCGCTGTTTAATCGATTAAAAACTTATATTATACATGTCCAAGATGATGAGAACAAATGGCAAACCCCCACTTGCCAGATCTCCCATTAGGCTTCGCCCTCGCCGTGCTCTTCAGCCGGCTGCAAGAAGCACTGCGCAGATCCCACCAGGTATTTTCAAGATTTCAAGAGAAATGTAGAATAAAAGCGTGCAACAATTTATAGTAGTTTTTTCATTTCTTGATATGAATTGTGTTTTTTCTTAATCCTTCTTAGTAAATTTTCTTGAATTTTTCGGGTGAACAGGTTCTTTGACGAAATCTCAGATGCATAAACGGTCTTGGGATATGGAAGAACTCGAGCTTCGACCTGAATACAGCACCATATCCTGTGAATTCAAGGCTCTTGCTAGAATGGTGTGCCAAGAATTTGGAACCAGTGATGAAAACATGGATGTTGAATTTGATAACGGTGCTAATCGGAGTCCTTTGTTCGAGAGGGGCAGGTTTTATGAAGAGTACTCTGCAAGAAGAAATGAGAGGCTGAAGAGAAAGAAGGGTGAAATGGAGGGTCATAAGAAGAAGCCAATGAATAATCTTGGAGTCAGAATTGAATCTGCAAAGAAATTTGACAGCGGGAGGAAATTGGCGGTGGCTGCCACGCCGATGATGGTTCAGAGAGAGGCTGCGACACCAAGGTATTCACTGAGGAGCTGTACTAGAAAGGAGAATAAGAAGCCTCCTCTGCCTATGAATATTGAGAATTCTGTTGGGTATACAGAGAGAAAAGTTGGGGGTAGAAGGATTGGGAAGACTTGAAGTTTGCTTGTTTAGAGTTTCTTTCTCTTCTCCTTTCTTTTTTGGACTTTTTCTTTGAATATGTTAGCTTTATATGGTAGATTTTGTGTTACTGGGGCGGGAAATTGGAGCTCGAAGAATTCATCAGTATATTAGGGGGCTTTGGGGCATTTGGATAAATATTTGTGGAATTCAGGTATTTGGCTAGCAACCCGGGAATTTTCTTTTTTATTAGTGACTGAAGATGATGTTGCTGTTTACTTTCATTAAAACGATTTATATTCATTGTTGTGTTTGTGTATGTGTGATTTTCCCAGGGAGGGTGTTTGTCAGACGTGGCCCAAACTTTGGCCGGGCAATACCTTTATTATTCACGTGCTTAGTTTTGGGGTACAATAGAGTATAGACTGATTTGATTTGACTGTTTGATATCGATGTTTCTGTTTATCATTTTGATTTATATTCATTGCTGTGTAAATGGCAATGTAATTTTCGCTGTGCCCAAACTTTGGCTGTGCAATACCTTTATTCACATGCTCAGTTTTATGTACTATCGATTTCAAAATGACACGGGTCTGGGCATATTTCAAAAAAGGTGCTTATAAGAACCTTTTAAACTTGTCAACTGGTTAAGTCGAGGAAAATATGACTGAAATCGAGGTCAAGTCTACCACTGGATGCAATGAGGAATACCCTACTGATTTGCTTACACCCTGTGATCTGGGCTATTGGTATTACTAGCACTTAAAAGTCATGGCCACTCCCCTATAACTCTGGCCAGTTGCCCTTTTCTTCACTAATTCTGTTTGCTTTTCATTCTTCCTATTCTGGTTTTTCTCCCTCAGGTCTGCCTAGACCTTCCAAGTTCCATTTATTTATAGCCAAGTCCAAGCCCGGACTTAAAACTAGATTACAACTTATTTTAGGCTACTTGGTGTGCAATACTGTAATACACTAACAATAATATATGGTAAATGATATAATTCATTCTTTCCCCTAGTCAAAAAGAGTTGTTGTCCATTCTGAATCTTCCGATATGTAACAGTCCAGTTAGTGCTCACAAACATAATCTGGTGACACTGTAATCTTCTAGATCGACATTGTAGATAGTACGTTTGGATTTTTTTACAAGTTTTCAATATACAAGTCGTAAAGTTGACCACGCATGTTTGTATCTTCTACAAAATCAGCTTGTTAGAGATTCATATTTTTTCAATAACGCTTACGGGTTATCAACAAATGGCTAGGTACTTCCAAAGGTTCAATATTGTTCAAGAGGCACTAGCCATGACATTGTGAGCTTGTATCCAGCCGGTTGCTATATATACCAGTGGAGCTCATAGTTGAGCACATTGTCCATAGAAGATAATGGTAATAGTCTTAGCCATGGAGTTAGATCTTCTAGTGATGAGATAACTAGGATTAGATTGACCTACAATACAAAAAAATTCGTAGAGATTTGGATCTTTATGTCAGAAGAGAGGCAGACACCACGGTAAAAAGGTGGATGATATTCATGAAGTCCCCTTTTAAATAGAACTTCGGCTTTCCTGACCTCATATTACCAAGATGGTTTTGAATTATGAGAATAGAGTCAATTTCCAAATCATGTCGAAGATCCTCATCTATCTTCTTGTTCTCGGCTCCGCGTGACATTGGTTGGTGCAGGGGATTCTTCCATCCACTCAAATTGTAAAAAAGTTAGCATCCATGAAGGGGGTACTTGTACATTATTTTATGAAAAACATTTTTTAAAAACTGTAAACATGAAAATTGAGATTGGACCCACGTGCTCTGGCATGCTTGGTCCAAGTGACTAATAATGTAGGCCCAACACAACCTACTGCGTCTCAAAGGGCGCCCTTTTAAGAGACTTAAGAAAGACTTGTGTGCAACAAGTAAAATTCTCTTCTATGCAGCCTCCATGACAAATATCGGAATAAATTAAACAAAATACACAAAAGGCAAAACAAGAAACTAAAAGCTAACTTATTTTATTTGATCATATATAGTCAATGTAAAAGGTTTGTTACAATTGTGAAGTGGGGGTATGAAATCCAGAGTCAACTACAATTGCTTAGCTTAATTCCTGCTGACGACTTCAAATGCTAGCAGCATGAAAAGAACGAGGAAACGAAATGCCTTCACAACTACTTACAAAACAATAACTAATGCAGAGCAATTAGAAGATATCTTAAATCGATAAGAAAAGAGAAGAAATAAGAAGGATTTACAAAAATGCATTTAATTTTCAACTTCGGTATTAGGTTTTCGCAAGTGAGTACAATCTGCATTTTTTTTTATTCTTCACATTTTTCCCCGATAACAACATCAAACTTTTGAGATCAAATTCCATCGTTTAAGGGTCGGCTTTAACATTTTTCTATTTTGAATTGGTTTAATGACATTTTCTTCATTTTTACAACTTTTTTTTAACTTTATTCAAATTTGTCTACTGAATCAGGATTTCGATTTGATTAGGATTCGTTTTAATTCTTTAAACATATATTAAGCGTATAAAAACAATACATTTGGTTTTTTGATAAATGATATTTCAATTTTTCCATTATTTGGTGAATTTCAAAATTTATGATGCTCGTTAGAGCGAAATTCAAGCAACACATGTTCGTGTGTTGCGAACAATAACTTTTTTATTGTTATTCACATTTTTGTCTTGCGTCAATAACAAACCTACGCCGCTAGATTCCTCGACTTGTGTATATGTTCTTGAAGCTTAGCATCCAACGGTTCATGTTTGTAAGTGTTATGCCCTAGGTAAAATCAACTTTGAACATAAGCACTTTTAATGTATATATAATCGATACATATTTATGGCAATATCTATTATTTAATTGAATTAATATTCTAATTAATTAAATAATAGAATCCATAGATTCAAGTCTTGATGATTTGTTAATCACAAGGAGTTGTGATTGTGAGATACAAATTACATATGACTGAATCTTAAATCGTTCGTGGTCATATGTAATAACGAGATACGAATATCGTTACTAAGGATAGACCATCACTTGTGGCATTTCTTACTTATGAAGTAAGTAGTTGATCTTACAAACTAAAGTGTGGAGACACTTGAATGAATACATGAATGTTTTGTTATAGAACAAAACATTGGAGACCCACTGAGAGATTCCACATGGAAAATTATCTGAGTGTCAGTGGTTAATCTCTAACGTTCGGTAGTGGAATTGGTCATTTGACTAGAGGTCTCATAGTGTCTTATATGAGGACGGTCATGCTTTGGTGATGTCGGATGTTGCTCTGTCAAGGGTCGCTAATACGACATCGTTCGAGTACGTCAAGAATCATATGAAGGTTGTGAATGATCAATAGAGGATTCGTCACTCTTAGATAGTAAGAGATTATGATCTACATTTCATCCAGTTAAGTTGATAATGAAATCATTGGCCAAGGTGAACTCATACATTGACTTAATAGTAGGATAAAAGATATGATCGATAATTGAGATTGACACACATCCATATCTCGTAATTGATCGGATCATATTGACGAAGGGATTATAGTTTCACGGTAAACGAACAAGTTTGGTTTTGTCATACCGCGTAGGGCTGGCCGTGGGTCGGTTCGGTTCGGTTCGGTTCGGGTTTTTTCGGTTCTAAAAGTTTCGGGTATTTAATAAATGGAACCGTCGGGTCCAAATATAATTATGGAACCGTTCGGGTTCGGTTCCGTTCGGTTCGGTTCGGTTCGGGTCCGTTCGGTTCCATACTATAATTAAATTTTTTTAACATTTACAACACTACATAAATACAACTAATGATATTTTCATTCGTAACTTTTATAAATTAACGTAGCATAATTTAAAAACACATAAATATCAAAAAGTAAATACTAATATTAAAATATTGATGATCCACATTAATAATTCACTTACTTCAAGCAGCCTACATAAAGAAAACGAAATATAAATTAAAAGTTATTAAAATAAAATATTTTTTAAGTATTGGTAATACTTACTAACTATTTGATTTAATCATCAATTCCAATTGTTTTAATTGCCATAGTAAGAAACTCTACAAGCATAATTGAAAAAGAAAGTTATGCTGAATCGGCTGGGGTAGAGGGCAGACTTCGACGATATAAGGGTTTCGAACTTTCGATAATGACGAAGAATTTGAAGAACTCGACAAAAGATCGTGCACAGGGTAAGTGTTTGAGAATTTGTTTTAATTTTATATAAAGTTATAAATGGTAAATTGAGTTTCAATTTTTTAAAATAGGCTTGAACGGGCTATTAAATAGCAAATTGAGTTTTGTAAATAATTTTTCAAATGGATTTGAACAGCCTAGTAAATAAATATATTATAAAAAATAAATTTGGCTATATTAATGTGTTAATTTATTTTAAAAATTTAATTAATCCAATATAAAAAATAAAAAAATATTATTTAGATTCGGGTCTTATTCGGTTCTTCGGTTCTTGGTCTAGACCCAAGACCCGACCCAAACCGTTCGGTTCTCAATTCGGGTACCCGTTCGGGTATTTAATTTATGAAGAACCGCTCGGTTCGGTTCGGTTCGGTTCGGGTTCGGGTTCGGGTTCGGTTCGGTCCGGTTCGGTTCGGGACTTTTGTCCAGCCCTAATACCGCGTGACATTTTCCCGTCACATGTATTGTCCTGCCACATTGCTAGATGTCAATCAGGGACGACGTATGTGAATTGATGATAAATTAAAAGAGGTATTTAATTTATCAATTTTGATTAGATCAAAATAATAATTCACTTCGTTTGATATCGTGATTGGGAACCTAATGGGTCACACACAAAAGAGTATCAGAAGAATGAGATCTATCGATTAATTAATTGACAAGTGTTGGATAATTAATTAATACGGTTGCTTATTAATATGCCCGAATTAATTAATTGGATTAATTGATTCATGAACCGAATTTAATTAATTTGATTAATTAAATGTTGGACCGGGTTAAGTTAAAAGATGGGCTAGCCCGTTTGGACAATTATTAATAGGCTGCTAGGGTTTGAAAAACAGTAATGGAATTTTCATTATTCTTACTAGTACGAGAAAAGAAAATTCTAGCCACCATTCTTGTTCTCTGTGTGGATCACCATTGGAGACTGAACAATTGGACAGCTTGAATTGCAGATCGTGATCATTGGAGTTCGAAAATCAGCAAAAAAGTTTGTAGAATTCATCAAAGGTATTATTCTAAATACAGTTTCTATCTAAACACAATGTAGATCTTTGTTTGGGAATCGAAAATTGTTTTAATTCCGCTGCGCATGTATAAGTAGGTTCCCAACAGTGGTATCATAGCCTACTTTGTGTTTGTTAGAAATTGTTTTTGCATGTTTGAACAATCAAAAGTTGATTGTTTAATTTTTCTTGAATATAGCAATTTAATATTATATTTTTCATCTTTTAAAAATCTATTTTTGAACGATAATAAAAATATATTGGATCGAAAAAAAAATCGGCAGGATATGCCGGCAGCTACCAACGCCATCGGCGAGGTGGCAGCTGCTTTGCCGCTCGCGGGGCGACGGCCGGTCGCCAGCTGCTAACAGTAGCAGCAGTGCGAGATCGGCGATGTGTCGCCGCTGTTTGACAGCGGCGACACTCGCCAGTGGAGGAAATGCCGCCGGAGAGATCAAAAGAAAAAATAAAGGGATTGTTCTTTTGGGTTTCAGAAATCATGTGAAGAGGTGGAGGTGGGGGCCTCTGGTGCAATTTCATAAATTGCAGGCCCCCGCCTAAAATTATGGAAGAAAGGGTCTTTTTGCAAATTTTAAAAGGAGGGTCCTTTTTGCAATTATTTCAAAGGGTTAAGTTTGCAATTTTAGAAAAGGGGACCTGTTCGGAAATTTTCGAAATTGAAAGGCCCTTATTATAATTTTAAACTTGGGTCAAATTTGCAATTTACAAAATGGTTTTGAATTTAAATATTAAAATGGTTTTTAATTTTATTGTAAATGGGTTTTGACCCATATTATCAATGATGACCCGTTTGAAATTTTATTTAAAATTGACGACTTTTCATATTTTTGTTAAAATTGGATTTTAACTTAAATATTAAATTCTGACCCTAAATTGAATTTTATTTTATTTAGGAATTTTATCCTAAATTAAAATGTTGATTCAATTAAATTAGAGTTGGACTCTAATCAAACATTTAAAAAATTTTGATTTTAATTAAATTATATCACCCTAATATATTCTTGAAATTAGAGTTGGACTCTAATTTGACATCTAATTGAAATTTGATTTTGATTAAATTTTCTCACCCTAAAATCTTTTTGAATTAGAGTGGGACTCTAATTTGGTATTTAATTAAAATTTGATTTTAATTAAATAAATTCGGCTTAATATCTTGGAATTAGAATTTGACTCTAATTTTGTATTTTAATTAAAATCTGATTTTGATTAAATTCAACCGTCTTAAGTTTTGAAATTAGAATTGGACTCTTATTTGATATTTAATTAGAATTCGATTTTAATTAAATTATCTTATTTTAAAACTTTGAAATTAGAGTTGGATACTAATTTTATATTTAATTAAAATTTGATTTTAATTAAATAGTTTCACCATGTAATAGTGGAATTAGAATGAAATTCTAATTTGGAATATAAAATTAAAATTTGATTTTAATCAAATATACCCGCTAATTGATTAATTTGATTAATTAATTATTTCGATCCATTTGTCTAAATTAGTTTAGACGACTTTATTGCTAGAAACTTGAAACTTGAAACATGTTTGCATATAATATTAGATATTATATAGGAATGTATTTATATGAGGGCTTGCGAGCTCTAATTTATTTTGGACATGCGAGTCCGTTATTATTATGGGTTTGCGCGTCCAATGTTATTTAGGCCTACGTACAATTAGCATAGGATACAAGTTGCAGCTGGACTAATTGAAGATACAAGAAGAGGAGGAGACCATAGAGATGGAGCATTGTATGAATCAATGATATACCCTCTAGGAACTGACCAACTAGTCTTCTTTATGGCTCGAGAAGACTAGATAGTATAAGTCCATAATCGTCCACACTATTATATGTATGTTTATTTGCATGCTAGATGTATAATATATATATATATATATTACGATGAGACATTTGCATGCAAAACCCCTCGTTAAAAATATTAAGTTAGTTTCTTATTCGCCTTCCATCATTATAATGAAAAACGAGAGTTCTAAATCGATCTCAACTTGTTGAGTACACTCAAGGCTGGTCTATTATGGATATGTTTGACACTATGAAATATTAGATATTTCTGAATGATGGGTTTGACTTAACTAAAACTTATCTTTTGTTGAGTACACTCAAGGAGATAAATTTTAGAGGCATATTAAAATATTAAGTCGTATTTATATTCGCTTTCCATCATTATAGTGAAAAACGAGAGTCCGAAATCGATCTCAACTTGTTGAGTACACTCAAGGCTGGTCTATTAGGAATATGTTTGACACTATGAAATATTAGATATTTCTGAATGATGGGTTTGACTTAACTAAAACTTATATTTTGTTAAGTACACTCAAGGAGATGAATTTTGGAGGCATGTTAAGCTAACACATAAGATGTGTAAAGACAAAGAGTTGTCGCTTAATGATCTGAGAGTTGTATGGAGATACAATTGATAATAGTATCTACCCAAATATTTTATTAAGGTTTGTTGAGTACACTCAAGGTTTTAATATAACAAATGGGATTCCAGCCCACTGGGAATCAAGTATGGATTTCATAAATTTATGTGAGAGGGTCATAAATTTGAGTTAAACAGTGGGAGCGAAATTAATTTAATAAAAGACCGTGTTAAATTAATTGATGCATTTTATATATTATTCTTTTACTTTTCGTCGTTTACATTTATTGAGTTTTGAGTAACCATATGTATTTGAGCGACATACTGTATGCTAACAACCAAACCAAATTTTCTTGATTGAGACCGCAATTTGAGAATTGTTCTCATGCATGATAATTGATTATGTCCTTGAGTAGCCCTTTCCAGAGACACTCGTTGATGACTCGATAAAGGAAGAGGTGGCTGCTATAATAAATACAGTGATGACGATAGTACTACAACATGTGTGATGTTTGCGACTATATCACCTGAGTTATAAAAGCAACATAAGAGTATAGATGCTAACACATGATTTTCATCTCAAAGTGTTGAATGATAAATAATCACGTGTGGAAAGATATGAGATTTCCTAGCAACTATACCAGTTTATAATGGCAGAAGAGTCTCCGACCAGTTCTGATGTGCTAAAGACGTTGACTACTTTGAGAAGTTGTCTCAATTGAGTTCAATCGTGAATAATGAACTAAGTATGACTTGGTTCTACAATCTTTGCCAGTAGGTTATTCATAACTAATTATGAATTTAACATGGATAAATTCGAATGCACACTTATTGAGTTGCTGAACATGCTTAAGACTGTTAAGCCCTCTGTAGCACGGACACTTCAATTAGGGTAGTGTGTCCGTATCCGACACGTGTCAGACACGACTCGATACCGACACTTCTTGGACACTCTACCGTAATTATTTTTCTTTTTATATTATAAATGTTATTTATTGTTAATTCAAAGTTATTAGTAAGTAACAAATATGTACTCATGTTTAAACGATTTCAACAAAAAAAATTAATAACAAGTATAAAACTAAATTTATATTATAAAAATGAAGAATTTTTAAGAATTTAATCAACGTGTCGATAACGTGTCATGTTTGTACTTTTTTTAAAAATTGCGTGTCGGCGTATCCGACACGTATTGTGTCGGACACACGTGTCTGTATCGGTGCATCATAGGTTAAGCCTAATATCTATGTTTGTAGTGGGCAAATCTTAGTCATAGATTCATGTAGGGAAGTCTAAAGGATGTTTTGGGAAAACAATCAAGATGGCTGAGACAGTTAAAGCGAATAAGGACAATACCAAATCTAATGACCATTGATATCATTTTGGAATGATATGTCATTGGAAAGGAAATTGCAAGGCTTATATCTACTTCATTAGTTTCATGGGTATTGGATACCAGATATGGATCTCATATTTAAATAAATACGCAGAAACTAAACATAAGTAGATCACTGCAAAAAGGAAAGAAGTTGACATGTACGTTGAATATGAGCAAATGTTGATGCATTGCCTATAGGAGCTATTTCTCACCTTTGCCTTTAGGCTTAATATTAGAATTAAAGAAATATTGTTTTGTTCTTGCCATTACCAAGAGCATTAAATAAATTTCATGATAGGACATGAATTATTTTAATGTCAAGGACAATTGTTGTTCCTTTTATCTTGATAAGATCTTAATGGTTATGGTAAATTACAAAATGACATTTATATTCTAAATATTGAGTATTCTATAATGAGTATAGATAAAGGAATGCATAAAAATGATAATCTGAATAACACCTATATCGACATTGCGGATTTGGTCATATAAATGAAAATGCAATTCCAAACTTACATGGAGATGTACACTTGGGTCAAATGATTTTGAATCATTTGACAAATGCAAAATATGTCTGTTAGGCATAATGATCATATCTCCTTTTACTTGAAAAAGAGAAAGATCTGCATAATTATTGAGTCTAATACATAGTGATGTATGTGGACACATATCAATCAATGCTAAATTTTCTCTTATCTCATCACATTTACTAGACGGCTATTGTATATTTGATGAAATTTAAGTATGAAACTTTTGAAATGTTCAAGGGATTCAAACTAGAAATTGAGAAACAAATAGGTAAATAAATTCTCATACTAAGATTTGATCGATGTGGAGAATATCTAAAATGTAGAATTTTAGATTATCTAAAAGAGAATGTGATTCTCTCGTAGTGGATTCATCTACATGCATTGCAACATAATGGTGTATTTACAATGAGGAATCATGTACTATTAGATATAGTGCAATAAGGACAAGCCATGCAAATGCTTCAAAATCGTTTTGAGATCATGCACTGATTGCCACGTGTCACGCACTAATCGTGTCCCATCTAAATCGGTTAACAAAACTCCATACGAGTTATGGAAAGGCAGAATGCCCCACTTTTCTTATATGAAAGATTGGGGCTGTGACGCTTATGTGAAGCGCACTGAATCGGATAAGTTTGAAACTAAATTCGATAAATATATATTTGTGGAATATTCAAGAGACAATTGGATATCAATTCTATAATCTCATTGAGAAGAAGGAGTTCATCTCAAGACATGTCATACTCCTAGAGAAAATGTTTGTTCTAGGAGAGGACAGTGGGAGTAGAGTAAATCTTGAAAAAAGTTCAAGGATTCATAGATATAGTTAACCAAGTAGATAACCTGATTCTGATCCCAAAGTGTTGAGGGACATACTCTTGATCAGGAAGTGGAGACTCCTGAGGACACACAGCTCCATGTAAATCTTGTAGGATCATTTGACCTTCTGGAAAGTAAGAATCCATGATTACTAATATAGCATTACTAATTGAGGATGATGAACCTACTAATTATGCATAAGCAAAGTCAAGTGTTGACTCGCTGAACTTAATGTAACCAATGTTTGGTTCTTGGTCAATCCGCATAATGGATTAGAACCCATAGGTTGTAAATGAGTTTATAAAAAAAGTTCAATATGGATTAAAATAAGCTTTTTCGAGCTGAAATATTCGATTTGATATAAAAGTCAAAATGTTTGATTTTATCAAAAATAAATTGTGTGTTTAAAAGAAGATAGTGGGAGCATTGTCGCATTCCTAATATTATATGTATGAGACATTAACAGGAAACGACGTCTTTATATTTCAATTGTTGAAATTATGGTCGTTAAATAATTTCTTCATAATAGATATGTGAGAAATAACTTGATCTATAGAGATAGATCTATAAGATTGTTTAACTCATCCAGATCTATATAGATAAAATCTTAAGAAGATTTTATATAGAGAAAATGAATTGGGAGTTCATGGATATATTGATGCTAACTTCTAGTCGGACTAGAATGATATCATATTTCAATTAGGATATTGGTTTACTCTTAAGTGATGTGTTGAAAATGTTCCAAATTGAAAATCATCGTTGATTCAATAATAGAAGCCTTATACATCATTGTTTTAGAAAGCAACAAAAGTTGTTGTCTGAGTCAAAGTGTTCATTAATGAACTTAGAGTAGTTCCTAACATTGTTGATCACATGCTTCTGTATCGTGATAATAGTGGAGCTATCGTGCAAACGAGGGAACTAAGGTCTCATCATTGATCCAAACATGTGTTAAGGCAGTATTATCTCATTGGAAAGATAATACAATGAAATGACGTAAAGAAAGAACGAATTCTCCACAAGTTATTAAATTGCAGATCCATTGACAAAGAGTTGTCGTCGTATAAACATGATTGTCATGTAGACTCTTATGGTATAAGATACATAAAAGATTGGATCTAGTGCAAGTGGGAGTTTGTAAGTATTATGCCCTAAGTCCAATCAACTTTGAACATAAGCACTTTTAATGTATATATAACCGATATATATTTATGGCAATATCTATTATTTAATTGAATTAATATTCTAATTAATTAAATAATAGAATCCGTAGATTCAAGTCTTGATGATTTGTTAATCACAATGAGTTGTGATTGTAAGATACAAATTACATATGACTGAATCTTAAATCGTTCGTGGTCATATGTAATAACGAGATACGAATATCGTTACTACGGATAGACCATCACGTGTGGCATTTCTTACTTATGAAGTAAGTAGTTGATCTTACAAATTAAAGTGTGGAGACACTTGAATGAATACATGAATGTTTTGTTATAGAACAAAATATTGGAGACCTGCTGAGAGATTCCACATGGAAAACTATCTGAGTGTCAGTGGTTAATCTCTAACGTTCGGTAGTGGAATTGGTCATTTGACTAGAGGTCATCATAGTGTCTTATATGAGGACGGTCATGCTTTGGTGATGTCGGATGTTGCTCTGTCAAGGGTCGCTAATACGACATCGTTCGGGTATGTCAAGAATCATATGAAGGTTGTGAATGATCAATAGATGATTCATCACTCTTAGATAGTAAGAATTGTGATCTACATTTTATCCAGTTAAGTTGATAATGAAATCATTGGCCAAGGTGAACTTATAAGTTGAGAAGGATTTTTCGACTTACATGGGATAAAAGATATGATCGATAATTGAGATTGACACATATTCATATCTCATAATTGATTAGATAAGATTGACAAAAGGATTATAGTTTCACGATAAACAAACAAGTTTGGTTTTGTCATACCACGTGATATTTTCCGTCACATGTATTGCTCTGACACATTGCTAGATGTCAATCTGAGACGACGTATGTGAATTGATGATAAATTAAAAGGGATATTTAATTTATCAATTTTGATTAGATCAAAATAATAATTCACGTCGTTAGATATCGTGATTGGGAACCTAATGGGTCACACACAAAAGAGAATCAGAAGAATGAGATTTATCGATTAATTAATTGACAAGTGTTGGATAATTAATTAATACGGTTGCTTATTAATATGCCCGAATTAATTAATTTATGGACCGAATTTAATTAATTTGATTAATTAAATGTTGAACCGGGTTAAGTTAAAAGATGAACTAGCCCGTTTAGACTTATATTAATAGGCTGCTAGGGTTTGAAAAACAATAATGGAATTTTCATTATTATTACTAGCACGAGAAAAGAAAACCCTAGCCACCATTCTTGTTCTCTGTGTGGATCACCATTGGAGGCTGGACAATTGGACAGCTTGGATTGCAGATCGTGATCATTGGAGTTCGAGAATAAGCAAAAGAGTTTGCAGAATTCATCAAAGGTATTATTCTAAACACAGTTTCTATCCAAACACAATGTAGATCCTTCTTTGGGAATCGAAAATTATTTTAATTCCGCTGCACATGTATAAGTAAGTTCCCAACATGTTTGACCACGACTGGTGTCGGCTGCACATGAGTAAGGGGGCAAGATTACGAGACAACACTTGAAATCATTACAGGGTAGATTGGGCTAGTACGGAAAGCGTGCCTAATCACAGTTGCTTTCACAATTCTAGCTTACAATGCAAAATGGAAACCAGCAGAAGAGCTTGAGTTCACTGGAGAATGTCAAGCACGATTATTCATGTTGCCAAGTAGTGAGACCATGTTTAGTTGGAAAAAAAAAATGTCAACTCTTGTGGACCTAAACAATTTCACACTTGAACTTATATAACAGGAGCCATAGAGAAGATAAAACTAAAGAAATTAGCCATCACGGATTCACGGCCACCCTTATCCATTCCATTTCAAAGTACTATACTGTTTCTGATCCCCTCGCCCAGCTACGAGCTTCATACACTATCCTTTCTTCCTTGGAGCCAAAAATGATTTAGAATCCAGGAGTTTCATCTTATATTGGGAAGTGTGGTACTGGATAATACTAAACAAAAGAAAAAAAAAACTAACGTTTTATTCCTTACACCGCCTAGTACTGTACGTGTAGCGACCAAGAATTTTTAAATAAAATAAAATTATTTTCTCGAAAATTGTGTCGCTAAATTTTAAACCCCAACGTTAAAGTGAAAACGCGTTCGTCTAGCCGTTATAATCGAACTTAAATTATTTCAAATCGAATTCGTTTCCAAATAAGTTTAAAGTATTAATTTCTTGTTATTTTATTTTTAAATCCAAGGTTTAGTAGAATTAAGTAAAATATATATGCTCTATAATTATATTAAGTCCAACTTCTCAATCCAATTACATAGGCCCAATTAAATATGTCCAAATCGAAATTTTAATTCTTTTTAGCCCAAATTCATTTAGATCTATTGCTTTTAAGTCCAATTAGAATATTTCCAAAAGCCCAACTGCTTGGCCTAATTACTCACCTAGAAGTTTGTGCTCTAATTTTCTACTATTCATATGCACTCTTTCCCTCCATCATCACCATTGTAGCATTCTAGCAGCTATTCTTTTTTTAGATAAGCTTTCTCTCTTTTCCTCAATTTTTGGAAATTATTGTGGATGCTAGAAGATCAATTTCTAGCATCAACACCATCTCCCCCTCACACCCTTAACTCTATTTTCATTATGGGTCACCACTGATACTAGAACGACCATTTCTAGCATCAACACTGTGTTGGGATTCTACTTAAGCATGCACAGCGAAATTAGAACAAATTTCGATTCTCAAATAGGATCTGCTTTATGTTTAGATAGAAACTGTGATAGAAATAATACCTTTGATGAATTCTGCAAACTGTTTTGCTGATTCACGAACTCCAATGATCACGATCTACAATCCAAGCTGTCCAATTGTCCAGCCTCCAATGGCGATCCACACAGAGAACAAGAATGACGGCCAGAATTTTCTTTTTTCGTGCTAGCAAAAATAATGAATAATTCTCTAAGGTTTTTCAAACCCTAACAACCTATTAATACAAGTCCAAACGGGCTGGCCCATCTCTTAACTTAACCCGGTCCAACATTTAATTAATCAAATTAATTAAATCCGGTCCATAAATTAATTAATCCAATTAATTAATTCGGGTCTATTAATAAGCAACTCAATTAATTAATTATCCAACATTTGTCAATTAATTAATTGGTAAATCTCATTCTTCTAATTCTCTTTTGTGTGTGACCCATTAGGTTCCCGATCACTATGTCTAACGACGTGAATTATTATTTTGATCTAATCAAAACTGATAAATTAAAATACCCCTTTTAATTTATCATCAATTTACATTCGTTGTCCCAAATTGACATCTAGCAATGTGTCAGAGCAATACATATAACGAAAAATGTCACGTGGCGTGACAAAACCAAACTTGTTCGTTTACCGTGAAACTATAATCCTTTCGTCAATATGATCCGATCAATTACGAGATATGAACGTGTGTCAATCTCAATTATCGATCATATCTTTTATCCTACTGTTAAGTCAATGTAAGTCGAAAACTCTTTTTCGACTTATGAGTTCACCTTGGCCAAAGATTTCATTATCAACTTAACTGGATGAAATGTAGATCATAATCTCTTACTATCTAAGAGTGACGAATCATCTATTGATCATTTATAACCTTCATATGATTCTTGACATACCCGAACGATGCCTTATTAGCGACCCTTGACAGAACAACATCCGATATCACCAAAACATGACTGTCCTCACATAAGGTACTATGATGACCTCAAGTCAAAGGACCAATTCCACTACCGAACGTTAGAGATTAACCACTAACACTGAGATAGTTTTCCATGTGGAATCTCTCAGCGGGTCTCCAATGTTTTGTTCTATAACAAAACATTCACGTGTTCATTCAAGTGTCTCCACACTTTAGCTTGTGAGATCAACTACTTACTTCATAAGTAAGAAATGCCACACGTGATGGACTATCCGTAATAACGATATTCGTATCTTGTTATTACATACAACCACAGACGATTTAAGATTAAGTCATATATAATTTGTATCTCACAATCACAACTCTTTGTGATTAACAAATCACCAAAACTTAAATTTACGGATTCTATTATTTAATTAATTAGAATATTAATTCAATAATAAATCTTGCCATAAATATGCATCGATTATATATACATTAAAAGTGCTTATGTCCAAAGTTGATTGGACCTAGGGCATAACACTTACACGCTGAACTCCACAAGCTGCAATACCATGCAACCCACCCACCCACAAACCACCGTTCACCATCAACACTGCATCCCTCAAGTTTAACCATTAGCCACTGCAACCATCTCCTCACCACCACCAACACTCCACTCACGAGACCAACCTCCACTGTCCAAAACCGTAGCCCAAATCACCATCAACCAACAACCTCAAAAACGAGCCTGCAAAAACTGCCACCAACACCACCCACAACAACCACCTCAAACCACCATCACCATCCACTTCAAACCACCAACATCACCTCAAGGCCACCAAAACCGAGCTCAAAAACCGACTGCCAAAAACCCACCACCAACGCCCCACCTCAAGCCACCAACAACCCAAAACCGTGACCAGGGCCGGTCCTGTAATTTTCGGGGCCTGAGGCGAACTCCGAAAATTAGCCCCCCCCCCCCCCCCCCCCCAGAATCAACGTAAACATTATGCAGCGTATTGCTAATTTAAAACAGAACAATAGAACAACAAACAAATATAAAGAACAAAAAATTTATGTTATAAAGTAATAAAACCAACAAGAGTTCAAACAATTAGTTAAATATTATTCGTCTTGCTGTTTTAGAGGTAAAAACATTAATCATTCTTATAGCCGACCAGACCACAATTACATAAGCCGACAAGACTTCAAACATTTTCAATATATTCAATATCAAGTTAGAGTAAGCCATTGCTTACTTGAGAAGTAAAATTTCGACAAAAATATGGAATTACACCCTTCAGAATCCCACCGTCACATCTCACAAGCCCTGAAAACAAAATCACATTAAGAAGACAAGGGGAATTTTATATGGTTTCCAGATAACAAATGGATAATTTTAGAAAATCTATTTTGGTTCTATATTCAGACAAGTTATTGCAAAATTCATGTTCCTTTTGCCTTAAACATTAATTTTTCCATTTTTTTTTTTTTTTTATCATTTTTTCTCTAGAACTCAAATGACCCTTGCAAGCTCTATATGTAGAACCACCTCCCTTGTCCATGTCTAAGCTGAAAATTTTATTTATTTAAAATTTGTATTCAAGCTCTACGTCAACAAATTAAGACAAAAAAGTGAGGTATTCAAGGGCAAATGAACACTCACATTAACCTTTAAAGCTTCCAAATTAGCTTTTCTCGAACTGGTGGTGCAATCATTGATCCATTCAAGTTTCCTATTAGCAAAATTACCACTAATAAACCCTGAACAAATAATCAAGAATTTAAATAACTAATCATACCAGAAGCTTAAAGATGAAGGTAAATAAACTAAGATGATCAACTAACATCATCTGGTTAGACTGGATAAGGTAGAAAACAAAAAGATTGTAGTTTTCCATGAAAAGTGGGGAGGCAGCATAAACACACAAGACATGTAAAACCCCAATTACCTTTTTTGTAAATACGAATCGAATTTATTCCCTCACAATGTTATATGAATACAATAAATCCAAACCAAGAAAATAATAATAATAATCCATGGGACTCACATAATTATATCATAACAAATCCATGCCCGAAAACCCAAAATCAAAAGAAGAGAAAATAGAAAAGGTAATCAAATAACTCAATGCCTCAAAATAGCGAAAAGTGAGAACAAAATAGATGTCCCAGTTACGGCGCTGAAGATTGGCAAAGAAAATGCATCTACGGTTGTCCGGCATCGGGAGACGGGAGGGGGACTTGGGAGAGTCGGTGAAGTGAATCGTTATTGCCCCTTTGTCTGTTGAGTGTTGAGTTAGGTTTTAAAAAAAAAAAAAAAAATTATTGGGCCAAAAATGAGGCCCCTCCAGTTTTGGGCCTGAGGCGCAGGCCTCATCCGCCTCGCCTCAGGACCGGGCCTGACCGTGACCTCCACCAGCAGGCAACTCCAAAACTCACGGCCGAAACTCATTGTCGAACCCAACTACACACAAACTGCAAACTCACACGCATTTCGACAGCTACTCCATCTCAATGCCCAAACCACCACCAACACCTCACCTCTGAAAACCCACTGCCCAAAAACTGCAACCACCGTTTCAGTCACAAAACCAACTCCAAAATCAACAACCCCAAAATCCAACCAACACCCACTACTCCACCACAAAAACCGAGAAAACAACCAAAAACCCAAACACTTACCTCTTTTACCGTAAGGAAAAACTCGAAATCCGAACCTCCTAACTTTCGGACAGCACCATAAAAATCCCCCACTTACCACGAGCACCGGCGCCACCACGTTGGTGGCTCTGCCACCGACCGTTCGACCGGTGGTAGAGTTTTGTGCCCCTTCCCATCGCTTTTTCTCCCTCTCTCGCCTCTGTTCGTGAATGGAGGGGAGAGAAAGAGAGGGGGGATGTGAGATTTATTTTAACTTTTACTTTTTTAGAAATTGCCCTTAAGCCCCCAATTTTTTAAAATCGATTTATTTTAGTGCCACAGTTTGAAGCACTCTTAATTTCAGTCCTTAAATTCTCATTTTCAATTTTAATGAATTTCAATTTAGTCCCTAACTTCTAAAAGTTATTATTTCAGCTTTTAGCTTTTATTTTCAGCTTTAATAAGATTTGCAGTTTAGCCCCTAACTTTTAAAAATTATTATTTTAGTCCTTAAACTTTTATTTTCAAATTTAATAAATTTTCAATTGAGCCTCTAAACTTTATTTTATCATTTTAAGCTATTTATTTCAGTTTAACAGATTTTCAATTAAGCCCTTAAACTTTATTTTATCACGTCAAAATTTTAAAGTTTTGAAATATTAATTCAAAACTTATTTTCTATTTTGACTAGACGAAACGTACGGACGATTAAGAGTTTGAGATTACTTCCCGCTCCATTTTTGCACGTAACTCGAAATTATTGAGGTAAACTCGCCTCCATTAATTAGTTTAAATTATAATTGCATGTTTTATGTGAATTTACGTAATTTATATGCTTTAATGCATTAGATGAGAATATGTCATATGAGATATATGATGTTGTTATGTTTGCCATAATTTATATGCTTTAATCTATGAGAAAGATGAGAATGTTATGCATAACTTATGTGCTTAAATGCATGAGACGAGACTACACACATCCTATGATTTTAAAGAGCCTATGATTTTCAAGAAAATGAGCTAAAGATGATGATGATGATATCACGTTATATATTGTATAAGCACGTGTTCAATCATTTTGTAAATTAATTATCGACGATGAGTCTACTGAGTATTTTTTCGAAATACTCATTCCGTTATTTTAACATATTTGCAGATTTCGGAGACGATCGGGTGTGATGAGCAGTGGTAGCATAAATTGAAATTTGTAATTATTCTAAATTATCTAAATGAGTTTTGTTGCCAACGATATTTACCGTTACGAATAGGATGTGATTTTTAAAATTAGATTATTTCCGCAAATTTGATTATTAAAAATTAGGGCAAAAGACGATGACGTGGCAATCCGGGTTAACGGAACTCGGGGCGCTACAATACGTATCAAAGTTAAAACACTCCACCTAAAGCACCTATGTTCTACTTGCAGCCAATACAATCACAACCTAACTTGCACAAGATTCATCAACCGAAGCTATTGGTAGTCCCAAGGGGACGGCATCCTCCTATAATAAATAGTTAGCAGTACTGAACAAGCGAGTCATCAGTCCGGGGAAAGAAAATGGAACTCGCTATGCCTTCAGTACAGAGGTGATTCTGTTCATACTTCAGACTGATCATTAATACAACACTATGATTGGAAAATCATGAAAAGATATAGGGCTACAAGGACAGAACAGTTCTTACTTTTCGTTGAAGTTTCTGATACTCGTTATCTTCTACATATAATGTTCTATTAATATGATAGTATTACGTGTACAATATGAGCTGGATATCCTTTCCAAAATATAAGGCATAAAATGATCAGTCTTGCATTCCGAGAGGGCTTCAGTTTATGTTAAGTTCCTTGCTTGGGTCAACACCTTTATCCTCGGAGGAAGAAGCTTTTTCAAAAGAAATAATGCCACTGAGCATCATATTGCCTATATCTGTCTCAGTAAGGCTTGCTGACTTGTCATTGTCAGTTTCTTCTAATTTTTCTTCAACTCTGTAATAAACCTTCAGAAAGCAGTAAACAGATGGAAATTGAGTTTACGGGTTTTTTTCGGTACAAACAGACCACAAACATTTAGCTTCACAAGAAAAAAATAAATCGTGTTATGTCAACTGATCTAATATTCACATGTTCAAACTCGACGACTTTGACCTGGTGTTAGGCAGGGCAGATACAGACAACATTGAAAAGAGGATGATGTTGTAAAACTGGCAAATCGAACTCTTGTTATGCTCCTTCCACACGGTTTTGCTTTTACGCATGACAAACAAGTTCATACTCAGTCAAATACGAATAAATACCATCAGAACATGGTCTTGAAATTGCCAAATTTGATTTCTATAACACAGATAAAAAAATGAAGCAGCATATTTGCCTCGGTACTAGTTTTGAAAGTAACTGTTAAAAAGAACACTCAGAAGTTTGAGGTAAAATTCATCCGAGAATGACTTTAACAAAGAAGGTAAAATGGCTTCAACTTGTTCCACTAAAATTGCATCTCTCGTCAACAAGAGTTCATTTAAGTCTATGCAAAACATCCCCCGACCATGTAAGTAATTATATTTTATCTTAGAATGTATCACCATTACTCAATGGCATATATTTTCATTTTTAATCTTATCAATTTCAGTAGAATAAATATCCATCTTCACACCCTCATTTAAGCTGCATTCATGTCATGGACATTTTATCCTTTAACGCCCATATAGTTTGTGCATATAGAAGGGTCACTGATAGACAATAAATGATGTTAGCAACAGTATACCAATCTTGATGATTATTGCCACATAGACACTTCAAAGATCAAAATAAGTATTCTAATTTGTACCAACGAATAAGTATGACCCCAAAAATAATAATTCCTAAAAGTAAATGCAAAAGGGTTGTAGTTGGAATCATACCACACATGTACGAGCAGGAGAGAGTACTTTGAAGGAATTGGGACGGTTATTGAAATTTGTTTCAGGGACTCCAGGTAATCCTTCTGGGGTTGTGAAATGATCTGAATCATGACCCACCTGCCATCACAAGTTATCTGATGTCAAGCCATCATGAAGACGTTAACATCATATGAAAAATTATACTCCAGAACCAAACCAATCAATTTTCAACCAACCCATCAACCAGGAACTGTAGTACAATCGGCTCTTCTAAAGATTGTACATAAGCCAGCAATAGTTTTTTAGCCATGTCATGCCAATCTTCTGGATATATCTTTTGGCTCTAGTGTTTCAAAACTTTCTGAATATCGAGGATTGTCTTCCATTTCTTTTTTCTTTTTCACCCATCATCTTATTTCAAACGAATAAAAATCCTTGTAAAGTTCTTGTACTAAAATATGGCTCAAGAGATTTTAAAATAATCAGTAGTGTTTTATCAGAATGCAAATGCACAGGAGCTATGCTTTCCAAGAACACAGGCATCATTCCACAATTCCACAAGTTCAAATAGGATAGGGTTAATGAAATGGGGAGGTGAGAAAGAATGAAATCATTAACAAAACAGTTACAAATACAAAACCAATTTAGTTTTAGGACAAATTACATTTGAGTTCCCCAACCTGTACATAAAAGTAGCACTCGGCTCCCCAAACTATTTATTTTAGCATTTGGGTTCCAAACTGTGCAATTTTGTAGCACTTGGTCCCCAGTAGACACAAACCTTTTCAGTTTGGCCATTAAAAAATCACTTGGAGCACACATGAAACTCCTTTTGCTTGGCCTAATGGGTAAACACAAATATTTCAATAATAAAATAACTAAAAATGAAGAGAGAAACAAAAAGGAGAGATTAAGGGAAAATAACAAAAGCCCCTCACATCACCCCTTGCACCCATATGCTACCCCATCGCACAAACCTCAGCAGTTTTCCCAGATTCCTGGCATAACTTTCCCTTCAGTTATGCAGAGAGACCTATTGTAGAAGTAATTTACTTACCTCAAGTATGAAAATGTATAGGGAGCCAAAAAGGTTTTACTATAATCATTATTGGTCTAGAAAAAGCCACATAGGGTGCTATGGTGTGAGAGAGAGAGAGAGAGAGAGAGAGAGAGAGAGAAACATTGTTATTATCATTCGTTAATGACAGTTTTAATTGATGAAAATAAGAGGGAACATATTATAAGTTAGATTTAGAAGGAACATATTAAAATCTAACGGTTTTAGGTAAAGCACAATGAAGACGAAACAAATAGAATGTCGTTTTATTATGTAGGAATAACATGTCCCCTTAAGTAATATTTAGTTACTTAGATTAATGATTAATGAGTAGTAGAACAGAAATAACATATTTTCATATGGTTGTCAATGCTTTGATTTGACTGGATCTTCTGCTAGATGTGGAAATTGATCAAAGTAGGTCGTGGATAAAGATTTGCGTAGCTGACTTAGTTTGTTGGCTGTTTTAGAAGCATGTTTAAATATGTCTAAGACATCAAAAGCACTGGTTGAAAAGGTGAGGTTGGAAAGGACTTGTAATAATTTCATGTTTTGCATTTTCTTGATTATGAAATAACTCCATTAGGGCATGAAAGCTCTTCCATCAGTTCATGAGTTAAGCCCTTCGTGTACTAAACACTTGGAGCATATTTGGCTAACCTTAAAAAAGTTCACGTATTAAGTAAAAGAATAATATCTTTATTGGTTGAAATTGCAAATAAGTTGCGTATTTCAATACTAAAGTAAGAGTTACTTTCAAAATAAGTAACTTGTTTTAGGAAAAGTAAAATTAAGACAAAACAGATAGAATGTCATTTTATCATAGCAGGAATAACATGTCCCCTTAAGTAATATTTAGGTACTCAGATTCAATTATTAATAACGAGTAGTAGAACTGAATTAACATGTTTTCATATGGTTGTAAATGCTTTGATTTGACTGGATCTTCTGCTAGATGTGGAAATTGATCAAAGCAAGTCATGGATAAAGATTTGCATAGCTGACTTCAAGTTTATCAAGTATAAGACTTAGTTTGTTGTTATCTGATTTAGAAGCATGTTTAAATATGTCTAAGATGTCAAAAGCACTGGTTGGAAAAGAAAGGTTGGAAAGGACTCAAAAGAATTTCATGTTTTGCATTTTCTTGACTATGAAAAACTCCATTAGGGCATGAAAGCTCTTCCATCAGTTCATGAGTTAACCCCTTCGTGAACTTAAGACTTGGAGCATATTTGGTTAAGCTTAAAATGTTTACATATTAAGTAAAAGAATAATATCTATATTGGTTGAAATTGAAAAAAAGTTACTTACTTGGATATAAAGTAAGAGTTACTTTCAAAATAAGTAACTTTTTTTTTTTCTTTTTTACTTAAAAAGTAAGGGGAAAAAAGTCATCCAAACATGTTTGGAAACAAAAAGTTACTTAAAAATAACTTTACTTATTTTAAGCTTGCCATGCAAGTAAAATGAGCCCTAGGTCATAGGGGTTTGAATTTTTAGCAAAAGGAGAGGAATGTATAACATGTTCCTTACTCTTCCAAGTCCACCATATTCCCTAGCATCACTGTTCAGTGCAACTCTATATTTCCCCGGCAAGTCACAACCAACTTTGTATCTGTAAGTTGCATGTACAAGTCAAAACCATAAGAATAACATACAAAACTTGGTATCCAACAAATCGAACCATAATATGTAAATGTGGAAATAACTCCGTGATTAGGCAAGCCATTTAGTTCATAAAAAAAATATACCCTTCATATGTATTTACTTGGTGAAAGTTGAAGACAAATACCAGGTCTCCCCTCTCAAAGACAATGACCTGCGATGTAGAGAAATAAATTAATGAATAAACACAAGCACCAAATTCTATTGTATATGAACAAAAACTGACGGTACTAGTAATCTTCAAGCGAATTGATTCTTTCTCCTGAAACTTTTCAAACAAGAATACTGGAATATAGGAAGTCTCATGTACTAAAATTTGTGGCATCATTCTAAACCACACTATATGAATATGTGTGCACATGCGCATTGCACCAAGAATCTTTGCATCCATAAAATTCAATCAAGTAGAGCACACTATAAAGAATCATATATAGCTTTGACAATATGTATATAAAACATCTGTACCTTGTCATCTTCATCCATGCTGCTCACGATCTGTTTTTCTGATGCAAGGAACGAAAATTTTTCGTCGAGTAAATTCATAGCTCTGTTAAAAGCATTCAGGAACTGCATTTCCAAGGACAATTGGGCAAAATGTTGGATTTGAGATGCACATATTAGAATGAAATATATATAAATTGGTTCCAGGTAAATGGTTCATGGGAAAATGTAATAAGTTCATAGAAAAGATTAAATAGAAAAGGCTATTACATTCTTGGTTAAGAGCAAGCATAAGATTGTATTTAGTTGTGAGCAAGGACACCCAAAATGTCAGTGCCCACGTGCCTTGGACACTCCAAGACAAGTGTTTGACTTGTGACATTGAGTGTCTTATTTTCTTTATTGGTCAAATGCAAGAGACATGGGCATGAAATGCCTCAAACAAGTAAACGACAGGTCACTTGGCATTTCCTATGTTTTTCAGTTTTTGACATGCGAGGGACCCGACCCCAACATGTCAAGATTCAAGGACATGATAAACTTTATGTTCTAAATCTGAAGTGTTAAAATAGGAAAAAAAAATTGTAATAAAAAATGTGTAAAAAAGTCACGTGATTGTTAGAAAAACTGTAAAGGATTCAGGTTTAAATTTATTTTATATCTACTACACTCTCTTTCTGATATGTGAATATTTGATTTCATTTGCACTAGTAATACAAAGTAACCAAAGTTATTTAAATAGACATTCTAATTCAAAAAATTTAATCAAAGCCAATTTTAAAGTAATTTAACTGATGTGTCCCCAAAGTGTTTTGGTCTAATGTAATTGAAACCCACCATGTCAATTTCTTTGTGTTCCCGGTCCCATGTCCCGTCTCCTAATCCATTCTTCACAACTAATTAGTTTCACCATATCATGGCTCTAAATAGACCTGATATAACAAATATGAAATAGATAGATTGCTCGTACATGGCACTTAAATTTGATTGAGAAATCTTGGGAACTTGATAATAAAAACTGTATTAAGTAATCAAACAAGAGTGAACAAACCAAGTTTTTCATATTTAATATCAGCGAAATTTAACCTTGTATCTTAGATGATCTGTATCCACAAGGTTCCATTGGCGTCTGCACTTATCATGACTAAAGTCATTGCCTTCTCTAGGAAAATCAATCCAGTCCGGGTGGCCAAACTGCAATATAGATTACATTGTTATTCAGTGTTTCTATGAGGGTGAAGGGAAGTATCTGAACACTACCATTTTTGTAAGCTATATTTTCAATTCACCTTTTCTATTACATAGTAGCCTTCTAACAGATTACTAAACCAGTGCAATTAACTCTTTCCTCAAGGAAAAAAAATTAATAAAAACTCTTCAGTCTTCCCCAGGGGATTAGCTTCAAACATTTCATGGTATTAATCAGCTTTTACAATAAGAAAGATCAGCTAAGTAGCATAACTTCACCAATCTTACTCAGGTGTCTCATCTATATGCATAAATGATATTTCGAAGTAGAGGGGGCTAAGGAAGTCCTTTTATTGCCAAATTGCATTCTCGTCAAAAAAATATTTATTTTTGTTTTTGAAACAAAGGAGAATTGATTATTCAATATCCTTTTATTTATTTGATATAGGAATGGAAGGTAATTTTAAACTCTTCCAATGCAAAAATCTAAATTAGCCCTCCAAAAACACGAACCTTGGATATAAGAAAACTACAAAATTTTATTATATTATCACTCATCAAGTTTAATAGTTTGATGATAAAATAGCCAACTGGATGTTTACCTCATTTCCCATAAAATTAAGGTAGCCATCTCCTCCTAACGCCATTGTCATGAAATGAATCATCTGCAGAGAAAATTATCACTTTAAACAACTAGACATACCACTGTTCGAAGCCACAATATCCAGAAGGCATTTAATACATATGGATGAGACAAACCTTGTGAAGTGCAATTCCTCGCTCAATAACTGGAGAAGCATCTGTCAAACAGGACATACCAGTATACATTTCTTTGTCCATTAGCAAAAATGCAATAGTTTTGTCACCCACAATAGCCTACTCATATCATCAAGCAGGAAAAAAATATTAGATTGGAGAAAGAAAAGCAATGCAAGATGCTAAAGAGATGAAAATCAAAAACAATTTTGGCCGTTTCTCTCATTGGAGAAATATATGTTTCTGTGAGTTACATTTCTAGAAAGCAAGTTTGATCAGTAAACATTAACTAAGAGGAAGAATCAACATAATTATGAAAATATTTTTGAGCCTTTCTGGTGTAATTTTTGGAGATAGGTCTAGATAGAGCAGTGTGGATGAAGAAGATCCATGTAGCCAACCCCACATACGCATGGGATAGGGCTTTGTTAAATCGAGTTCAGTTGCATATACCTGATCATGACTCTCTGCATAAGCTATACACTTCTCAGTGTATCTCCTATTTGTCAAGCAACAAGTTATTTCCTTCATCGACCATTCTTCATCTTGCTTATTCTTCGCGTAGTCAATCCACTTGTCAGGAATGGCCATTGCCAGGCGGTAGTCAAAACCTATCCCTCCCTCAGAAACAGGCCGACAAAGTCCAGGCATACCAGAAACATCTTCAGCAATTACAGTTGCATCGGGCCAGATATTATGGATTAGATAATTGGCCAACATCAAATATATCACGGCATCAACATCTGTAGCCTCACTATAGTACTCATTATACTTCCCAGTGAATGTCATGTCAATTCCATGGTGATGATACAACATTGAGGTCACTCCATCAAATCGAAATCCATCAAATTTAAACTCATCTAACCACCACCTCAGATTGGATAGAAGGAAACGAAGAACTTCCCAGTTTGAATAGTTGAATAATCTGCTATCCCACAATGCATGGTAACCTCGCTCCCCAGTATGAAAATAAGAATCTTGAGAGCTTTGTCCAACATCAAAACCATTAAGGCCGTCAGTGACATTATTACTTGCATGGCTGTGAACAACGTCCATCAACACTCGGAGACCTAAGCTATGTGCTTTATCAATCAAATACTTAAGGTCCTCTGGAGTTCCTGATCTACTACTTGCTGCAAAAAAGTTCGTGACATGATAACCGAATGATGCATAGTAGGAATGCTCCATCACAGCCATCAACTGGACTGTATTATAGTTGTTTGCTTGAATGCGAGGTAAAACATCATCAGCGAACTCTCGATATGTATTTATACGGGATTCTGAACTACTCATTCCAACATGTGCTTCATATATTCGCGGAGCCTTGGGCTTAGGTGGATGAGGGTATTTAAACTGGTACCTGCAAGGTTGATTAAGGAATAGGCTGTTTATTGACTTCTTGTAGTTTCTTTTCGAGGAGAACTGAGTCTCCTACCAAATTGTATTTTACCAATTGAAAATTGGCAATAGAAATTTCTTTTGACCAATATTATTAGACCATGTGAAAAACCATCTCAAATTTAGTACCTTGAATGTTGTTCCAATTGATCGAAGAGCTCATGAAATAGTAAAAGTTACCTTTCTGAAGGTGGTGGGTCCCAGTACACTCCATCATAAGGTGCAGCAAATTTTGTAGGGTCCTGAGTGGCATACTTTATCCAGGCAGGGATCCTGTCAACCCATACTCCATCGCTATGCTTAAATCTGATTTTGACTCTTGAAGTGTGTGGAATGGCAGGATTGCCGTCAGAATCCGGAATTTTGATACTCCACACACCAAATTGATTCTTATCCATCTTGTGATTTACACCATTCCACTCATTAAAATCACCGACGACTTCAGCTTCCCTGAGTTCCAAACAAGGTAATTATAAAGCTAACATACATGCCAAAATAAGGACAATCGCGTTGCCAGACCTAAAATCGGGAAAAAATGTGATAACAAATCTTATTTCTAGGAGCTGAAGGACTCACTGAGCAGCAGGGACCCATTCACGATACACAATGAAACCTTCTTCTCGGTTAAACCCAAATTTAGAATAACCTGAAATATAAGGTGTTTAGTCATTGAAAATAAATGAAAAATGTTTCCATTCGGTGATAGAAAATTCAATTTCATGTGAGCCTTGGATTCATAGAGTTAGATATGACTGTATTATGAAATTTTATTTGTATGCAAACATTGGCACTTTCAAGGTGAACTTTTACATGTCCAACAAATATATTGGTGAAAAAAAGGAAGACACTTTTATTTCGTCATTACCTTGTGCAAATTCCTCAAGGCTTCCTTCATGTATTTCAATGAGTTCTTTCTGATCTAAGTATCTCTTCATTCTATAATTGAAATGATCTTTATAAGGTTCCAAGCCTGGATCTAGACTGATCAGGCCAATATTATCAGTGTCTTCTTCCACATTCGTCATTGTTGAATTATCACCAGTCAGCACTGCTGAAAGAGATAACCTCCCCACCTAGTGGGAATTGCACCAGAAAATTACGTAATTATGAAAGTATAGGTAATAATAAATCTGAGAGAAAAAGAAGGATATCATTTTTTTTTAAAGACCAACTCTTCCATAACAATTTAGGATTTTTACATCATGTGCCAAAAGTCTGATTTAGTCTCATCTTGCTTTTCATTGCTGGTAGAGATAAGACAATTTAGGATAAGAAACTAGGACTGGAAAAATATGATCAGAGGCATTCTTATGGTGGAAATCATGATCCACAGGGAAAAAAAATAACTACTGTTCTTCATCTCACTTGATCCACCTAACACTAAAGGTTGATGGGACAATCAACATGTACTACTGTCACCAAGTATAATATTGGTGGCAAGGTTAAGGCATCAGTTACTATTGGAGAATTGTCTGAAATTGTATTTAAGTACTACACAAGATGAACATGAAAAGCTAAAACATACCTTTTGAGCCGTTATGATACGTAATGGGGAAATATTAATGTCATTTGTAAGCAATTTCCGAGGACCAAAGATTGGTCCAGTTGGTTGTGATGTGACAGACCTACCACTCGATGCCTGTCAAAAAAAGTTGCACAACAGGATATATGAATTGTTGAAAAATTACTATAATTTGCATAACTAACTTTGATTAAATAGACTTTACAGTTTCAATTATGGATTTCAATGTGGAAGATCAATATCCAACCATTGAGCAAAAAAGGATCGGACTTTCCTTTTTACATTTATTTAAGGTCATTGAAGGCTTAGGCCATGAAGCAACATAAAGTCTAATAGTATGGTACCCCATGATACTTACCTTGCCTTTTATTTCAAAAATTTAACTATTGATCTCTACTTTAATTTCAACATGAAAACTTGCCATTGTTCTTGAATCATCACCTCAACTAAAAAGTCAAGCTTTTATACGAAAGAATTTTGTTTATATTTATACATCAACACATCCCCGATTTCATAAAATTTTCATAAATAGGCAATAACAGGACTAAAACCTCAGCATGCTCTAAGCAACCATCTTATTGTTAAGCCTAAATTGTTAAGAAAATACTAACTCATATATATCTATATGCAAACCTGATTCATTTTTCTTCATTCCAAAACTCCGTAAATTGAAGGATTAACTCATTTAATAACTTGGAATTAGAAATGACCTTTAAACAGTTATCATGTATCATCACAATGTTGCCAGAACAAGTAATTCATCTCTTAATTCTCTTTCACTTCATTTCAAGTTAACGCCCCAAACGAAGAACAACGACGAAAAAAAAAATCTGCTCATACTTCCGAAAATTCAAGCTCCAAGAAACTTGATCAAACTATCAAACACAAATAAAAAGAAAATGTAAGAAAGTAGAGTGTAGTGAATTACCGACGATGAGTCGCTTCTTGGAACCGGAGTGCGGGACCCAAGAGCAGGTACTGAGAGAAGATTGCACGAACTGTACATTTTAATCCAAAGGAAAAAAAAAAACGCTTAATAAAAATTTCTATGCTCCAAGTTCACTTGTATTAAAGTTTGATACTTGGAGTGCAGTGGACAAGGGTTTTGCCCTTTGTACAGAAGTAGGGGCCACCTCTCACATGAGGTGTGTCCCACGCGGGACCCACCTCAATAAAAAAAAAGTAAAAAAAATTACCCACTCTCCAAGTGTGTGTTTTGTGGGGGCTCTACATGTTTCAGTGGACAAACAGAGAAGCGCATTTGGTTTTCCTCGATATGATTGATCGTGCAATGACACAAATTATGCTCCGTTAAAATAAGAAAAATTCTAGGGTGACAGGCTCAAGCACCAAGCCAAAACAGGGCGCGTACGTGGCGCCTCCCTATTGGAGGACCGCCTAATCAATGTAAGCACCACATAGGCGCCTTGTTTTTGGCTCGGTGCTTGAGCCTGTCACAATAGCAGGGCCCTAAAAATAAGGAAAAAGTCGTCCAAATCATTGCTTTGCAGCGCCACGTGACAACTTATGCTCCGTTAAAAATAAGTCACGAGTATAAATAATTCTCGTTAGAATTATCCACATTGACGTGACAACAAATGATTTGACTTTTTTTTTATCCCTTCATCTTTCAATCAATTCTCACGTTCTCTGTCAAATTTTATTTTTATATTTATAGCATGATTGTAAAAATAAATAGAAACTTTTTTCTTATTTTGGCTAAAACAAATGTGAAAACAATAGGGAACAATTAATGTAGGAATTAGGTTGCTATATGTAGCTAACACCTTGAACACTATAAACGTAGACACTTGATCATTGATAAGCTCAAAACGCATGTCGATATTTTTGTTACATGCATATTCTGTCCGGCCTGCCTACTGTGAATCAATGTATATAGTTACACACTGTCAAATGAATAATGCTCCTTGGACAGGTTCAAAGGCTGGGATTGAGGGATAGGGCGATGTGGCATATAATAATTGGGTCTTGTGTTTTTTTTTTTTTAAACCATCCAATCATGTGTCGACACGTATTCCCCAATTTTTAACTTGTCTTTAAACTTGTTTGTGTAGCATAATTGCTATCAAAATTGGACGGGACAGGAAGATATTGATAAAAAAAAATTATCCTTTGATGTGGAATAGAATTTGACCCTGACCTTCAAGTAGCAAACAAAAACGAGATATTCCTGCACAATTTCAAAACTTGATAAGAAATGAAATTTCAATTTGAAGGTAACATCCAGCTTAATCCCTATCTGAAATAGAAGTAAGCCAAAATTAATCAGTGATTGAAAACGTTCACTTAGAACAAACCTACAAATACACTTTCAACAAAAGGAAACTGAAAAATAATAATAATAATAATAATAAATCGTGATGATGAAAAAAAATGAGACTTCAAATATATCCACCTCTTACGGTTCTTCTAAAGGAGATACTGATTTTTTTTTTTTTTTTTTCCCTTTTGGGGAAGCAACCAAAAATGCAATCTTCTTGCACCGCTAGATAAGATGAATCATGTGTAAACCGTTTGTGGTCTATATGGTCAATTAACTGCCTAGATAACTTCCCATTTGGTTATTGAAGGGAAGTTATTGCTGGAAAAAAAAACCACCCACTTCCATGATGGATGTAAGTTGTAGTGGTTGTTTTATATATATGCACCAGGGTTCCTGCAAAACCCATGTGAAAAAAAATCTCTGTAGATTTTCTCTCTTAATATTGAAAGTCATGTGTTCATTTTTCATCAAGTTAAAAGGGGTTATTAAGTGAGTATTAGCTAGAAGACGTTTGGTGCTTCAAGGACTCATTTCTACTGCATATTTTCAATTAGATATTGGATAACATGTCTGGAGGTATATAATTTATGTCTTACATTTGGTATCAGAGCCATCATTCACGCTTGGTTATTCAGAATTTGTACTGTGCATGAAAATTAATATTCTTGAGATCGTTTTAGTTGTTGCCAATGCAGTATTTATTATCATTAATCTGCATGATGATTTGCATATGGTGATATACATACGCTTTTATTTCTAATTGGCAGTAAGTATACGGAGGCAGGTTAACATTTTGTTAAAGCAGTGTGTTTTAACGAGAATTATTTGAAATGATTTCTTAAATGGATGCTGTGATCAGGGGTGGATCGAGACAAATTTTTTGTGGGGTCAAAAATGAGATTTCAAAAATGTTTAGGTTAAAAAAAAAACTCAAAAAAAATAAATAAATAAAATTTGTGGGGTCATCTGACCCCATGTGGATCCGCCCCTGGCTGTGATGATAGCGTGTATTGACGATTAACAAAAATTTGGCCATGATTGAACATATCAACTAAATTTCTTGAGTTTACCATTGAAATTATTTGCATAAAGTAATAAATGGCTGGCACACATTGATTCAGGCATAAACTGTTCTTTATGTGCAATAAATAATGGGAATTGTTATGATATATAATTGTTTAATGGAATCAAATTATTTAAAGCAGACATACTAATGGCACTGAACTTGAACATACCTTTTGATTATGTTACAACAGTTTACATTTCTATGTTTAAGCAGTCATCTGTTTTCATTGGAATTTTAAGAAATGTAAATAGTGTGGTGGTTAAAATTTATAACACACAATATTTTAAAATTGAGAAATATGTTGAATATTTTGTTGAAGGATTTAGTACATGTTCATCAACCTCCTTAAAAATATTTATTTTAGAGATGTCATTTGAGGTTTCGACATGTTGTTATAACTTAAGATTAGCCAAAGCATCTTTAGTTATAATTTTATGTCTTGAACATAAATCATGTAACGAATTATTCGGTGATATATACGACATCTCGTAAAGTGCAATTAATTAATATGATGATTATTTGGCTCCACAGGGAAATAGTTGTCTTAAGGATTTAATTGCAATAAAGTAATTATTAAATATCAAAACAAGAGATTTCCTAGGCCACAAGTATGAAAAATACTTGTAATATTTGATATTACTAAAGTCTTTGTAAATTCAATGTGTGATAACAACCTCTACCAAGAGGAAGGTTTGAATTTACAAAATTGAATTAGCATTGGTTAATTCAATATAAAGATAGTTTTCATAGCAATTAATGTATGTGTTTATCTTATGCAGTGGTTCCTAGTTTTTTCAATGACACTATTCAAATCCCAATTCTATTTGGTGATAATTTTTCTAACTAGAAGGAGAAAATTCTTCTTACTTTGGGATGCATGATCTCGCCTTGGCGCTCCATGTGGATGAACCCTTGTCCCAACGGAATCAAGTACGCCATAAGAGAGGTCACTATATGAATCGTGGGAAAGATCTAATCGCTTGAGCGTGGGTCTCATGAAGACTCATGTCAGTAAAAGCATAAGGGGATTAATCCCTCAATGTGTAAGGCCAAGGACTTCATAAAGGCTATTGAAGAGCAATTTGTAAGTTCTGACAAAATGCTGGCCAGCACCTTAATGAAAAGGTTTTCAGGCATGAAGTTTGACAATTCTAAAGGTGTGCGTGAGCACATAATGGAAATGAGAGACATTGTTGCTTGTCTTAAATCCCTGGAAATAGAGATTTTCGAGTCATTCCTAGTTCATCTCATTTTGAGCTCTCTCCCTACGAAGTACGGTCCACTCAAAATATCATATAACATACATAAGGAAAAATGGACTATGAATAAACTCCTAACATCAAGAGGAAGAGATGCTGAAACATGAGAAGTTGAAAACTGCTCATCTAACAACTCATAATAAAGAAAATGAGAACAAGAGTAAATACGGTCCTAAAATGAAGAGCAAGATGCTAATGAGGCAAAAGGGCAATAAGGATATCTGTTTCTTTTGCAAGAAAAAAGGGCATATAAAGAAGGACTATTTGAAGTATAAGAAATGGCTCGAAAATAAAGGTACTCTCATCTCTTTAGTGTGTCGTGAATCTCTTTTTGTTAATGTTCCAAACTATACGTGGTGGAATGATTTAGGTACTACAATTCACATTGCCTATACTATGCAGGGCTTTCTAAACCTAAGGAAACCACAACCAAATGAACAAAGAGTTTATTCTGGAAACCAATTGAGTTCAACTATTGAAGGCGTGGGAACATTTAGTTTAGTTTTGAATTCTAGTTTTCATTTGGATCTTAAAAATACCTTTTATGTTCTAAGTTTTTCTCGTAATTTAGTTTCTATTTCAAGACTAGCACCTTTGGGTTTCAAGTTCGTTTTCGAACATAGAAGTTTTAGCTTTTTTCAAAATTCTCTTATTGCTGGACATGGTGTTTTGGTTGATAATTTATATAAATTTGTTTTGAATCCCACTTATGAGTGTAATTTAATTGAACTTCATTGTGATAGTATTAGCATGAAGCATTGTATTGTTAAAGAAAATTTCTCTAAGTTATAGCACATGAGATTGAGACATATCTCCATAGAGAGAGACTTAAGAGATTAGTAAATGATGGAGTTTTATTAACTCTAGACTTTACTGATTTTGGGACTTGTATTGACTGCATAAAGGGAAAAAAGACAAATAAGACCACTAAAGGTACCAAAAGGATTTTGGACATCATCTTCTTTTGCCCTAATTTCAAAATCAATTTTCGCGGAAATAACCTAATTTTGAAATCACATTTGTAATTGACAAACTGTATCGACAAGTAAAATTCATAGAAATTTAAAATTTAAATATCATATTTTAGAAATA
Organism: Fraxinus excelsior; assembly: GCA_019097785.1. Taxonomy (NCBI): domain Eukaryota; kingdom Viridiplantae; phylum Streptophyta; class Magnoliopsida; order Lamiales; family Oleaceae; genus Fraxinus; species Fraxinus excelsior. The sequence continues at coordinate 24,145,241 of CM032634.1, forward strand.
GCGGAAAACGTCAAAATGTTATCAATATTCGAATACAAAAACTTCAAAGAGATAATAATCTTGATAGTTAAATTTTCTATGCCACCACTGCCGGATCAATCACGATCGCCTCCGAAGTCTGCAAATATTGTTAAAAATAGCAGAGTGAGTATTTCGAAGAAATACTCAGTAGACTCATCGCCGATAATTAATTTACAGAATAATTGAATACACACTTATGCAATATACATTGTGATATCATCTTTGGTTCATTTTCTTGAAAATCATATGCTCTTTAAAAACATGGGATGTGGATACTCTTTCTTTCTTGTGCTGATGAGGCACATAAGTTATGCATAACATTCTTTTCTTATCCCATAAGGGATTCTCTTCTTTCTCATGCAATTAAGCATATAAGTTATGGCAAGCATAACAGTATCATATATCTCATATGATAAATTCTCATCTTATGCAATAAAGCATATAAATCACGTAATTCACATAAAGCATGCAATTATAATTTAAACTAATTAATGGTGGCGAGTCTACCTCAATATATCGAGTTTGTGAAAATAGTGCGAGAAGTAACTTCAATCTCTTAGTGGTCCGTACGTTTCGTCTAGCCAATAGAAAATAAGTTTGAATTAGTATTTCGAACTTTAAAGTTTTAAAGTGTTGAAATTAAGTTTAAGGACTTAATTGAAAATTATTGGAATTGAAATAAATGACTTAGAATGATAAAATAAAGTTTAGGGACTAAATTGGAAATTATAATAAAGCTGGAAATAAAAGTTAAAAACTGAAATAATAACTTTTAATAGCTTAAGGGCTAAACTGTAAATATATTAAAGCTGTAAATAAAACTTATATGACTGAAATAATAACTTATATAAACTAGGGACTAAATTACATAACTTTTAAATTAAAAATAAGAAATGTAAGGGCTGAAATTAAAACATAAACAATTAAAGGACTGAAATAAATAAACTTAAAACTTGAGGCTTAAATTAATAATTTCTAAAATAACAATATATATATATATATATATATATATATATATATATATATATATATATATATACACACACAAACAAAACTAATTACAATAAAAAAAAAAAAGGAAAGAAATCTCTCTCTCTCTCGAGGAGTCGAGGCAGGGCTTCGCCCCTCCCTTCTTTTCTTGCTGCCACCACCGACCGGCGGTGGTGGCAGCGCCGGTGGGGGCGCCGGCACAAGGTAGTGGTAGGGGTTCGATTTTGGGACTTTGGGTGCGTGAAATGGAGGTTCAAATCCGAGATGGAAAACGAGGCTAGGGTTCGGGTTTGTGAGTTTCTTGGCTTGACAGTGGTTTGGAGGATGAGGTAAGTAAGTTTCTGATTTTATTTCTTGGTTTTGGTGGTCGATTGGTGGTGATTTTGGGTGATTGAGGTCTCGGTTTGGGCTTGATTTGGGGGTTCTCATTTCTTGTTTTGGGTTTCGGTCTTTGGGGTGTAGTGGCTGCTTGGTGTTGGGGAGATGGTGGTTCGTGGGTGATGCTCTTGGTGGTGGTTGGGGTTGAGCTTTCTGGGTTGATGGTTTTGGGTGTTTCGGCAGTCGGTTTTTGGGTTCGGTTTTGGTGGCTTTGCAGTGGAGGTGCAGTGCATGGTAGTTCGCCATGGTGGTGCTTGGTGTGGATTTTGGCTTGGTGGAAGTCACGGTTTTGAGGTTGCTGTGACCTTGCAGTGGAGGTGGTGATAGTGTTTGGGTCGTGAGTTTTGGCAGTGTGTGTGACATGTTGGTGGTGTTGCAGTGAGTTTGAAAATGGTGTTGTTGGTTTGAGCTTGGCAGTGTTGGTCTCGGCTGCAGTGAGTGCAGTGTTGGTGGTGTTGTGGTGCAGTGACATTGCAGTGGATTGGTGGTCTCGGTTTGGAGGGGTTGCAGTAGACTTGGGTTTGGGGTGTGTTGCTGTTGGCTTTGGGTGGTAACTGGGGTGATTCCGGTCGTGAGTTGGAGTTGCAGTTTTGGTGTTGGTTCGGTGGCTATGGCTTTTTAGTTGGGGCTCGCTGGTTACTAGCTGCAGTTTGGGAGTTCTGCATTTGGCGCTATTGCAGTGAGTTGAAGTTTGTTTTGGTGTTTGAAGTCTGGTTTCGGGTATTGTGAGTGGTGTTTCATGGGTGTGGTGGATGATTGCTTGCAATTGCAGTGGAGGTTGGTGGTAGATTGGTAGTGTTGGTCTCGTGGATTGGCTTGGCAGTGGAGCATTGAGTTAAGGAGATGGTGGTGTTGCAGTAGTTGATGGTGAATGGCTGCATAGTATTGCAGCTTTGGGAGCTCACTGTTGATGCTAGAAATGGTTGTTCTAGTATCAATGGTGACCCAAAATGGAGTTGAAAGTGTGAGGGGGAAATGGTGTTGATGCTAGAAATTGATGTTCTAGCATCCACATTAATCTCCAAGAATTGAGGAAAAAGGGAGAGAGCTTACCAAGATGGTCGTTGTATGAGTGTGAGGAGGGAGGGAATGAGTGTCCTCTATGAATAGTGGAAAAATAGGGCACAAATCCCTAGGGAAAACTAATTGGGCCAAAAGGATTGGGCTATAAGAGATTTTCTAGTTGGGTTTGAGTATAATTGGGCTACATGAATATAATATTCGGTTTTGGGCTCATTTAATTAGACTATAATAATTGAATTGGGCTAAGACAAATAGAATTAGACTAATAAAATTGGACCTTAAAGTATAAAGTATTGGACTTATATTAAATTGAACTTTAAATAATTGGGCTTGAATAATTGGGCTTTCGTGATTGGACTTGAAATTAATAAAATTGGATTTAAATAAAATAATTCGAAATTGATAATAAAATTATTATTTGGGATCGGATTCGATCGAATACATTTGAATTCAATATAATAACGGCTAGACGAACGCGCTTCTCTAAAAATTAGGGTTAACGTTTTAGCGACACGTTTTTCGAGAAAATTATTTTATTTAATTTAAAAGTTCGCGGTCGCTACAACCTTACCCCCTTAAAATAATTTCGTCCTCGAAATTTAAACTTACTTGATCTAATATATCTGGATACCTAGCCAGAATCTCTTTCTCTTTCTCCCAGGTAGCTTCATCGCTATCCTGTCTACCCCATTGGACTTTGACTAACGGAATCTCTTTGTTTCTTAAGACATGGACTTTTCTTTCTATAATGCACATAGGTGTCTCTTCATATGACAGATTCCTTTGAATCGAAATAGTCTGAAAATTTACCACGTGACTTGGGTCGTGGATATACTTTCTCAATAGGGAAACGTGAAAAACGTTGTGTACGGCCGATAGCTCGGGCGGCAACGCCAAACGATAAGCCACGTTACCCACTTTCTCTAATATCTCGAATGGTCCGATAAAGCGGGGTCTTAACTTTCCCCTCTTGCCAAAACGGATAGTTCCTTTCATAGGAGCTACTTTCAAGAATACTTTTCTCCAATTGTAAACTCCAAGTCTTTTCTCCTCTTATCGGCATAGCTCTTTTGTCTATCTTGTGCGGCCTTGATCCGCAGTCTGATCTTTTCAATAGCTTCAACGGTCCTTTCAATCAATTCTGGACCTAAAATTCTTCTTTCACCTACTTCATCCCAATAGACTGGTGATCGACATCGTCGTCCGTAAAGTGCTTCATATGGTGCCATACCAATAGTAGCCTGAAAGCTATTATTGTAGGCAAATTCCACTAATGGGAGGTGAGTCTCCCAATTACCACTCAAGTCTAGCACACAAGCTCTAAGCATATCCTCTAGTGTTTGGATAGTGCGTTCAGACTGTCCATCGGTCTGGGGATGGTAAGCAGTACTAAAATTTAATTTAGTACCCATCGCTACTTGTAAACTCTTCCAGAATCTCGATGTAAATCTCGGGTCTCTATCTGATACAATGGAAGCTGGTACTCCATGAAGTCGAACAATCTCTCTAACATACAACTGGGATAACTGATCCACATTGAGAGTCATTCTGATCGGTAGGAAATGAGCTGACTTCGTAAGTCGATCTACGATAACCCAAATAGCGTCATGTCCTTTCACTGATTTCGGTAACCCTGTTACGAAATCCATGGAAATTTTCTCCCATTTCCATTCTGGTATATCCAAAGGATTTAACAATCCTGATGGTCTCTGGTGTTCAGCCTTAACTTGCTGACACGTCATGCATCGAGAGATAAACTTTGCAATACAACCCTTCATGTTTCTCCACCAAAAGGTATTGCGCAAATCACGATACATCTTTGTCCCTCCTGGGTGGCATGCATATGGTGCTGAATGAGCTTCTGTCAATATCTCATTTCTGATATGCTCATCTTTCGGTACACAGAGACGCCCTCTGAACATAAGTGCTTTATCAGCGGCAATCTCGAAACCTACTCTCTTGCCAGTTCCAACTTCGGATCTGATCTTTTCTAGGAATTTATCTTCGACTTGAGCCGTCACAATCCGACCTCTCAAATCTGGTTTCACGGTCAGATTTGCCAATTTGATAGGTCCTTGGACTGATGGGGCTCGCACTTCGATCCTTAAATTCTGAAAATCTCGGATTAATTGATCTTGCGTCATTCCCAAAACTGATAACTGTCCAGCGTTCTTTCTGCTCAAAGCGTCGGCAACCTTATTTGCTTTACCCGGGTGGTATAGGATGGTGCAGTCATAATCCTTTACCAGCTCTAGCCATCGACGTTGTCGCATGTTCAATTCCTTCTGAGTGAAGAAATACTTGAGGCTCTTGTGATCGGTGTAAATCTCACATTTACTACCGTACAGATAGTGTCGCCAAATCTTAAGAGCGTGCACTACAGCTGCAAGCTCTAAGTCGTGAGTCGGGTAATTCTTCTCATGCGGCTTCAACTGTCTTGAAGCATAGGCGATCACTTTGCCGTTTTGCATCAATACACAACCTAAGCCATGTTTGGATGCATCGCTGTAAATAACGAAACCCTCAGACCCATCAGGTACAGTCAGCACTGGTGCTGAGACGAGTCTGTTCTTAAGTTTCTGAAGCTTTGCTCACACTGTTCGGTCCACAGAAACTTAATTCCTTTCCTTGTCAACTGAGTCATAGGGCCTGCTATTTTAGAGAAGCCTTCCATGAATCGCCGATAGTATCCGGCTAATCCAAGAAAACTCCTCACATCTTCAACATTTGCAGGTGTCGGCCAATTCGTTACAGTTTCCACTTTAGAAGGATCAACTTCGATACCCTTGGCTGTAACAACGTGACCCAAGAAACCTACTCTCTCAAGCCAAAATTCACACTTCTTGAATTTGGCGTACAACTTTTTTGCTCTCAGCGTTTCCAATACAATCCTCAGATGTTCTTCATGTTGTGCCGAATCTACGGAGTAGATTAGTATGTCATCGATAAAAACAATAACGAATTTATCGAGATACGGATGGAAAACTCTGTTCATCAAATCCATAAATATCGCCGGTGCGTTCGTGAGTCCGAAAGGCATCACTACGAACTCGTAATGTCCATATCGTATTCTGAACGCTGTCTTTGGTACGTCCGTTGGCGAAACCTTTAACTGATGGTAGCCAGATCTCAAGTCGATCTTGGAGAAAACAGCTTTGCCTTTCAACTGATCGAATAAGTCCTCGATCCTGGGGAGAGGATACCTATTCTTTATCGTCAACTTGTTAAGTTCTCGATAATCGATGCACATCCTCATACTTGCTCATCTTCTTTACAAACAGAAAGGGCGCTCCCCCAGGGGAAATACACTTGGTCTGATGAAACCTTCTCTAGCAATTCTTCCAATTGCACCTTCAGTTCTTGCAATTCCTTTGGTGCCATAGGTACGGAGCCTTGGAAACAGGGGCAGCTCCTGGTACCAAGTCGATGGAAAATTCCACTTGTCTATCCGGCGGAGTAACGAGTAGATCATCTGGAAAAAACATCGCCGTACTCACATACTATTGGTACTGATTCCAAGGTAATCTCCTCTACGGGCTTGTCTTGCAAAACTAACAAAAAAGCCCTTGCCTAATCGTCATTGGCTAAATACTTCTTGGCTTGAAAAGCGGAGATAAGGCGAGAAAGTGACTTGATTCTCGTCACATAAAATCTGAATACTTCTTCACCGTCCTTACGAAAAATGACTTCTTTCTCGTGGCACATAATTGAGGCACGATTGGCACTGAGCCAATACATACCCAGAATAATATCGAAATCCTTCATTTGAATAATATTCAAGTCTGCCTCCAAAACCTTGACCGTCAAAATCTTTGTACGGCCTTTGTGGCTATCTTATTCGTATCGATGGTACTTCCTGACGGCAAACTAACTTCGAGAGTACTACTAGTCTCTACTCCTATCAGGTTCAGTCTTTCTAAGCATGCATCTGATATAAATGAATGTGTGGCTCCCAAGTCTATCAAAACATATACAGGTATACCAGAAATAGATAGTATAGCTGTTATCATATCAGAATCCTCGGCTGCATCCATAACAAATACTATTGCTTTCCCTTCTCTTTTCTGGTCCCGTGTCTTCTACTGATTGAAATGGAAACTAAACATTATTCTCATTCATAACTCAACTTCTCTTTAATGATGGTACATAAGTAGGAAGACATGTATGTCGAACATTAAATATGTCAACCTACTCTAGATTCTATCACTCTATTCTCATTCGGTTATACATGATTCGGCGTGGAAAAATTCTTCGAGTGCGGATCCTCTTCCGGATCTTCCTCGGGTCATTCTTCCGGATCCTCTTCCAGGTCTTCTTCCGGGTCCTCCTCGGGGTCTTCCTCGGGTACTAGCCCATCTCCTTGCCCAAGTTCGGGCTCGGCATTAGGCTCGGGTTCTGGCTTCCCTTTCGGGTGCAACCCCAAGCGGTACTAAAAGTACATGTGCCAATATGTCACAAATCTCACGCAAAAGGTGTTCATATTCACTTACATTAGGGACAAAAATTGAAGCTAAGTATATGCTGCGAGCTACCCCCGCGTAGTCGGCCCAGAAGGTTGATAGTAAAAGGTGGATCGATCGGCGATCATTAGTCACATACCCATGCTGTATGGCCCGATCGATCGTGTACGATGTTTAGTTGCTCTATGTGTTGGGCTATAGTCCAATCAAGTCTGGCCTGAATCGATCGTAGTCTTTTGCGGCTTGTTCCGCGTCACTCGGTGCATTTCTACAAATGGGTGCCATGTCCTAAATCAATTATGCAAAGTCCAATTATGCGGGGTTATTGTCTTTCTTAGTTAAAATTACTAGGACGAAAAAATTACAAAATTTCTTGTAAAATTATGACCAAAAACTCTTTCTTTCTTTCTTTCTTTCTAATCGGATACATTTTCTTTCTCTTCTTCTAAATCTCGTAAATCGTTTAAAAACATGTATCCATTAATAAAATAACTTTAAATTCATAAACTCTTTTACCTCGGAGGAGTCGACGGATCGAATGATGGTAGTGGCAACTTTCAGTAATACATAATAATAAAATAAGAAAAAATTCTCTTTGAAAATGTTCTCTTTTGAAAAATTTGCCCAGTCTACAGAAAAGCAGACCGGCTCTGATACCAAACTGCAACGCCCCGAGTTCTGTTAACCCGGATTGTCATGTCATCTTCTTTTGCCCTCATTTCAAAATCAATTTTCAATAAAAAAAAAAAAAAAAAAAAAAAAAAAAAAAAAAAAAAAAAAAAAAAAAAAAAAAAAAAAAATAGAGAAATTTAAAATTTAAATAGCATATTTTAGAAAGAGCGGAAAACGACAAAATGTTATTCAATATTCGAATACAAAATTTTCAAAGAGTAATAAATTCTATAGTCCCAAAATTGTTCTATGCCACCACTTGCCGAATCAATCACCGGGATCCGGGGGGGGCCTCCGAAGTCTGAAAATATTGTTAAAAATAGCAGAGTGAGATTTCGAAGAAGAAATACTCAGTAGACTCATAGCCGATAATTAATTTACGGAATAATTGAATACACACTTATGCCATATTATACAATGTGATTATCATCTTTGGTATTTTCTGAAAATCATAGGCTCTTTAAAAAACATGGGATGTGGCTAGTCTTTCTTTCTTGTGCGGATGAGGCACATAAGTTATGCATAAAATTCTCTTCTTATCCCATAAGGGATTCTATTCTTATCCCATAAGGAGATTCTCTTCTTTCTCAAGCAATTAAGCATATAAGTTATGGCAAGAATAACAATATCATATATTCATATGGATAAATTTCATCTTAGCATTGAATCATATAAATCACGTAATTAACATAAAGCATGCAATTATAATTAAACTAATTAAATGGGGGTTTTTGCGCGGGGGGGCGGGGGGGGCGGGTTTTTTTTTTGGGGGGGTTTTGTGGCGCAGGGGGGGGGTGGGGGGGGGGATGCGAGTCTACCTCAATATATCGAGTTCGTGAAAATAGTGCGAGAAGTAACTTCAATTCTATTAGTGGTCCGTACGTTTCGTCTAGCCAATAGAAAATAAGTTTGAATTATATTTTCGAACTTTAAAGTTTTAAAAATTGTTGAAAATTTTTTTTTTCTTTTTAATTGAAAAACTATTGGAATTGAAATAAATGACTTTAGAATGATTAAAATAAAAAAAAAAAAAAAAAAATTGAAAATTTATTAAATCTGGGAAAAATAAAACTTTAAAGGCTAAAATAATAACTTTCATAAGTTTAGGGACTAAACTGTAAATACCATTAAAGCTGAAACTAAATGTAAAAACTGAAATAATAACTTTTAATAGCTTAAGGTAAAACTAAACTGTAAAATATAAAGCTGGTAAATATAAATTAAATGGCGGAAATAATAACTTATATAAATTAGGGACTAAATTAAATAACTTTTAAACAGAAAATAAGAAAGAAGGGCTGAAATTAAAACACAAACATTTAACGGACTGAAATAAAACAAACTTAAAAATTGGGGCTTAAAATTCAACAATTTGTAAAGGTTAAAATTATATAATTCCCCTTTTTTACATCTCGCCATCTACAGAGAGAGAGAGACGTCGACCGAAAACAGGGGAACCCTTCCCATTTTTTTCCCTTTTCCTGCCACCACCGACCGGCGGTGGTGGCGCCGGACTCAAGGGTAGGGGAGGGGGGTTTGATTTGGGGCTCTTGTGTGCGGAAAAAAATGGAGGGTGGCAGCGCCACCACACATGGTGGCGCCGGCTCAAGGGTAGGGGAGGGGGTTTGGGTCGAATGGCTTGACATGAAGGTTCGGGTTCGGCCGAAACTTAAGGTAAGGTGTGGGTTTTGATTTCTTTTCTTGGTTTGGGTTTTGCTTGGGGGTTTTGGGCGATTTGTTCTCGGTTTGGTGGAATTTGGGTGGTTTGATTTCGGGTAGCTCGTTTGTGGCGGTTCTCAGTTGGGGCTCAACTGTTGGTGTTCCATTTATTGTTTTGGGTTTTGGTTTCGTGGCCATGGGGTGGTGGAGCTACGGTTTCGGGTTTGGCTGTTTTCGTGGTGGATGTTGGCGATGGTGATTTTTGGACTGAGGGCTGGACCGTTCGAATGGGTAGCTGCAGTGTATGATTCGAAACTGGGTGATGGTGGGTTTGGATGGTGTTGAGACTGCAGCTCGTGTGAGCTTGCAGTTGAGCTTGAGGATGTCGATTGTGTGAAATGTTGTTGGTTTGAGGTGGTGCCTTTCGAGAATGGGTGGCTGTAGTTGGGTTTCTGCATTTGGTGTTATTGCTTGAGCAGTGGCATGTTGGTGTGGTGCTGGTAGTGTTGTTGGGAGTTGCAGTAAGTTGTTGGTCTCGGTTTGGAGGGGTTGCAGTAGACTTGGGTTTGGGGGTGTTGCTGGAGGTTGGTTGGTGGTTTGTGTGGAATCATCATGTCGATACTAGAAATCGAAATTCTAGTATCAGATTGATTTTCCATTGTGAAACTGGAGTGATGGAAAACTTGAGGGAGTTGAGGGAGGGAGAGATTTCTTACCCAGGCTGCTGTATGAATAGTGAAGGAGGAGGGAAAACGAGGGAGTTATATGAATAGTGGATGATTAGGGCACATATCCCTAAAAAAGCTAATTGGGCTGAAAAGTTGGGCTTAGTGATTTTCTAGTTGGACTTGAATAAAATTGGGCTAAAACAAATAGGATTGGACTAATAAAATTGGACCTTAAAGTATAAGTATTGGACTTATATTAAATTGGACTTTAAATAATTGGGTTCTAAATATTGGACTTGAAATTATTAAAATTGGATTTAAATAAAATAAATCGGAATTGATAATAATTATTCGGGAAACTATTCGATCGAATAGTTTTGAATTCAACTTTATAACGGCTAGACGAACGCGCTTCTCTAGAAAATTAGGGTTAACGTTTTAGCGACACGTTTTTCGAGAAAACTAATTTATAATAATTAAAAGTTCGCGGTCGCTACAACCTTACCCCCTTAAAATAATTTCGTCCTCGAAATTTAAACTTACTTGATCTAATATATCTGGATACCTAGCCAGAATCTCTTTCTCTTTCTCCCAGGTAGCTTCATCGCTATCCTGTCTACCCCATTGGACTTTGACTAACGGAATCTCTTTGTTTCTTAAGACATGGACTTTTCTTTCTATAATGCACATAGGTGTCTCTTCATATGACAGATTCCTTTGAATCGAAATAGTCTGAAAATTTACCACGTGACTTGGGTCGTGGATATACTTTCTCAATAGGGAAACGTGAAAAACGTTGTGAACGACTGATAGCTCGGGCGGCAACGCCAAACGATAAGCCACGTTACCCACTTTCTCTAATATCTCGAATGGTCCGATAAAACGGGGTCTTAACTTCCCTCTCTTGCCAAAACGGATAGTTCCTTTCATAGGAGCTACTTTCAAGAATACTTTCTCTCCAATTGTAAACTCCAAGTCTTTTCTCCTTTTATCGGCATAGCTCTTCTGTCTGTCTTGTGCGGCCTTGATCCGCTGTCTGATCTTTTCAATAGCTTCAACGGTCCTTTCAATTAATTCTGGACCCAAAATTCTTCTTTCACCTACTTCATCCCAATAGACTGGTGATCGACATCGTCGTCCGTAAAGTGCCTCATAAGGTGTCATACCAATAGTAGCCTGAAAGCTATTATTGTAGGCAAATTCCACTAATGGGAGGTGAGTCTCCCAATTACCACTCAAGTCTAGTACACAAGCTCTAAGCATATCCTCTAGTGTTTGAATAGTGCGTTCAGACTGTCTATCGGTCTGGGGATGGTAAGCGGTACTAAAATTTAATTTAGTACCCATCGCTACTTGTAAGCTCTTCCAGAATCTCGAAGTAAATCTCGGGTCTCTGTCTGAGACAATGGAAGCTGGTACTCCATGAAGTCGAACAATCTCTCTAACATACAACTGGGATAACTGATCCACATTGAGAGTCATTCTGATTGGTAGGAAATCAGCTGACTTCGTAAGTCGATCTACGATAACCCAAATAGCGTCATGTCATTTCACTGATTTCGGTAACCCTGTTACGAAATCCATGGAAATTTTCTCCCATTTCCATTCTGGTATATCCAAAGGATTTAATAATCCTGATGGTCTCTGGTGTTCAGCCTTAACTTGCTGACACGTCATGCATCGAGAGACAAACTTTGCAATACAACCTTTCATGTTTCTCCACCAAAAGGTATTGCGTAAATCACGATACATCTTTGTCCCTCCTGGGTGGCATGCATATGGTGCTGAATGAGCTTCTATCAAAATCTCATTTCTGATATGCTCATCTTTCGGTACACAGAGACGCCCTCTGAACATAAGTGCTTTATCATCAGCAATCTCGAAACATGTTCTCTTGCCAGTTCCAACTTCGGATTTGATCTTTTCTAGGAATTTATCTTCGACTTGAGCCGTCACAATCCGACCTCTCAAATCTGGTTTCACGGTCAGATTTGCCAATCTGATAGGTCCATGGACTGATGGGGCTCGCACTTCAATCTTTAAATTCTGAAAATCTCGAATTAATTGATCTTGCGTCATTCCCAAAACTGATAACTGTCCGGCGTCCTTTCTGCTTAAAGCGTCGACAACCTTATTTGCTTTACCCGGGTGGTATAGGATAGTGCAGTCATAATCCTTTACCAGCTCTAGCCATCGACGTTGTCGCATGTTCAATTCCTTCTGAGTGAAGAAATACTTAAGGCTCTTGTGATCGGTGTAAATCTCACATTTACTACCGTACAGATAGTGTCGCCAAATCTTAAGAGCGTGCACTACAGCTGCAAGCTCTAAGTCGTGAGTCGGGTAATTCTTCTCATGCGGCTTCAACTGTCTTGAAGCATAGGCGATCACTTTGTCATTTTGCATCAATACACAACCTAAGCCATGTTTGGATGCATCGCTGTAAATAACGAAATCATCAGCCCCATCTGGTACAGTCAGCACTGGTGCTGAGACGAGTCTGTCCTTAAGTTTCTGGAAGCTTTGTTCACACTGTTCAGTCCACAGAAACTTAACTCCTTTCCTGGTCAACTGAGTCATGGGACCTGCTATTTTAGAGAAACCTTCGATGAATCGCCGATAGTACCCGGCTAATCCAAGAAAACTTCTCACATCTCCAACATTTGCAGGTGTCGGCCAATTCGTTACAGTGTCCACTTTAGAAGGATCAACTTCGATGCCCTTGGCTGTAACAACGTGACCCAAGAAACCTACTCTCTCAAGCCAAATTCACACTTCTTGAATTTGGCATACAATTTTTCTGCTCTCAGTGTTTCCAATACAATCCTCAGATGTTCTTCATGCTGTGTCGAATCTATGGAGTAGATCAGTATGTCATCGATAAAAACAATGACGAATTTATCGAGATACGGATGGAAAACTCTGTTCATCAAATCCATAAATATCGCCGGTGCGTTCGTGAGTCCGAAAGGCATCACTACGAACTCGTAATGTCCATATCGTGTCCTGAACGCTGTCTTTGGTACGTCCGTTGGCGAAACCTTTAACTGATGGTAGCCAGATCTCAAGTCGATCTTGGAGAAAACAGCTTTGCCTTTCAACTGATCGAATAAGTCCTCGATCCTGGGGAGAGGATACCTATTCTTTATCGTCAACTTGTTAAGTTCTCGATAATCGATGCACATCCTCATATTTTCATCCTTCTTCTTTACAAACAGGACGGGCGCTCCCCATGGAGATACACTTGGTCTGATGAAACCCTTATCTAGCAATTCCTCCAATTGCACCTTCAGTTCTTGCAATTCTTTTGGCGCCATACGGTACGGAGCCTTGGAAACAGGGGCAGCTCCTGGTACCAAGTCGATGGAAAATTCCACTTGTCTATTCGGCGGAGTACCGGGTAGATCATCTGGAAAAACATCGCCGTACTCACATACTATTGGCACTGATTCCAGGGTAATCTCCTCTACGGGCTTGTCTTGCAAACTGACCAAAAAACCTTGACAATCGTCCTTGGCTAAATACTTCTTGGCTTGTAAGGCGGAGATAAGGCGAGGAAGTGACTTGATTCTCGTCCCATAAAATCGGAATACTTCTTCACCGTCCTTGCGAAAAATGACTTCTTTCTCGTGGCACATAATTGCGGCACGATTAGCACTGAGCCAATCCATACCCAGAATAATATCGAAATCTTTCATTCGAATAATATTCAAGTCTGCCTCCAAAACTTGACCGTCAAAATCTATTTGTACGGCCTTGGCTATCTTATTCGTATCGATGGTACTTCCTGACGGCAAACTAACTTCAAGAGTACTACCCGTCTCTACTTCTATCAGGTTCAGTCTTTCTAAGCATGCATCTGATATAAATGAATGTGTGGCTCCCGAGTCTATCAAGACATATACATGTATACGAGAATTAGATAGTATAGCTGTTATCATATCAGAATCCTTGACTGCGTCCATAGCAGATACTTTTGCTTTCCCTTCTCTTTTCTGGTCCGCGTCTTTCTACTGATTGGAAATTGGAAACTAAATATCATCTCATTCATAACTCAACGTCTCTTAATGATGGTACCTAAGTAGGAAGGCATGTATGTCGAACATAAAATGTCAAACCTACTCTAGATTCTATCACTCTATTCTCCTTCGGTTACACATGATTCGGCGTCAGAGAATTCTTCGAGTGCCGGATCAGCGTCCTCTTTCGGATCCTCTTCCGGGTCTTTCTCGGGGTTTTCCTCGAGTTCATCCCCGGGTACTAGCCCATCTCATTGCCCAAGTTCGGGCTCGGGTTCTGGCTCCCCTTCGGGTGCAACCCTAAAGCGGTACTCAAAATACATGGGCCAGTATGCCACAAACCTCGTGCAAAAGGCGTCATATTCAACCTCTACACTAGGTGACACGAATGCATCTATGTATATGTAAAAGGTGGATCGATCGACGATCATTAGTCACATAGCCATACTGTATGGCCCGATCGCGTACGATGTTTAGTTGCTCTATGTGTTGGGCTATAGTCCAATCGAGTTCGGGCCTGAATCGATCGTAATCTCTTGCGGCTTGTTCCGCGTCACTTGGTGCATTTCTACGTATGGGTGCCATGTCCTAAATCAATTATGCAAAGTCCAATTATGCGGGGTTATTGTCTTTCTTAGTTAAAATTACGAGGACGTAAAAATTTAAAAATTTCTTGTAAAATATACACAAACTCGTCTTTCTTTCTGTCTTTTCTTTCTTTCTTTTCTTTCTTTCTAATCCGGATACATTTCTTTCTCTTCTTCTAAATCTCGTAAATCGTAAAACATGTATCCGAATAAAATAACATTTAACTTCATAAACTTCTTTTACCTTCGGAGTTGGCGGATCGAATGATGGCAGTGGCAACTTTCAGTAATAATAATAATAAGAAAAATCTCTTTGAAAATTTCTCTTTTTTTTTTTTGAAAATTTGCCAGTCTACAGAAACGCAGACCAGCTCTGATACCAAGCTGTAGCGCCCCGAGTTCTGTTAACCCGGATTGCCACGTCATCTTCTTTTGCCCTAATTTCAAAATCAATTTTCGCGGAAATAACCTAATTTTGAAATCACATTTGTAATTGACAAACTGTATCGACAAGTAAAATTCATAGAAATTTAAAATTTAAATATCATATTTTAGAAATAGCGGAAAACGTCAAAATGTTATCAATATTCGAATACAAAAACTTCAAAGAGATAATAATCTTGATAGTTAAATTTTCTATGCCACCACTGCCGGATCAATCACGATCGCCTCCGAAGTCTGCAAATATTGTTAAAAATAGCAGAGTGAGTATTTCGAAGAAATACTCAGTAGACTCATCGCCGATAATTAATTTACAGAATAATTGAATA
This sequence comes from Fraxinus excelsior, assembly GCA_019097785.1. Classification (NCBI taxonomy): domain Eukaryota; kingdom Viridiplantae; phylum Streptophyta; class Magnoliopsida; order Lamiales; family Oleaceae; genus Fraxinus; species Fraxinus excelsior. The sequence goes on from CM032634.1 coordinate 24,160,488, forward strand.
CACACTTATGCAATATACATTGTGATATCATCTTTGGTTCATTTTTTTGAAAATCATAGACTCTTTAAAAACATGGGATGTGGGTACTCTTTCTTTCTTGTGCTGATGAGGCACATAAGTTATGCATAACATTCTCTTATCCCATAAGGGATTCTCTTCTTATCCCATAAGGGATTCTCTTCTTTCTCATGCAATTAAGCATATAAGTTATGGCAAGCATAACAATATCATATATCTCATATGATAAATTCTCATCTTATGCATTAAAGCATATAAATCACGTAATTCACATAAAGCATGCAATTATAATTTAAACTAATTAATGGTGGCGAGTCTACCTCAATATATCGAGTTTGTGAAAATAGTGCGAGAAGTAACTTCAATCTCTTAGTGGTCCGTACGTTTCGTCTAGCCAATAGAAAATAAGTTTGAATCAGTATTTCGAACTTTAAAGTTTTAAAGTGTTGAAATTAAGTTTAAGGACTTAATTGAAAATTATTGGAATTGAAATAAATGACTTAGAATGATAAAATAAAGTTTAGGGACTAAATTGGAAATTATAATAAAGCTGGAAATAAAAGTTAAAAACTGAAATAATAACTTTTAATAGCTTAAGGGCTAAACTGTAAATATATTAAAGCTGTAAATAAAACTTATATGACTGAAATAATAACTTATATAAACTAGGGACTAAATTACATAACTTTTAAATTAAAAATAAGAAATGTAAGGGCTGAAATTAAAACATAAACAATTAAAGGACTGAAATAAATAAACTTAAAACTTGAGGCTTAAATTAATAATTTCTAAAATAACAATATATATATATATATATATATATATATATACACACACAAACAAAACTAATTACAATAAAAAAAAAAAAGGAAAGAAATCTCTCTCTCTCTCGAGGAGTCGAGGCAGGGCTTCGCCCCTCCCTTCTTTTCTTGCTGCCACCACCGACCGGCGGTGGTGGCAGCGCCGGTGGGGGCGCCGGCACAAGGTAGTGGTAGGGGTTCGATTTTGGGACTTTGGGTGCGTGAAATGGAGGTTCAAATCCGAGATGGAAAACGAGGCTAGGGTTCGGGTTTGTGAGTTTCTTGGCTTGACAGTGGTTTGGAGGATGAGGTAAGTAAGTTTCTGATTTTATTTCTTGGTTTTGGTGGTCGATTGGTGGTGATTTTGGGTGATTGAGGTCTCGGTTTGGGCTTGATTTGGGGGTTCTCATTTCTTGTTTTGGGTTTCGGTCTTTGGGGTGTAGTGGCTGCTTGGTGTTGGGGAGATGGTGGTTCGTGGGTGATGCTCTTGGTGGTGGTTGGGGTTGAGCTTTCTGGGTTGATGGTTTTGGGTGTTTCGGCAGTCGGTTTTTGGGTTCGGTTTTGGTGGCTTTGCAGTGGAGGTGCAGTGCATGGTAGTTCGCCATGGTGGTGCTTGGTGTGGATTTAGGCTTGGTGGAAGTCACGGTTTTGAGGTTGCTGTGACCTTGCAGTGGAGGTGGTGATAGTGTTTGGGTCGTGAGTTTTGGCAGTGTGTGTGACATGTTGGTGGTGTTGCAGTGAGTTTGAAAATGGTGTTGTTGGTTTGAGCTTGGCAGTGTTGGTCTCGGCTGCAGTGAGTGCAGTGTTGGTGGTGTTGTGGTGCAGTGACATTGCAGTGGATTGGTGGTCTCGGTTTGGAGGGGTTGCAGTAGACTTGGGTTTGGGGTGTGTTGCAGTTGGCTTTGGGTGGTAACTGGGGTGATTCCGGTCGTGAGTTGGAGTTGCAGTTTTGGTGTTGGTTCGGTGGCTATGGCTTTTTAGTTGGGGCTCGCTGGTTACTAGCTGCAGTTTGGGAGTTCTGCATTTGGCGCTATTGCAGTGAGTTGAAGTTTGTTTTGGTGTTTGAAGTCTGGTTTCGGGTATTGTGAGTGGTGTTTCATGGGTGTGGTGGATGATTGCTTGCAATTGCAGTGGAGGTTGGTGGTAGATTGGTAGTGTTGGTCTCGTGGATTGGCTTGGCAGTGGAGCATTGAGTTAAGGAGATAGTGGTGTTGCAGTAGTTGATGGTGAATGGCTGCATAGTATTGCAGCTTTGGGAGCTCACTGTTGATGCTAGAAATGGTTGTTCTAGTATCAATGGTGACCCAAAATGGAGTTGAAAGTGTGAGGGGGAAATGGTGTTGATGCTAGAAATTGATGTTCTAGCATCCACATTAATCTCCAAGAATTGAGGAAAAAGGGAGAGAGCTTACCAAGATGGTTGTTGTGTGAGTGTGAGGAGGGAGGGAATGAGTGTCCTCTATGAATAGTGGAAAAATAGGGCACAAATCCCTAGGGAAAACTAATTGGGCCAAAAGGATTGGGCTATAAGAGATTTTCTAGTTGGGTTTGAGTATAATTGGGCTACATGAATATAATATTCGGTTTTGGGCTCGTTTAATTGGACTATAATAATTGAATTGGGCTAAGACAAATAGAATTAGACTAATAAAATTGGACCTTAAAGTATAAAGTATTGGACTTATATTAAATTGAACTTTAAATAATTGGGCTTGAATAATTGGGCTTTCGTGATTGGACTTGAAATTAATAAAATTGGATTTAAATAAAATAATTCGAAATTGATAATAAAATTATTATTCGGGATCGGATTCGATCGAATACATTTGAATTTAATATAATAACGGCTAGACGAACGCGCTTCTCTAAAAATTAGGGTTAACGTTTTAGCGACACGTTTTTCGAGAAAATTATTTTATTTAATTTAAAAGTTCGCGGTCGCTACAGTATTGTTAAAGAAAATTTCTCTAAGTTATAGCACATGAGATTGAGACATATCTCCATAGAGAGAGACTTAAGAGATTAGTAAATGATGGAGTTTTATTAACTCTAGACTTTACTGATTTTGGGACTTGTATTGACTGCATAAAGGGAAAAAAGACAAATAAGACCACTAAAGGTACCAAAAGGATTTTGGACATTCTTGAGATTATTCACACGAATATTTGTGGACATTTTCCTACTCCTTGTCTAAATGGCCAAAGATATTTTATCTCATTTATAGATGACCATTCAAGATATATGTATCTCTATCTTTTAAATCATAAGGATGAGGCACTAGATACTTTCAAGATTTATGAAGCAGAAGTAGAGAAAAAAAAGGAAAGAAAAATCAAAATTATAAGGTCAGACAGGGATGGAGAATATTATGGACCGTACATAGAAAATGGACATATGCCAGGACCATTTGCTAAGTTTTTAGCAGAACAAGGTATCATAGAACAATATAAAATGCCATGCACATCTCAACAAAATGGTGCAGCTGAAAGAAGAAATAAGATCTTAATGGATATGGTTAGGAGTATGATGAACAATTCAAGTCTTTCTTTGTATTTATGGAGTAAAGCTTTAAAACTGCCAAATATATCTTAAACAGAGTTCCATCTAAAGCAGTTCCTAAAAAACCATTTGAAATTTAGAACGGTTGGAAATCGAGTTTGAGACATATATACATCTGGGGTTGTTGAGTTGAAATAATGGTTTACAATCCTCATATAAAGAAATTGGACCCTAGGACAGTTAGTGAATTTTTTATAGGCTATCCTGTGAAATCTAAGGGCTGTAGATTCTATTGTCCTTCGCACATTCCAAGGATTGTCGAAGCTAGAAATGCAAAATTTCTAGAGGATCATGAAGTGAGTTGGAGTGAGTTTCCTAGAAATATTGATTTTCAGGAAATGAAAGAATCTGTTTGGTCATTTCCCAATCATGGCATATTGATTCCTTTTGAAAGAAAGAACTCAGTTACAACTAGAAATGAACCAACTTAAGAACAACCATTACTGCATGAGGAAAACGCAGAACGAGAATCCCCACTCGATGCTGAACCTATTTCTACTCAAAATATACAGGCTCAAGTTGAGATGGTAGGTATACGGAAATCCTCAAGAATAAGAAAACCGGCAATTTCTAGCGATTATGTGGTATATCTTCAAGAGTCCGATATATGTGTTGGACTTGGCAATGATCCTAACTCGTTTTCACAAGCTGTTGAAGGGGAAAACTCAAATTTTTGGTATGATAACATGAAGGAAAAAATGGAATCTATGGCTAAAAACCAAGTTTGAGATCTCATTGAATTGCTAGATGGACATACAACCGTTGGGTGTAAATAGGTCTATAAGACCAAAAGAAATGCATCTAGCACTATAAAACAATATAAGGTCAGATTCGTAGCTAAAGAATTCACTCAAAAGAAAAGCATCGATTACCATGAAACATTTTCTCTAGTTTCTAAGAAAGATTCAATTAGAATTATAATGGCTTTAGTAGCTCATTTTGATTTGGAGCTATATCAAATAGATGTGAAAATGACATTTTTGAATGGAGATCTTGAAGATGAAGTATACATGAAACAGCTTGAAGGATTTACTAGTGATAAAGGAAATCACATGGTTTGCAAATTAAGAAAATCCATATATGGGCTAAAACAAGCTTCCCATCAGTGGTATTTGAAGTTTCACAACATTGTTTCTTCATATGGTTTTACAGAAAATAACATTGACCAGTGGGAGCAAATACATTTTTCTAGTCCTATATGTTGATAATATTTTACTTGCAAGTAGTAATTTGAGATTGCTACATAACACTAAATAATTTTTTAGCAAAATTTTGAAATGAAGGATATGAGTAAAGCCTCTTATGTCATTGACATAAAGATTCATAAAGACAGATCTAAAAGGTTATTATGATTGTCTCGAAAGGCATACATTGAAAAGGTTTGGAAAGATTCAGGATGAAAGATTGTGCATCAAGTGTAGCACCCATCGTTAAAGGTGATAAATTCAGTGAGAATCAATGTGCATTAAATGAATTGAAAAAATAATACAAGGCTTCTATACCCTATGCTTTCGTTGTTGGCAGTTTGATGTATGCACAAGTCTACACTAGACCCGGCATTGCATTTGCGGTTGGTGTACTAGGCAGATATCAAAGTAAACCCGGGTATAGAACATTGGAAGGCTACCAAGAAAGTGATGATGTATCTACAAAAAAACTAAAGACTTTGTAGACTCACATACAAGCATTCCGACAATCTTGAAGTTGTTGGATATACATATTCACATTTTGCGGGATGTGTAGACACAATAAAGTCTTCTTCGGGATATATTTTTCTTCTAGCTGGAGGGACTGTATCTTGGAGAAGTAGCAAGCTGACTATAATTACACCGTCTACCATGGAAGCAAAACTCATTGGTTGCTATGAAGCTACAACACATGCATTATGGTTGAGAAATTTTGTCAAAAGCTTAAGAGTTGTCGATATTATAGAGAAGCCTTTGAAGATTTATTGCAATAATTCGGCTGCAATTTTCTTTTCAAGAAATAACAAAAGTGGAAGTCAAAGCAAACATATCGACATTAAGTATTTAGTTGTCATAGATCATGTAAAGAGAAATGAAGTGGCCATTGAGCATATTAAGATTGATCTTATGATTGCAAATTCCATGACTAAGGGCTTGTCGACTAAAGTTTATAAAACTCATGTTGAAAATATGGGACTTGCGTGATCAGTATGATACTCTGATGTTCGGTTTTAAGATTGTTGTTTTTATTTTGAAACAATGTTATTAGTGCACTTAAAGTTTGTAATTTGGATATCCATTGTGGCTATTATAGTTTGGACCCTGAATGAGTTATATGAAGTTTATTCATAAAGTAGAGTACTCTCTAGAGGTGATCATACTTATAATACATGGAAGGAAATGTATGATTAAAACAGGACCGCCATGATTAAAGTATTGTGAATTTCTATTTGGGTAGGTTATTGGCAGTTTCAATATATGACCATATTAAATACCCACTTGAAGTTAACCATTGAACATTTGAAACAAGTGGGAGAATGTAAACCTTTTGTGATCCACGTGGTCAATATAAAGTTAAATATATTTAAAATTTAAATTGTGAGTTAATTAACTGCCTAGATTAACTTCCCATTTGGTTATTAGAGGGAAGTTATTGCTGGAAAAAACCACTCACTTCCATGATGGATGGAAGTTGCAGTGGTGTATATATATATATATGTCAAGGGTCCCTAGCCAAACTCGTGTCAAAAAATCCCTGCAGATTTTCTCTCTTAGGGTCCGTTTGATTCTCATTATTGTAAAATAAGAATGAAAAATGTAATCGTTATTGGACCCCAAACAAGATATAGAAATTCAAAATTGATGGGTTGATATTATAGATAAGGGTCATATTTTTAATTTTATGGATGAAAAATAAGAAACAAACAAGGGCTTAATATTGAAAGTCCTGTGTTTATTTTCCATCAAGTTAAAAGGGATTATTAAGTGAGTATTGGTTATAGTGATGGCAAAAAAATTCGCCCAGCCCCACCCCACCCCAATGGGTTGGTGGGGCTGGGCGGGGTGGGGATAACCGTCCGTCGCGGGTGGCGGGACGGGGTAGGGAAGGGATGCCTCGCCCTGAGAAGAATAAAAAAATTTAATTACAAATAAATAAATAAAACAAAAGAAAAAAATTAGTTAATTGAAAAAATAAATAAACGGGGCGGAAAACTGCCCCGCCCTGCCCTGTCTAAGGCGGGGCGGGGGGCGGGGATGGGGTGCCCCGCCCCGAACCCGCCTCATTGCCATCTCTAATTGGCTAGAAGATATTTGGTGCTTCAAAGATTCATTTCTACTGCAGATTTTCAATTAGATCTTGGATAACATGGCTGGAGGGTGTGTAATTTATGTCTTATATTCTGAACCAACTGTAGATGAACAGCCACCAGTATTTACTTGGCCATTCTCGCATCATGTTGAACATTCTTGTAAAAGCAGGAGAAGATTCTGGAGGAATGCCCAGTAACTCCAGGTTCAACCATCAACCTTGTGGTAAATTCTCATAGAATAGGAATCATAGTGCTCATATAATGAATGGAAAAGAGATAAATATAATGTTCAATCCATGAACTGCCAAACAAAAATAGATTTGTCTACTTTCAAGATCGAAGAACAGTTGGTGTTAGGAAGATGGATAGTTAACTCTTTAGCGAAAGCTGCGAAACAGAAGATTGGAATTCATGCAGGAGTTGCGAAAAGAAGGGTTCGGAACGATTCAAGTTAGGAGAGCAATTCACTAAAACCTGCATTAAATGAAAATGATGAAAATCCGAGGTTTAAGTAATCATTTCCTTTGAGTGGAGATGCATTAGGTGTACTAAAATGAAATACACACAACCACATGAATGAAGCCTTTTTTCTTCATGTATTCTTTTGAGCACTCCCTCTTTGTATATGTTGTAAATCTTCACGAATGTTACATGTCGATTTTTAACACACTCCAGTATGTTCTACCTTCCTACCATATAGAATTTCTGCAACCCAAAATCAGAAAACTAATACACTAGAAAATCGTGGGAGTAAACATTGAATTTGCACACAATCTTTACACAGTAATAATAGTATTAGTTGAAGACGAAATATCCAACATGCTTTCTAATAAAACATGACATACCAGTCATTTCTATACATTCTATTCTCAGAGATATTGTCTCGCTAAACAGTATTCAAAATGACTAAATACATAGTACTTTATTACGGAGTAGTGGTGGTGGCCGAGGGTGGTGGGAAGATTGGGTTCGGTGGGGATGGTTAGGAAGATTTTTTTTTTTTTATATATATATTTTAGTTCGGACCATTTGACCTTTAAGGAAATTTAAGACTGGCAGTAATTGTTTCTTTATTTCAAGTTTTTGTTTGTTTATTTAAAGAGGAAGATAAATTCGTCATTTTACAAATTTTTAATGAAAGGAAATGAATGGTAGAAATGATCCATAACCTTTGTTTGATATGAGGATGAAATACGCCAAATTAAAAGAATACGAACGATTTGTGCAAAACAGACAAACGTTAGAAACGTTTTGCTTCAATTACTCATTCTTTTATAACCGAGAAGACCATTTTGCTCAAGATTGAGTTTGTTGACATTTTCAAAACCACTAACAAAAGATCCCATGGTCTTGACCAAAAGTGTGAAGAATCATCTTATACCCATTCAAATCAATATTACTTCAATTTGAATGCGATAGAAAATCTGGCCATTGTGTAATCCACGCAAAAGTTCAGTGATTTTTAGGAGAATGTGTGGTTAAAAAATAGGAAAATATTTTGAGTTTACTTATAAAATATTTTATTTTGTGAATATATAGTTGAAAATGAGTTTAAATTTTTTATTTTTTTTATTTAATGGATATCAAACATGGGGATAATTTGATATAACTAAGCACTGGAATTATGACGGGCAACATAAATAACGAAATTGGAATTATCTACATTTTCTTGATATAAATTTAGATTTAAGGAAAAAAAAAATGCGATTTTTCTTCATTTCCTTTAAGTAAATACTTCGTTTGCCAATCATACACAAAAATAGATGTTTGAATGGGGCTTTGGACACTCTAGATTGTAAAAAGTCGTACAAAATAAACTCCAGTCTATCCTAATATATATTTTCGAGTTTACTTGTAAGTTACAAAGTATCAAGTTGTTTAGAAATACTTTTTATAGTTCAAATTCAAATCTGGTACAGATGTCTAAATTTTGATAAGTTCTTGTTTGGCCAACACTCGGAGGAGGATTGTCGGCAATTTGCTCAGCAAATTTGTGTAATAATAAGACTGAGTTAGTTGATCTGTTCAAGTTGTTTAACTAGATGTTGCAAGTTTAACGAATAAGGAGACACACCTAAAGACTTCATATCAGAAATGGATATAATTTTTGGCACATGAAACAGAATGAGGTGTTAACAGCAACACGATTACTCAGATATCGAACAAACAAACTGATTAGAGATATCATATAAACCAGAAATAGTTTCAACGAAACAAAACTCAAGCCATATGTTCCATGGGAAACCTCAAAAGAGAATTTCAGAGAGATGCTACTATCAAATAAGACACGAACAATTTCATCAAAAGCCATTGATCACAAACAACCGCCCGAGGGGCAACTTCATGTTGCTCGATTGCACCCAAAACCCAACCCAAATTTTATCTATTGCACCGAAGCAAGTTACTTCACAACTGTCAACCCATAAAATCCTTTTAACATTTTAACAGAAAAACAGCAGGTTCTGCTTTAGCTGCATACTCATATTTGTATGTACTGTATTTCTTGTGCACGCCTGTAAGCTTCCCGGTGCCTGCCTTCTGGTGGAAGCATACCATGAGTTTGGCACAATCCCTACGAAATAATATCATTTTCTTTAGTTCTACTCGATCATTAACATTTTATTTTTTTTATTTAAATAGGTGAAGCTACTCACAGAAGCTCGTCTTCAATGTATTTTGTATGCTTCTGGCAAGTCTTACTCCACTGCGTCTCCCCTCTGAAAGTACATTGAGCAGTAAAAATAGCAGCAGCTGCTAGTAAAGAGGGTGGGAACCTAAGCATCTCGTACTCAACCAGGCACAATTCGATAAAAAAGAAGGCTAGCAGCTCCAACTAGTTCAAAGTTAAAAAAGAAAGTGTGACAATTTGTAAGTATTTGGGAGTATAATAGATAATAATTTAACAAACTAATGTAGCAAACATGCTTTTAAACTACCAACCTACCTTTTTATAAGATTGAGCAGCTTTGAGAAATCGTATCATGAACACATAAGGAGTTGGAACTGAAAGATTGAACTGAAGGGTATTGATCATTAATTTCTCCTGCCGGAATCACAAGGAAACTGTTACACACGGTAAAAATATGATGCTAGCAGAGCATGTATGATAGATTTATCAAATTATAACACACCATATCAAGAACTTCCTTTCTAGAGTAAGCTTTGTCAGAAATCAATACGAGATCTTCCACAACAGGAACAGTAACTTCTTCATATTTACAAGCGAGAAGCATAGCTGTCACCCCAACAAGCTGGAGTTTCTTTCTCACAACTGGATGTACTGCTAAAAATCTATCGATGAGATTGACAGTTAAATATAAGGTCTCATCCATCAGCTCGAACTTGTAATGCACCTATACATATTGTAAGAATAATGAGGTTCAACTGCTTATTTAGATCTCTCATAAAGAGACCCTAAATAGTACTTCGCTTTATTACCTCAATCAGCCAATCAATGAGAATACCTCTCATCCTTTCGTTAATATCAAATTGTTGTACCATATAATTTGGCGGGACGCAGCTTAAACTCTGCAAAATAATTATTCCACAGTAGAGATCACAAGAAGAAAGGAAAGTTTTAGTACATAAACTGAATGAAAGTGAAAAACCTATTACTCAATTTTGGAACTTCTCTATGAATAACAACTGTTAGCATCTGTACCATATGGTCTTAAGTTGAGTATAGTACTAAGCAATAGTCATATCCCACTAACTAAGATTACAATAACAAATAAGAAAAGAATCAATTGAAACAAAGTGAAGTTAGCATACTCCGCACTTGATCTATAGACCTAATCTTGTTAAACTGGTCTACCTTTGTTGCCTGTACCGAATTTTTTTGTACATTGTACATGATGAGCATGGTATAACAACTTCAACTAGTTTAAGCAAGAAGCTTCATTAACAGAATTAAGAAATCCATAGGCAATAAGCTTCATTAACAGAACATAATGAATTAAGAAATCCATAGGCTTCAGTTCAACATCAATTAAGAAATCCATAGGCAAGAAGCTTCATTTACAGAACATAATGAATTAAGAAATCCATAGGCTTCGGTTCAAAAATTACCTCTGTCTTCTTGTAGTATGCGTATATATCATCAATATACTCAACTGCTGCAAGTGGATTTTTCTTATCACCAATGTCTATGTCTACAACTGGCTCCTCCATATCATCAATGTCTTCCATTTCAACTTCAGCATCCTAAATCAATTGGAAGATCAATGATGCCATCTGAAGATAATTAGTAGAACCAAATCAAGCAGATAATAATATACCATTCGATCAATTTCTTGCAGCATAGCTTCTGTGTGTTGAACAAACATTGGCATATCAAAGTCACCCGCGGCCTCATCTGCATCAATAATAAGGCAGTCTTCGGATTTCCATGCATTAGAAACTGGTTGGAGAGATGGCTTGACTTCCTACGATGGCACAATTTCAGATCTTAGACACGGTAAGAACTCTCTCAACACAAATTTGAATGATGAATTAAAAGATCCTACAAAGTTATACCTCAATAGATTGCTGCTGCTGATTGCCAGCCATTTGTGCAGCAAACTTCCTGAACATGCACCACCAAGTAAATAAATAATTAAAAGGTCCATAAAACCTATTTATCAATTCATAAATTCTACTCAATTATATCTTTTTACTAGCAAATACATCTCTTGCCAAAAATCGCACAACTTTTTAACATTTCATAAAAGACAAGTGTCTTTTCGTTTTTCCCATGATAAACGTCAAAACAACAATAAAAGAGGGCAAAACCTACTCATCAATTTACTTTTCATAAAATCGTATGTCCTATTTTTTTCTTTACAAAGTAGATTAAACCACATATACCTTCTATTTTTCCCCAAGAAATTAAACAATAGAAAGAATGCAAAGTCTCTTCATCAATTGTGCAATTCTACTCAAATTAAACCCTCCTATATTCTGCAGAACATAAAACTATTTCTTTTTACAGCTAAATATATCTTTTGCAGAAATGGTATATTCTTTCCCTTAACACATGTATATTTTCCCAATTAAAAAAAAAAATTCCGTTAAAAATACAAATGGTCATTTTAACTAACCTAGTGACTGGTCGATGAATGGGAATGGCAGGATTCTTATTTCCATCAACATTTTTCCTGCAAATATAAATTGGGATGAGTTAAAAAATTATTAAAACATTAATGTAAAGAAATAAAGAATCTTGTTGAACATCAAAGTGCCGGGTTACGAAATTCATACTCTGTTAAAACACCTCTCTTGTGGACAGCAAATGTACAAGGTGGAGGTGCAATTATGTTCCTATTGATTGTACCCAGTGCCCTCCTAGTTTGCCCGGCTCCTGCAGCCCTCAAACCACCTAATGGTCATCAATAAATTATAATTTTCCTCCTTTCCATTATAAGAGTTATATCGAAAAGAAATTTACTAATTAAAGGAAATCTGAAACCGAATAAGTATCAATCAAGTGTCAATTTTTCAAATTCAAACTTTTTAAAAAAAATTTAATACTACCTTGAATGTTTGAAGGCCTGATCACGCCTGGAAAGTTCTCATCCGATCTACCCATCATGATTATCTTGTAAAACAGCTACAAAATTGAAAAGATCAAATCAAATACATATTAAAGAAAGCAATAAACCAATCATAAAAAATAAAATAAAAACCAATGATCTTCTGCAAAATAAATAAATAAAAATCAAACAATCAATCAAGATTCAATTCAAGGCACAAGAACGAAAACCCAGATAGTAAAATCGAAAAAGAAAAAAAAAATCCACCTTCAAAATCAAGAAAACCCCAGAAAATTTTGTACTCTAATTCAACGTGAAAATTTAGACATCGAAAGATCTCTGTCTCTTTTTCTCTCTCTCTCTCTCTAAGTGTTATTTGTATATTTTCTTGGGGATTGAAATTATTCGAGTCAATTGAGTCAATATAAGGGAAAATTGCATAACGAAAATGTTAACAGCGGATATATGTCCGAATTTCTCTAATATAATTTGAAAACAACGGCTAGTAAACCTTGGCCGTTGGATTAAAAGTGGCGATGTTCCGCTTTTGGACTTTAACGGTAACTTCTACTCCCTATTGCCTTTGTTTCTGCCCCATTTTATTTTTTCAAACTTTTATCATGCCCTTTAATTAAGGTTTATTGAACTAAGTTGCCAATTTTAATTTAATTCCACTTTTATAGCTAACAATTTCAAATAATACGGATTATTGAGATATATAGATCCATTTTAATTAATTTTCACAATCAGAATTTCAAAAAAAAAAAAAAAAAAAGAACAACGTAGTATAATAATAAAGTTTGAATCAAGTAACTCTCACACAAAATTCATATACTTGTATAGATAATTATACAACCCCTTAAATAAAAAATAAGAAATAAAATTGTATACACTAGTAAACCTATCAATATCTTTTATGATGGCTATGAATCACTTGGAATGTTAGTATTTTCATTCGTAATTATTTAACTAAGGTAACTAGCTTATTCTTTTCTTTTTTTTTCTTTTCTTTTTCATTAAAATTTAATGTTTTTAACCTTAAAGTTGTTCTTCAAAAGACACCTTGAGGAACGTGATCTTATTAGTTCAAACTTCGTGTCTTACGTGATGGTTTTAACATTATATTTTTGTGACCCAAAAAAATCTCAACTTAGATTCGCTGATATTTGAGCAAGTACTTCCCTTATTATATTTATACTAAGAAATATATTTTGATGACATAACTCAAAAAAATAAAAAATAAAAAATTAATTGATCAAATAGAAACAAAATTAAATCGGATGATAAACATGAAACTTCACTTAAAGTTAAAGGACCAATATTGTTTTATACCCAAAGGAAATTTTTCTATGTGAAAGTAATGATGATTTGATTTTGAAATGTTACACATTACTTTTTGGAGCCTAGATGGGGTACTATACTATATTTCTTTTCTAGTACTTTTAGAGAGAATTGTTTTAAATGCAACTTTACATTAAATTCACCTAAATGTTATATATTCGAGACTTATGAGTTCCTAATAGACGATACACTAATTGCCATATAATAGTTAAGCATGCCTAAGTACTAAATACAATCATATTATTCATATGCCATACAATAACTAAAATTAAAGAGTTAAATATTAGAAGAATGAGTTACTTTCCGTTTAAGTTCTTGTATAGTATCAAGCTCGATTTAGCGCGATTCTTCAATGCACTTTAAATATGGCTTTGGATATTCTGTTTAGTTTGCTTAAGTTGACTTTACGATATATTACACTTGTCGATTTTTCCGAAATAAACAACCTGAAAATTTTGTGTGGAATGTGGATCAATATAATCATGGTCAATTTACTTAGACTGAAATTGATATCCTGCCCACAGTGGGTAAAAGATTATAATACCTACCATTGATGTGCAATGTACGGCATCAGGGGCGGACCCAGGAGGGGGTCGAATGGGTAACGTGACCTCCCAATTTTTGAGATTTTTTTTTTTTTTTTTTGTGATAAAGTCATGTTTGATATCGATTAAAATCTAAATTTTAATCTAAATCAAATTTAACAATTAATTTTAATAATATATTTTATAGAATTCATTACTATTTAACTTTTATCAAAATTTAATAAAAAATTGATTTTAATCTCCACCAAATATGGCAAAATCACAATAAATTTGAATTTTTCTATTTTCTCTTGCTCTCTTTTACCATTTTCCTCGTGCCTTTTAACAAAATCTTAACATTTCTAATTTTTTAAAATTTGTATATATTTTCTCTACAAATTATCACATTTACCCAAAGTCTTCACTTTCCAATCAAATTTTCAAATAATTAGAACTTAAATTTGCATTTTTCTCATATCAAACTATGTATATAGAATAAGTCTGAACTCATTATATTCAATTCGACTTATATTTAACGAATTGTGTTTATTTGATTGATTATTAGTATTGAATATTAGTTATATGTTTTTCCTTTCGATTACTTGAATTGATTATTTGTATCAATACATTATAAAAATTTTAAATGTAAATATGCATTTTCTTGTGATGAACAAAATATTAATAAAATGACTCTTAAATGATTAGCAAAATATTAATGAAGAAATGTTTTTTTTTAAATGTAATTTTGCATTGTTTCAATTCAAGTATGAATCATTCAAAAATCAAGAATAAAGTATTCGATTTGTACAGAGTTTGATTGTGCCCCTAACCTAAAATGCACGCGTCCACCTCTTGTGGCATTGTTACGTAAGCGGTTAGGGATAAAAATAAAAAATCTCGTTGACAATGGCAACGATGGACATTATGTCTATTGTCCACTGTGAACAGAGAAGATCAGCACTATTACTTCTAATGTTTATATTAAATCATATTCTGAAAAATTGTATTATCATATCAAGTTAATTTAGCCATTGGTTATGAAAGTTTGTGTGAAGTTTCAAGTTGGTAATTGACATTTTCTCATGATTCATTTAGTCACTAAAATCTAAATGGTAATTGACACAAAACGTCCTTACCTTTAGAGGGTATTGTGGATATCGTTCATACCTTTTATTTCTTGACATTTAATGCCCTTACCTTTCACTTTTCGTGCGGCGAAGGTCATTTTCACCATGTTTTGACCATTTTACCATCCATTCAATTGAAACAAAAAGAAAAGAAAAGAAAAATAATTGAACAAATTGTAACTATTGGCCCAAACATTTTAAAAAGTGTAAATAGCCCACCAGACTTCACATTCTTCCCAAAACTCGCCCCCACCCTATCGTCGCCTGCTGGCCATTTTATGGCCACCTTGGCCACCGAATTTTTGTACCAACACCATCTCCTCATCAACCACTAACATTTCTACACAAATCTCAACCCCAAAAAACAATAAAATCGAACCAAAATTCGACCAAAAACCAACTACACCTACACCAAAATTCGGCCAATTCTTTCCCTCACTCTTTACCATATCCACCTCCAAACCCAACTGCAGCAAATTTAGGTGGGAGAGGCTCTGGGGGGTGACAACAACCTTCGATACCATGATCTGAACTGTTGCATTCTCCGTAGCCTTAATCAACCACGAGTCATTCAATTTTTTGGATTTTTTCACACAAGGCTCTCGCAACATCAACAAATTGATGAGCCCTGGTTGAAATTGACCAAGACCATGGCTGGGAAAGGTGAGCCTAGTGGGGGCGAACCAAGCCCAGGTGGTCCGCCACCATGGGTGCAACAAATGACGTCGAAATTTGGATTTATCGGAGGCAAGATAGTGATCTTCATGACTGGGCAGTTTTGAAAATCAAATTCAGCCTGCTTGAAAGTTGTTTGGGATGAATTACCACCATGGATGGGGTCATCTGTGTGTGGGGAACTAAGCAGTGGTAACCCGCGATCATGGGGCTAGCCGGACGGTGAGATTCTGGGTGATTTGGAATTTGTAGGTAGTCGAGTTCGAAGACCGATTTCTCCTAAAACCTTAGGTGTTATGGCTGGATTTTGGGTGGTAATTGAAGAGGGTGTTGAGGGCTTTACAATGTTATCCATATTCGGTGGTCTTGGTGGCCGGAAGTTGTCGAGAATATGGTCCATTTTTTGTAATGGGAAGGGGTAGAACTCGTCCCCTAGGTAGAGAGAAGTTGCCGAAAATATGGTCCATTTTTCATAAATCTTTGTTCAAAAGATGAGAGGACAAGAATGTCCCACAGGGCGTGCCAAGAAATTTGTACGACGAATTTCGCGTATATTAAAATACGAAAATCGTTACAAATTGTATTTTAAAGAAATACAATATAAATGGATATAAATCTTCTTGTAATTGCAAAGTTGCAATTAATCATCTGATTAATGATCTGAGTGTTTGAAGACGAGGGGTCACGTGGCTTGAATCCTAGACTTCGAGATTTGTTGTGAATTTGATTTGATCTTGTTCGACACTTGAATTTCGAAGCTTGGATTTACACTTCAAAAGGTTGAGCTTGATCTTGACCTTGGTCTTGATTTGATTTGAAGAAGATTTTGATGTTCTTGAATTTGCTTGATTTGAAGAAGACTTTGATGTTCTTTGGGTTTGTCGGATTTGGAGTGGATAGAATTTCTTTAACACTTCGTGATTTTACCTGTACGCTTTTGAATCAAGAGCACTTAAGGAGATAAGAATTTTCTTCAGATTTGGAACGTGTCTCTCACTGTATCAAATGTGCTAACCATTCCATCAAATATCTTTATTCTGACCCGACCAATACCAACTATTCGACAAGGTGTATTATTACCGATCATCACAACACCTTTTTTAACTAACTCTAAGGGTGGAAGGGTCAAAAGTCTATCTGCACAATGTGTGTTTTAGTTGATCACCACTCTAGGGTGTGGAGAGAAAATGGAAATATATTTAGAGTGCGTTTGATTGCGAGCATGCAATTTGCATGGAAAGAAAATAAATTCTAAGTAATTCAATTGCATAGAAATTATTTGTACGGAAATTATTAATTAAAAGTGTTTGATTGCTTTAGTTTTTAACGTAGAAAATATTATACTTGTCCAATTTTTATTGGTGGGTAGATGAGAGAGAGAAAGATAAAGTAAATTATTTGGAAAATAAAAATCATCTCTCCCTAAAAAAATATTTTCCTTGTTTTCAAGGAAAATATAGTCACGTGATCAAAAGTAGGAAAATATTTTTCGTAGAAAAAATTGTCAATCAAATAATACAAAAGTATGAAATTATGTGGGAAAAACACATTTTTTCATGGAAAATATTGGCAATCAAACACGCCCTTAGAATTAAACGGGCCAAATTTGAAGTCAAGCAAACCAATTTAAGAGAACATAAGACGATTAAGTGAGAATAGAGTAAACACCACGTATAATATTCTTTTTAAGTGTTTATTACAAAAGTAATATTCGCTCAATTTTCCCAAACATGGAGGCAATTAAGCAACTTTTGGGCCTTAGGGAAAGCTTCTGAGGAATCCTTTTTTAGAATAATAATAAAAAAGTCAAATGAAGCAAATGAGCAATTACGAATGGATATTGTCGACAACATAAATATTACCTTATAAGGTGATTTTATGGAAATCGCCATTAGACATCTTCGCATTCTGTCATTGAACTATTTTAAAAATAATTAACTTTTACATCCAATCATTTATTGTCACCAATACATGTGTCAACTAGGATGTCAAGGCATCAGTAATGTAGTTATATTGACAACTACACAGCAAAATACATTTACATATAATATCAACAAGAAGACAAGGTGGGGAGGTTAATTCCTCAGATATACCTGTGATTCTGGCTCTATCGTTCTCAAATAGAAGAGTGAATGAAACACAAGTAGCCAAGCTAAACATATTCAGTTTTGGTCTAATCAACAGGAAGGAGAAACATGATGATTAATAACACAAAGTTGAGAATTTGAAGAACGAATTTGAGGGAGGGTGGGGAGTTAAACGAAGAAATATGTTATAAAATATTGAAGTTAAAATAATATTAATTGAAGGATGTATTCGGAATTATAAAATATCGTTTAGGAACATTATCGTCCAAAAATGTTTTTCACGCATTAATCAGACTTTTATATGTAGTAAGAATAGATGAGGCCAAATCTATTGTTTCAAGTTGTCGTCCCCTTGACTGTCTCACCAATACATTTTGACATATTTGGATATAGTGTAAATGTAGTTGAAAAATCAATTTCAACTCCAAATGAAGCTGGGAAAACAATGGACAAACCTTCAACCTCATATGATGAAAATAATCTTCTATTGTGTTGAAGAAAAAAAAAAAGCTAAGCAAGCAAAGTACCTTACTTAAAAAAAAAGGGGGGGGGGGGGGGGGGGGGGGGGGTTAAAGTGCTATTCAAAGGAAGCTCATAAAATAGAGTTTTGATAGCTAATAGTGGAAGAATGTTGTCTCATGTGTAACCTTTATCCTATTCAGATGTTAAAATTAGGGGTGGCGAATGAGCCGAGCCGTTATCCACGAGCTCGAGCTCGTGGCTCGTTATAAAACGAGTCGAAGTTCTGCTCTGCTCGTTGCTCATGGACGAGCTCGTACTGTAGCGAGTCGAGCAGAGCTGCTTGGCTCGGGCTCGTATTTTTTGAATTTTTTTAACTATCCTTCTTAAAAAAAAGTTAGACAAGCCGTTCGTAAAAAACGAGCCAGTAGGCTCGGCTCGCCTACCGAGCTGGCCTGCTCGGCTCGTGAGCTGCTACAGTATGAGTCGCTCGGCTCGATTGCCACCACTAGCTAAAATAAAGAACATGCTCTAATAGCTGCTTCAATTCATCCATTGGTGATTCTAGCAAGAAGCTCATATAAAATTTACATGAAATTCCACTCGAAGCTCTAAGCCACGCAAGAAAACCCGTTGAAGCTATATTTGCGAGGTCATTGCTTGAGCATTCCGGGACAAAAAGTTGGATATGATTGATAAAATTATCATTTAACATTGCTCATATGCTCACTTCAATTTCAAAGAAAACAAGAAATGGGACAACTTTATAACAATTTTGTGTCGTAGAAACTCTCTAATATTGTCAAAGAAGGGACTTCCAAACACAAGGAATGCATAGATCGCTATGCTTTTGCATTGCGAACGACACAATTTGAATCAGAGTTTTGGTGCACCGCACTCGAGCATGGAATGCACAATCACTTATTTGAAATTTCTAAAGATTGTATTGAAAGAGGTCAAATAAAAGCCAACTCAATTTTCAAATCTAATGATCAATTTTCAGCTCTATTTATCCCCCCTGTTAGGTAGGAATTCTGGCCCAAAACAGATGCATTTTTTGACCCTCTTTCATGTTAGTGGGCCCTAGTGGTGCAATGTATTCTGATTGCACACGTATCATAAATACGGAATTGACATTCATCTAACTCAGGATGAATTTATTCGAAGAGGCAAATTGATAATTTTGCTAGGTTTGATAAAAAAAAGTTTCATTATGTTACCATTCACCTTGACATAATGGGTGACCAAATGGTCACATGACGGCATCGATAATGATCTGATTTGGGAGATAGACACAATCTTTAAGGGCCCTTACGTGGATGAAAGTCTAAGAATGCCCAAAGAGATTATGCCAGGGGGCTAGAGACTACCTGACGTCGTTCCAACGGCAACTCTAGTAGACCCAATAATTCCAATAGGCGTTCGTGACAATGTCAAGCGAGACAGAATTGAATGACGCTATAGCTGCCCTTGATGGACTGGTAATTAATATGGCCATGCTATTCCTTTATTTGACTTTCAGTTATCTTGTAACTAAATTTGATGCTTAGAACTAGGATAAATTTTGCTCCCACTCAAATTTAATCTAGGTTCGCCCCTGAACACGGTATCTGATTTAAGTAAAAGACTTGAGTTGAAACTTTGCTATTATCTGTTTTATGAAAATTATGCACGTATCAAATTTACCAAAACAAAAAAAAATGTAATCTATTATATACAATGATTATGTACATATAGATTTATCCTTTATTTATTACCTCACTTCACTTGCGGTCACATGTATGTAAGTAAAATAAAAAGAAAGAACCTTCTTTCTTTTTTTTTAATCGTTGATTGTCGACATTGACCGGTTAACGTTAGCCCAGATTGAGCTTCAATGATGGGCCCGCCATTGGGCTCGTGAGTTCCCTAGTGTTCTGATTTTCCTTGCCCTCATTTTCTCACTAAAAGGTACAAGCTATGGAAAATATTAGAGTTGTTTACTGTGCTGATGTTATTTGATTCAGATCTGAAGGCCTTGAAATTTCTCAATGAATAAAGTGTGAGGCGGTTCAGTTTTGGAAACTCGAGCCTCTAAGTAACTTTATTTTCTTTTGTCCTCTCAAATTCGGTTATATCCATTTCACCATGTACCAATTGTAAAAACTCAGCCTCCTTGTGATCTCTGAGGGCTTGTGGAAAGAACTTGTCCCTAATCTCCTCCATAAAAATTTACTTTGAGCTTTTAGTGATCATTTGCCAAATGTTGAAGCATTTTACCTTTACATGTATGTAAAACATCTAAGTACAATGTTTTGACATCTTGGCGTGCATTGCTTGATCGTTCATCGGGTTTTTTTTTCTATTTTTTTATTCATGGATAGGGCCCACCCCCATGTGAGAAGCCTGATCATCTTAAGATAGAAAAATGACCACAAGCTCAATCCAGACCAACCATGGTTAATTTTTTGGTAAAATTTTCAATGCGACCTAATTTAGAAAGTTATTGTCTCCCACCCCAGGAACGGCAAAAACAAAGGCTGTTACAGGACAAGCCTTGTGCGGCATGTCTTGATGCCTGTTGTATCCATTGATAACAATATCAACTACATTTAGGGTAGAAACAGCTGCTCCCACAAATTACGAAGTAAGATGGGAGCGAACATTTGTTGAACATGTTGAAGATTTCCTTTTTAAGTGGGAGCAAGTTAGATCGTTCGGATATAATGAGGGGACAATCTTGTTGATGTACCATCTTATTAGCACTATGCGGGCCTCAATGGACTGGTGTTGGTGGTAGCTGTTGGACAGGTGCAGGGAATGCTTGCGGTGGAGGTATAACCGGTGGAAGTGTTGGCGGTGAAACCACTGGTGTGGAGGTACAGTCGGTGGAAGTGCTGATCGTGGAGATGGTCAAAATGGAAGAAAGTAGTGGTGGCAATGGGCCGAGCCGAGCCGGCTCGGCCCATGCCAAGACGAGCTCGGCTCGTGACCGAGCTCACCCAAACGAGCCGAGCGCTCGGCTCGGCTCGTTTTTTTTTTTTAATTATAAATACACATAACATACCGACACTAGTTTAATTGTAAAAGATATATATATATATATATATATATATATATATATATACACATTTTGTGATTAATTTCTAAATATACATTTTCAAAAAAATTTATAATTTTTTTAAAAAATAAGAACAAAAATTATTTTGTTGAGTTACTAAGTTACTTGAGTAATAATGTAATATATTTTTTGTTTACCATTTTATACTTAAACTTAAAAATAATATATATGTAAAGTATAAACACATTTTATAAACCATAAATATATATTTTTCAAAACATTTTTATTTTTTATAAATAAAAAAATAAAGATAGACCCTCCTCCTTTATCCGGGCTTGGGACCGGCTACTTCAATTTTTAGTAGGCGGAGTTAAAAATTGTACACGAACAACTTGTTACGTGTACAATTTTTTTAAAAATATTATAAATGTATGAAAATTAAATTTTGTGATGATTATGGTGAAATTAAATATCACTTACTTGGTTACAGGCAATTTCGGCATATTTATCTTGAATTCGATAACTAGCGTCTTCCCAATCTTTCACGCACATTAACGCTTCCAAAATATCTTCTTTGAGTCGACTCCTGACCTCAGAGAGAACCCTCTTCCCTGCACTAAAAGCAAACTCCGAAGCTACAGTGCTAACAGGAGGTGGTAGTAGATCTTTTGCCATTGCAAAAACTATTGGTCATCGACGTTCATTATCTCGCCAAAATTTAATTACCTCTTCTGAATTTTTCTTAACTTCTTTGTTAGTAGGCAAAGTATGACGAAAGTAATCGATTAATTCAGATGGCAACGCATTTGGACTATTACTCGAAGTTTGAGTACATGCAGTGGATGACAAACTACTACTACTACCACCAGATGAACCACATGCATATGCAAATGAATTAAATCTATATGAGTTCATGCTTTCGAATAAATCTAAAATTACATCGTCGTCATCCGTTGGATTAGTGGGAGGAGTAGATGTAGGTACACGAGTAATATGTGTACCCATTCGTGAAGCATATAATTCGTACATTTCACGTAATGTTTCTTCCAAATTCCTATAAGTAATAGGTGTACTAAAAGTTAAATAATTTGAAATTTTATCAATTACAAATTTAGTACCCGATAAATTAAATCGGGGGTCCATGACGCATGCTAAAGGAAATAACATAGGTAATTCTTCCCAATATTTTCTGAATTTTAATTCCATGGAATATATAACTGCATGAAAATCGGGGTCATTTTGAAATCGACGAAAAGTCTTAGCAATTGCATAAAGACGTTCAAGAACCATACAACTTGTAGGATAATAAACGCCAGACAATATATTTGTAGAATCATAAAATGTGGACAAAAAATGTTTTATTTTAAGAACTATATTCCAATCGGTTTCATTCAAAATAGTTTCGTCTTCATCTCTAACATGCCTATTGTTATAAAATTCAGTAATTAAATGTTTGAAACCTTCACATGATTTTAATAATAAGTAAGTGGAATTCCATCTATGGCCTACGTCAGTAATAAATGTTTTTGTATTTGTCATTCCATTTTCTGAACAAAATTCTTCAAATGCTTGTTTTCGACTAGGTGTAATCGTGATATATATAAGTGCACTCCTAATTCGGTCAATTTCATCCTTAACATGTTTTAAACTGTCTTGTACTACTAAATTAAAAATATGACATACACATCGAATATGAAATAAATAACCACCAAAATCGGGTTGAAGTACTCTATGCAATTTATCGATAACAACTTTATTTATGGTAGTATTGTCGAAAGTAAAAGAACGAATTTTGCTCTCGCATTTATACTCTTTAACTATATTTATGATAGCATTAAATATAGTTTGGGCGTTGTGTGGGTACTCAACAATTTTAAAAGCAATAATTTTTTTATGCATAACCCAAAGTGGGTCTATATAGTGTGCAGTTGCAGCAATGTAACCTCTCTTATTAATCCCTTCCCACATATCAGAAGTTAAAGATATCACACCCCCATATTTCTCTAAATCATTTATCAATAGTTGTTTTGCATGAAGAAAATATTTAATTGTATCAGCACGGAGAGTATTTCGACTTACCCCAACATACCTCGACTGAAGATATGTTTGACGTAGTTCACGAAATGTTGGTTGTCCGCTATTGCTAGTGGCAACTCAGACCCGGCAACAAACTTCACCATTCCCGTTCGAGCTTCCTCCTCTGAATACATCCATGTAGAAAGTGGCGTAGTACCACTGGCGCCTGGAGAACCAAACTGTAGTTGAGTTTGACCAGCTGGAAGAAACCTATGTTTGGTCACACATGCTTTGTAGTGACGATTGAGGTGGGTAGTTCCAATGCCTCTTTGCCATGCCAGTCGTTGTTGGCAGTATTTACATACTGCTTTGGTTTCGGGGATTCCATCGACCAAACGACCGGTTGAACCAATTTAAAATGGTCCCAACATTTTGCCTTGTTCTTCCCCTTTCTTTTCCCTCTTGCATCGAGAATATTTGACGTAGGCTCTTCATTTTGTTCCAAATCAATTGGAACACTAGGATCAACGTCATCCAAATCAATTGGACGACTACCTTCATGAACGTCGTAATCTTCAATATTTTCTGGAATTGGTAATTCATTGAGACTGGAGAATTCATTCCCAAATTGATTTTGGACAGGTGTTTGTATTTCGTTCTCCATACCGAACAAGTTTTCAACAAATGATCGTGAATCCATTTGTTAAGAATAATAGAAATTGAATATAGAAATGTAGAAGATGATTATAGAATGAATGAATGATATTGTTGATAAATAAATGAAGATTTGAGTATGTAAATTGTATAGAGTAGAGAATGAGAGAATATAGATTGATATTGGTGGAAAAAAAAGTTTGATTTAGATGGGTATTTATAGAAAAAAAAAATTGAGGACCAAAACGGTCACTGAATAGTTGAATTCAGTGACCGTTCTGGTCACTAAATTTAATTTAACATTTCAAAAAATTTTTTTTTTTTTTTTTTTTTTTCGTGGACGAGCCACGAGCCGCTCGGCTCGTGGCTCGTCAATTTTTTTTATTTTTTTTTTATAATAACGAGCCGGCTCGTCACCCGTTTGGGCGAGCTCGGCTCGTGCTCAGGTTCGTTTTTTTACGAGCCCGAGCGGCTCGTGGGCGTGAACAGTACGAGCCGAGCGGGTGAGCCGACGAGCTGC
The DNA here is from genome assembly GCA_019097785.1 of Fraxinus excelsior. Classification (NCBI taxonomy): domain Eukaryota; kingdom Viridiplantae; phylum Streptophyta; class Magnoliopsida; order Lamiales; family Oleaceae; genus Fraxinus; species Fraxinus excelsior. The sequence continues at coordinate 24,185,095 of CM032634.1, forward strand.
TCGGCTCAATTGCCACCTCTAGAAGAAAGCGATAGTTCAGGGACTAAAGTGCAAATACTACAAACTTGCTTCCAAGCTTGTGATGAAGATTCGAGAGTGTTAGAGGTCAACTGGATGAAAAAAGGAGTCAAATGGGCGATAGTGAACACGAAGAGCTTGATGGAGGGGATCGTAATGTAATGATTTTTGGAATACAGATAAGGAATAGCATTTCAATGAAAGTAGCTACAAAAATATTATAGAAGCAAGAATTTTTCGATAAACAATATTTTTTGTGCATGTATTATGTTCATTAGATTTGTCTAATGGGTTAATTAAAATTTTGATATCTTTAGATGCTAAAAATTTTAAAGAAATTTTAAAACGAATGGAAAATTTCTTTAGACATTTACTCTTAGGAGAGGTTATACCAGAAACAAAAATAGATATAATCACTCAAGAAGCCTTACAAGCTGAAAGAGAAATGGAATTATTTACTTATTTTTGTTTTGGTCATTAATTTTTATTTTTATTAATTTACCTCAGAGCTACTCTTCATCCTTTTTCATGTCTTGTATGCGAAGATCGCTGGGAGGTGAACTACTACCAACAGACTTGGAGATTGAACGGACCTTCTTGGTGAGCTTTTAAGAGAAGTTGTCTAATGAATCCTTGATAAACAAAGGAAAGAAAAGTAAAAAGGGAAAAATAATGATTTATTGATAGTACGTGAAAATATGTTGAGGTCTGAATATGTTTATAACAGTTGCCATACATTTATTAGATTTTGATCTATCTCAAGCACATACAGAACATCAGGAATATGTCGAGAATATTATTCATATAAACTACAAATCAGGACTTCTGATAAATCTGTATTACTTCATGCTGGTCGATTATTTCAACAATATGTTGTAGATAGGTCAATCAACATAGTGAAAAAGTCTTGTTCGTGTCGGAGAGCTTGGTAACGGATGGGGTTCATACTAAAAGATTCCACAGAAGATTATTTAATATCTTGCAGACAAATGTACACAAAATCTTAAACAAGAGGCTACCATGAGGATGAAAAGAAATCCTAATTTCTTACAGAAACTCATGAAGGGCCAGACTGAATAAGGCATTGGAACAACTTACCTCAATCGTCACTACAAAACATGTGTGGTCAAACATGAGTTTCTTTCAGCTGGTCAAACGCAATTACAGTTTGGTACTTTAGGCGCCGGTGGTACTACTACGCCACTTTCTACATGAACGTATTCATAGAGGACGATAGTATACCTACTGAGATGTACATTCGTGAAAATGCAACTCCACCTATTTTCAAACGATGAGGCGCAACCTTCTAAGAAGCCTAGGGTTCATAGAGGTTGTATTAGCGACGATGATGGCAATGATGAATAGAAGCCCAATGAGGTAATTTTCGGCTTGAACATACTTATTGAGCATCACTTGGACTTGAGCTAGTTTTGTTTGAGCCAACTTCATTATTTATACATTCTCATTGTTTTCATGAGGCCCATCATACTTATATCTCCTTGCATCCATCGAAAGAGAATGAACATATTGTTGACATGATTACTTGCTTCACCAATATTACTAATAGCCTCAAAGGCTTTGATCATGAATTTACTAATGGTGAGCTTATAAGTAAAATGATTAGGTCGCTCACCACCCACTTCCCTCCTTTTTCTACGTTCTTGATTTTTTTTTTTTTGATAACTGTGGATGTCCGGGCCAACTTGCGCGCACTTCGACTAATTCCACGGGGCCCTGAAGTTTTACAGCCGTTTTTCACGTTGCCCCCAATTGGGCAACCCCTATATTAACATAGTAAAACTCTTGGTCAAAAATGGCAACTGCTTCTTTGCTCTATAATTGACATAATTTTTCTACACATCAACTGAAAATGACTGTCAAACACGGGTTTAATTAAACATGTGCAATAAACGAAGTAAATATCTTGTACATTTATGACTTTAGCAATCTCTATGGTCAATGAATTTTTGAATGGTCAAACTATCAGGTTAAGCGGAATAATGCATGCAATAATATTCGAGATAAAAATAAATAAATAAATAAAATAGAAGATGAGTAAGGAATTTAACATGATAAAAATCCAAAGGAAAATCTCATGGACCTATAAACCTACAAATATATACTCAAAAAAGTAAGAGATAATTTTTTTTCGCCTTTTTAAAATTACAATATAAGGAACGCTAGTGATATTTAAATAAAAAATAAATGAAGAATTAAAAACCAACTAACATATTGCAACTAGTGGTTCTGCTTGTCCACGAATTAGAATAAAGACTCGATCTTTTCTTCCGTCAATTCTCCCATTCTTCTTACTGATTTCTTTTGTCATCAAACTCATTAAAAAAAAATCAATTCTAGGCAATTTCTTTTGTCGTAATATATTTTTCAAAATGAAGAATCAAGAAAGAGAAGAGAAGACACAAAATCGTGAGTCTTTGAATGTGAGCATACATACTACTTGCTTTTCTATTCGAAAATTCGACACTAATTAATTTCATTTAGAAATGAAGTTCCTATAGGCAGGGACGGACCCCAGGAAAGAAGTTCAGTGGGGGCGAAACCAAAAAACTTTGGAAAAAAATCTGAAAACCTAAAAAAACCTAGACGAAAAAATCTAAAAATTGAGTGGGCCCCCACTGGGCATCATGTAGGTCCGCCACTGCCTATAGGTGTGGCTATATAGGGTTGACTTGAACCGAGGCAGGTGGGGTCTTTATCTAAACAAGAACTTAAAAGGCCAAAATTTGTGTTTCAGTTTTTAATTTTAAGTTTTGAATTGATTTTGGATTTTGCGTTTTGAGTGTCTATTTTGATATTGCTGAAAACACGTTCTTTTTATCATTTTGAAAAGTTGTTTTCAAAAATAAAAAAATAAAAGTTTTGGCTTGGTTTTAACTTAAAACAACCAAAACGACTTTTTTTTTTTTTTTTTTTAGCATTTTCCATTTTTTTTTTTTGTAAATTTTAAACTCGTTTTTGGAAATTCGTTTCTTAAAATAGGTAAGTAAACGTGTTTTCGATGTTTTTAAAAATTAAAAACTGAAAATGACCTGAATACAGGAAAGAGAACATGTCCTTAATTTTTCATTTTGTTTACAAAATAAAAATATTGTAGATAGAATAATGTGTAAAAAGTTCTCATAGTTGTAGAGTTTCTATAAAAAAAAAAGGTTGAACCCCAACCTTGAGGGCCCCCCACTGCCCCATCTCCAGAATATCGTGGATGAGGTAAATTGCGGGATGTGTCTCAACATGCTAGGGTACAAGAGTTGTCATACTGGTGCTCACAAAGAATCCAATTTCAAACCTTATTAGAGGCAGGAATCGAACATTCATAATGCGGCTGCCAGTTTAGTTAAGACTATCTCACTCTTATCTTTTGTACCACTAAACTATGCCCCGAGAGACTAGTTGTTGTAGAGTTTTTAGTTTCTTTAATGGGAGGTCATTGGTTCAAATCCCAATGTCTCCCATGTCTAAATGTTTAACATGTAACTTTAATCACTTGAGACCTAAGGGTTTACTTGGGAGTTTCGTTGGACTGGTTATTGGAATTTTTTTAAGTATCGAATTTGAAATTTTACGAGGGAATTATTTTGAGTGATTTTAGTAGCGATTTTTAAAACTGTCCAACCTATTGTTTAAAGTTTAGTATCTACTGCTTCTAAATTTTTTTTTAAAAGAATAAAATTACGTATATATCCCTTAGTAATTTTTTTTATATGAACTTATTTTACTCAAAAGTGATATTTTACTTTTAGATAATTTTTTTACATATAAGTTAATATTTAATTTAAAAAATAAATATACTTAAATATTAACTTAAAATTTCAAGTTCATATTTTTTACTTATAAGTAAATTTTACAATTATACGTTAATTTTATACTTTTAAATAATTTTAAGTGAATTTTTTTAACATATAGGTATGGATGTCAATGAGTCAAGCCAAGCTACGAGCCGAAACTTTTGCTCGGGCTCAGCTTGAGTAAAAATACTTCGAGTGTTTTTTGACCCGAGTCGAGCCGAGCTGAGCTGAGCAATAACTCAGCCAAAAAATTTAGTTTCGACTCGAGCTTTCAGCTCAGACATTAGTGAGTCGAGCCTAAGCTGGCTCAATTTTTTTTTAAAAAAAATCATGACAAATCTAAAATTTTTAAAGAATTTAAAATTTTTGTAATTTATATGTATTATAAATAATAACTAAATATTAACATATAAAAAAATTACATCTAAAATTAAAAGAAAAAACAAAAGAAGTGGCAAGCAAGTTTTTTTTTTTTTTTTTTTTTTTTAAGGCTCACGGGTCTGCCCGTCAAGCCACACGAACGAACCCGGCTCGAGATAACTCCCCAAAATGGAGCTTGGCTAGACCCTATGAGCCACGAGTCGACTCGGATCGGGATTTTCCGAGCTAAGCTCGAACTACCCAAGCTAGCGTGCCATTTTGTCATCCGTATATAAGTAACCCTTCTTATTTTATAAGTGAATTTTTGTCTTATTAGTAGTATTTTTATTTTTATAATAATTTTTTTTTATATAAAAGTGATACTTATAAGTAATTCTTAATTATAATGAAATTTTTCTTTATCTTACAAGTAATATTTTACTTAAGTATTTATTTTAATTTAATATAATTTTTTACATGATAATAATTTTTAGTTTTTTATATTTTTATTCAAAATTAAGTTTTGAACCATCTATGGAAATAATTATTTTATAAAGGGTAAAATTAGAAAAAAAAAAATGAGAAACGGCTAAAACCCGCCGATTTGGTAGGTTGAGGGAATCGTTCAAAATTACACTACACCAATTTTGGATGATTTTTAAACCATTTAAAATTGATGCCAAAAAAATTAGCAAGCACCGATTTTCCAACCCATTATAAATAGTGCCACCCAAAATTGGTTAAAATCGATGAAAAAAACTCCCAAGCAGGCCCTAAATGTTTCCGTCATTTTCAATTTCAAAATCTTGAAATAGAACAATATCTTTTTATGTACGAATCTGATCAAAATATTGTTGAATGAACGGTCATTTGCAAGAAAATTGTATAAAAGAACTTATTATTTTTTTCACTTAACTTGAGTATAATTGTATTTTTTTTAATTTTTTTTTACTTGTATATTAAGAAAGACAATTTTACATTTTATTTACTTTATTTTTGAATTTATGGACATGGATAACTCTGATTTCAATTTATTTTCAACTTTGTTTTACTTAAAATTAGATTTTTCAAATACAATGTTGTGATTTTTTTGATGTACTGTTAACTCAAAATTAATTACTTTTATATTTTATTATCAAAATTTTTGAATAAAAAAATAATTTTGTTGTAATGTTTATTGCCAAAATTTATTCAAATCAAGTTAAAACATGTGGCTTTGCCTCTAAACATGAGAGCTAATAAATCCTTAAATGTAACTTGTAACAATGATCAAAAAAATTGTCTAAATCATAAAAGCAGTATTCTTGATGTTTGGTTATAATATAAATTGCAATACTATTAGTGTTTTAAGTAATTATTTCGATTTTTTTTTTTTTGTCTTATATTCAATTATAATAGAAATTACTTTTTATTTATTGTTCTATTATTAAGTTTCCATAAAACTCAAACAAATGAAAAAGATTTGAATACACACTACAATATGGAGGCCCAACTTTTAGTATACTCAATAGGGGCTTAGTTGATAAAATTTAAGTTCCTATGCTATTTACTTACTATTTTGTATTTAAATTTGAAACCTATATTTTTGTTGGAAATTTTGAAAAAAATATATAAAGTTCCTATAAATTTGTTTTAAATGTTTAGTAAATATTATTTTTAATTGATTAAAAATTAAAAAAATATTAAAATAAGAAAACGTCTTTTTACGCTTTTTTATGCATATGTCTCACCTAAACTCGCCTAGCCCATAGCTCAACCTCCACGCATCGCCATGCATTACGCCTTTTAGAACCTTGTCAGTCATTATTTTTTATTTTTTTATTTTTATCATCGAAATATCATATTATCACCCTCAATGCAAAATTAGCATATTGAGGACAGGGCGTCTGCATGCAACTTGTCATTCATATCCATGATAAGCATAAATCAAAATGTATAAATGAAAGAAAAAAGGGCCCGACTCTTGGGATCACAAGTCAAGCTTGTGGATCGTTGTGATCTATAGATTTGAGGAACGACAATAGACACCAAGGGCTTCAAAAATCAGGTCTTAAAGTTTCATTTACAAGGGTCAAACTATAAATTGACTTAAAAATTCATCAATTTTTTCTTTATTTTTGTGGACGGAGTCACACGTGAAAATGGGACCCAAAACCCAAAGAAAAATAAAGCCCCTTTAAGATTTGAGAAAAATTCACCGATTAAACGAATTGATATGATTGAGACACCAAAAAATTTAAAATTTTACTATTAAGCGATTAAACCCCCGTTTTTTTTTCCCTTTTGGGCAAGTCCAAATCAAAGCTTTAGCAAGTCTATTAAGCGATTAAACCCCTCTATTGTTCTCAAAACTCATTTTAATATAAATCAAAGTTAACAATTAATTTTAATAACATATTTCATTGAATCCATAAATATTTAATTTTTATCAAAATTTCCTAAAAAATTATTTTTAATCTGCACCAAACAGGGGCAAAATCATAATAAATTTGAATTTCGATAATATGCTAGTTTTAAAAATTCTCCGATTATCGTATGCTAATCGAATCTATAAATTACTAATGTCATCTCAAAATTTATTTCGAGAATTACATTATGAGCATTCGAATGGTCCAAATAGATATAAAAAATAGTTAAAAATATGCTAAACGTGAGTTTAAAAAAGAAACCTAACTTGCATTTTTTTATAAAAAATTCAATTATTTCATTAACATTTATTATTTTTGCTATACAAATTTCTCAATGTAATTTTTATCATTTTTTAGGAAATTTTATATGGAACATGATATCAAAAAATTACGCAATTTTACATCCGAAAAAGTCATATCCTATGTAAATTCTTAGATGCAAAATTACATGGGGTATGATTTTTTGGACGTAAATTTTCGATTGTAAAATTTTTCTAAATTTCTTTGCAAGTTCGATTGTGCCCCCTAATTTTAAAGTTTTGCATCTACCCCTATTCCACCTTACTCACATTATGTCAACATCTACGTGTACATGCATGACTCTTATTAGTAACAAGAATAAATATTTTAAGAAATATTTTCCGTGAAGAAATTTAATTTAAAAAATAAAAACATGCTATTTTTGTCATTACCTACAAATGTAGGTCATTTAAAAAGTTCCACCAGTTGTGTCATTTGGCTCCAAAGCAAATGACCCTTCTTTTGAAAACCGCCATCTCTCTCGCGCCGTCTTTCTCTACTCTGATCTGTTGCAATCTTCCAAAACCTCCAAAATAGTAAGTCTCTCAGTCCATTTCTACAATTACTGCTATTCAATTTTCAGTACTCGATCCGCTTTTTAATTTATTAGAATCCAGCAAACTCGGGAATTAAAAATATATGTTCGAATTATTAATTTTTTAGTTGCTCATTACGTATATGGAATTAATAGGCGGATTCTTGGAAGTCTTGTTTTCAGTTTTTTTTTTTTTTAAGTGATTTATGTCGATTGCGTTTGATAGGGTTTTACTTTATAATTTTTTTATTATTTCTGGCATGGGCATCCCTTTTTTTTTTTTTTTTTAAATAACCGAGTTGATTTTTTTATAATCTGGTTATAAGGATATTGAACGATTATTATTTAATTATTTATTCTTTTTGTAATTTTTGGAGTTAAATGCAAGGATTTAATCATTTATGGCACCATACTTGGCAATTTACGGACATTGTTTTAGTATTTACTATTTTAGTGATATTTCATATTTGTCCTCTCAAGAATTGGGTCTTCTAAAATAAAATTGTGAGCTAACCTTCACTAAATTTCCAACTGTTTATTTATGAACAGGGAGGTGTAGTTAAATAATTAATGATTAAATCTTGTTGATTTCACTATCAGTTGTCTTGCTCCTTTGAGTAAGCTGTCATTTTTGTAACGCCCCCGAAAATTTTATAGAATAGAAATATTTGATCTATCTGCTATATTTTTATAATTTTGGAAAGTTGATGGACTAAGATAAAATAGTATTAAATCCAATATTATTATGAGTCAATTAATTAATTATTGATAAAGTCATAATTAGTATATCAATATTGGACTCCTTGTATAGCTTGTAATTAATTAGAAGTCTTTGACTCGAAAAATAATTAGTTCACATAAGTTAAGTCCAAGTTATTTCAATTCAAAGACAGTATTTAGGCCTTGTTTGACACTCATTTTCATTTTTTTTTCTCTTTCTTCATTTCAACTATATATTCTCTAAATAAAATAATATTACACAAAAATCTAAAAGAATTTCATTACTTTTCAACCACACATTCTTCCATCAATCACTATTCCATAATTCGTTTTTTTTTTTCAAAATAGGTGTCAAACACAAGCTTAATGAATATTATTATATTACGTAATAAAATGACTTTTAAGATAATTAGGTAAAGAAGTAATATTATATTTTATAAATCAATGTTTATCTTTAAGTTTGAAAAAGATTTGATATATCTTGTTTGTTATTTCATTTTAACCACCGAATTCAATTTTCCATGTGCACGCGACTTAAAACCCTTTTCCATAGTGACCGTGTATGTGTGTCTATTATGTTTGTTATTTTACACATTATTTTTTAGTTGGATAAATCCACCAATTTTTTCTCATGTTCCCACTAACTTCTAACCACTCACATTATCCCATAAACTCATGTTTCTTTTTCCCATTTCAAATACATTTTAGTTTATCTTCCACTATATAATTATCATTTTACTTCCATTTTATTTCCAGCAACAAAACAAGTAAAAAAAATTCCTTCATAATCCTCCATCATTTAGGAAGAAAGCAAATCTTCTTATAAATTTTTTGGCAGCTTCAAAATGTACAAAATTTGAATTTTTAGGGCATCAACTCAAAATTTTCAAAGGTTTAAGGTAAGATTTCGAAGGGCAAATGATTTGCCGGTTTAATTTTATTTTTTCACGTTGATAAATGTTATGCTAATGAAAGATATGATATGATATGGCCATCTGGTACCAAGATATGATATATTATGAGCTTTTATCAGTTTCTAAATATATGATATGACGGTATGCTTATTTTGATATATGAAATGATATTTTTATTCGAGATTGCATAGTTACTCGTGTCCTATTGAGTATTTTCATATATTCACACTTTTTCCTACCTCTCATAGGCTAGAAAAGGTCGTTGGTTGGTGGACGGTGAGTTGTTGTTGCGTCTGAGTTCACTGGATCTAATAAAATAAATCTGCTGTAATATGGTTGAATATTTTATATTTTCAGCAATGACCTTATTTTATCAATTTATTTATCTCATTCCTTTTTTGAACTTGGAACACATTTTGATTATGAACTACATTATTTGTAATGTTGAATTTGTGAAATCAATAATTTATCATATATTTATTTGTCTAGCGTGATTAACAAAACGTGGTATTCATAAATAAATTAAGTGGATTAGATTTTAGTGTAATTTGTTAGGAGAAATGGATCAATAAACTTTACTTAAGATTCTTGCAATTACAAATTTAGGGATACTAACCACGTATTAATCGTGTACTTCCTATTTGTAAATGTATGTGTTCATTTTAAAAGATCACATTGGGTGAGATTTCCATGATATGCATTAATTAGGTGATAAATAGATAAATTAAATAATATGGAAAACTTCAAGTCTATTAGTAATTATTTGTCACGTGACACTTTTTAATTTTTTTTTTGATAGATAATCGAGAAATTTCATTAATAAAAAAGAATACAAAGGGAGTGTATTATCAGGTTAAACAAGAAATAAAAAAAATGAAGTTAGGCAGTCCCTCTATAGGATTGCTAGATGCTGCATTAAACCAATTATACAAAGTCAGAAAAAATAATTCTCTAAGTTGTTCTGAGGTCCGTATTTGGTCTTCAAAGCATCGGTCGTTCCTTTCCCTCCACGCACACCAAACAATACATCCCGGGATAAGATTCCAAACTAGTTTGCTATTCTTATCACGAAATTTAACGTGACACTTTTTAATGAAACATTTGGTAGCGATTTAAATTCTAAAACTTGGGTCGTTACAGTATGGTATCAGAGCTCGAGTTTTAATCGGTTCTGTAGACTTCGCAAATTTTTTTTTTTTTAGAAAAGTAAACATTATTCAGTTTTCCAAAAAAAAGAAAAAAAGGAAGAAACGAAGAAAAGAAGTACATGAACAATAGGTCGAAATATTATATAAAAATTATTATATTAATTTTAATTGTTACGCGTAATAAATGTTTACGTGTGTAGCCTAGAATTTTCGTGATATTTGTTGATAATTAATATTTTTCTTAACAGATAAATTTTAAAGATGATAAAAAAAAAAAAAAAACTTTTAAAAAAGTTCTTAAACATGTAAAAATATGAATGACCCTTGGTATTCAACAACCACCAATCGACCGCCCTTCAACTACTCTAAGCTATGTAATGGGGTAAAAAAATAAATGGCTATTCAAATCTTTTCATGACATGCACATTTTTCTCGCTAATTTATGATTTATATCTCAAATATAGCATGATTCTTTTACTTGTATACACGAGGATGAAATACGTTATGTCACATGATAAGAATGTAAGCATGATAAGTGAGGCTTAATGCTTGGATGGACAGATAACTTGTCCTCATAAAGATCATAATAGAATTGTACTATGATACATAGAAGATTGACATGGATGATATTATTCTTTTCATAACGATGAGGAGTTTAAGACCAAGTATCCAAAACTCCTCGATTAGCCAAAATAAAATTTTGAATAGTAATTTTTTTTAAGGAGGGGAGATTGTAACGGCCTGAAAATTTTGTAGAATAAAATTATTTTTTCTTATCTACTATATTTTTATGATTTTGGAAAGTTGATGGACTAAGGTAAAATAGTATGTCAAATAACTAATTATTGATAAAATGATAATTAGTATATCAACATGTACTCCTTGTGTAGCTTGTAATTAATTAGAAGTCTTCGACTCGAGAAATAAATAGTTTGTATAAGTTAAGTCCAAGTTATTTCAATTCAAAGATTGTATTTAATGAGTATTATTTTATTACTTAATAAAATAACTTTTAAGATAATTAGGAAAAGAGTAATATTATATTGTATAAATCAATGTTTATCTTTTAGTTTGAAAAAGATTTGATATATCTTATTTGTTATTTCATTTTAACCACCAAACTCAATTTTCCATGTGCACGTGACTTTGAACCCTTTTGCAAAGTGATCGTGCATGTGTGTGTGTGTATTATGTTTGTTATTTTACACATTATTTGTTAGTTGGATAAACCCACCTATTATCTCTCACGTTCCCACTAACTTTTAACCACCTTACATTATCCCATAAACTCACATTTCTTTTTCCCATTTCAAATATCTTTTAGTTCATCTTCCACTATATAACTATCATTTTACTTCCATTTTTATTTCCAGCAACAAAACAAGTAAAAAAAAAAAAAATTCCTTCGTATGCCTCCATCTTTTAGGAAGAATGCAAATCTTTTTTATAAATTTTTGGGCAACTTCAAGATGTACAAAATCTGAATTTTTGTGGGCATCAACTCAAGATTTTCAAAGGTTTAAGTTAGGATTACGGAATATAAGCGGTTTGCCCTGTTTTATTTTATTTCTTTATGTTGATAAATGTTATGCTAATGAAAGATATGATATGATATGGTCATTCAGTACCTAGATATGATATATTATGAGCTCTTACCGATTTCTAAAGATATGATATGACGGGATGATTATTTTGATGCGTGAATTGATATTTTTATTCGGAATTGCACAATTACTCGTATCCTACTGAGTATTTTCATATATTCACCCTTTTCCCTACCTCTCATAGGCTAGAACAGGTCGTTAGTTGGTAGGGAGGTTTTGTCGTTGTGCTTGGTTTTATTGGACCTAATAAAATAAATTTGCCGTAATGTGGTTGAATATTTTATATTTTTAGCAGTAACCTTATTTTATTAATTTATTTATCTCATTCCTTTATTTGAACTTGGTACACTTTTTGACTATGAACTACATTGTTTGAACTACAATGTTTGTGATGTTGAATTTGTGAAATCAATATTTTATCATATATTTATTTGTCTAGCATAATTAACAAAATGTGATATGCATAAATAAATTAAGTGGATTAGATTTTAGTATCGCTTGTTAGGAGAAATGGATCAATAAACATTATTTAAGATTCTCGCAACTGCAAATTTAAGGACACTAACTGCTCGTATTAATTGTGGACTTCCTTTTTGTAAATGTAAGTTTCTAGTTCAATTTTAAAGATCACCTTGGGCGAGATTTTCATGATATGCATTGATTAGGTGATAAATAGATAAATTAAAGAATATGGAAAATTTCAAATGAATCTTGTTTAAACCACCTTTACATAAATTTATTAGTAATTATTTGTCACATAACACTTTTTAATGAAACGTTTGGTAGCGATTTAAATCCTGAAATTTGGGTCGTTACGATTTTTGTGTTAAGGGCAATTTTGAAATATCAAATAGATCTTCTCATTTTTTTTTTTTTTTTGTCCTTTTCCCATCTTGCCTGTTATCAAGAAATTGACTGACTTTGACTTGTATTTGGAAATAGTCTTTATTTTTGAAGTAATACTATAATTGTAATCACCTCAAACCTTTCATTGAGCTCAGTCCTTTCTTGGATAGGCTATATTAGTTCGGTTCAAGTTCGCTTACTAAGTTGACTTCGCAAATGATCAACACTGAAAGCAATGTCAATGGAATGGCTGTTGGTGAAACCGCCACTGCTGCTAATGATAAGCAAGTGCCTGCTGCTCTAAAAAAGACTGCATTGAGAGAGGTGCAGAATGAAAATATGAGATCAATAAATAAGCAGCAAGAGAGTTCACCATTTGGAGGGGGAAGACCAAGTGGTAATGCGATTAAGGTCTGTGGAACAAAACGACTGACACCAGAGCGCCCATCAAGTTCTAGTAATCTGTACATGGCTTGTAATGGTGCAAATGAGAATGTGATGAATGCCCGTAGAAGATTTGAATTTGAACTAGGGAGGGGAAGACTTCAGGATATGGAAAAGTATTCTGATACTCCTCAGTTAAGGAATATGAGCCAATTGCTGCAGGAAATCCCTCAAAAGCAAACTCATATGAAGGAGAATCGCGTTCATCTTATTCCTGTAGCTTCACAAAATCATATAGCTCCGATGATGACTTTTTCAAGTGGTGGACCTTCGGTTCCTAGTTCTCTTGGTAAGCAAAGTAATATCGCACAAGCTCCTGTATCTGATTACCTTAAGGTTTCATCAGACCTTCCTCACAAAATTGATTTGAAGAGCACCAATGAGAAGCTAAGAACAGATCGATTCATTCAACTGCACAATTTTTTGGAACAACATGATAAGACTAACCAGAGAGAGTATATTCAAAGTAAGTTCTTGTGTTGCTAAGAGTGTTTTGTTTATAAATTTATGTATAAGCTTCAAGTGTTTGACAATTTCGATTTTGCTGCTATTTTGATGTGATTTACACAAGAGCTTTTGAATTCATCCCCTGCTGAGCTTAGTAAGCACGCTGTAGAGTTGGAGAAACGAGCAATCCAGTTGGCACTAGAGGAAGGTAAACACAATCTGAATTTTGTGGCATTTGCCTCCTTTTTTTATATATATTTGGAAGATATACACCAGTTATATTTTGTAACACATGTTGGATCACTGGAGGACAAAATGCTCACAGTAAATATAGCACATTGAGGATATCATAATGGATGTAGAACCATACATGAAAGGAGAAAATAAGAATTGAGGATATACCCTAACAAATATAGGTGATACCATTTAAGTATAATTAAAGGCAGGTCAAATTAGATGAATAGGGCATGTCTTGAGTAGGACCTAAAGAAATTCCCATTGAGAAAAGTAATGCATTCGCAATGTAACATGTAAGATGAGAGACAAATCGGCTAGATTGACTCGTCTTGATGTAGATGCAAAAATATTTATTTCCATGGAATCTTTTGGTACCATTGGGTCAAGCAGAGACAGAAGATGCATTTCATTGAAGGAAAAAAAAATCTTTGTTGTATCATAATATGTCGCATGGGAACCCAAATTGGTGAATGATTAGCTTTGTTGACGTTAAATTTGAGTCATTATGGTTAAAAATTAAATTTATATCATAGAGCAGAAGGATGTTCTCGTTTGAACATTAGGAATGATTACTACATTTTTTTCCATGTATGATTGTTATTAGTTGATGGATTATATGTGATTGGGAATTGCTTTTTTATGGTGCTACCAAAGAAACAGGGTCCTTACGGTTTTCTTGCAGGCTTTTGGCACTTTGCCTCCTTAAAAATTAGCATTTTGGAACTTTATGCACTTGATCTCCTAAATGTAATGCCTGCTTGGCACAATCGGCTCTATACCCAAGATTGCAAACAAAATTTATTGGCCTGAAGCAAGCACGTGACAATCACATCAACCGGCAACATTTAGTTTTGAGAAGTTCCTCTCTATTCTGAGTCACTGTGTCTTTAAGAATGGATGCACTCAATTCTGTATTTATCACCAAAACCCCTATTCTCACGTATTGCTCCGCATCAAATTTGTTCACCAAATTATCACTCTAGGCAAAATATCTGTTCAATTCTGAATATCCTAACTTAAAATTGTCTTTGCAAGAGCTTTTTTTTTTTTTGGCAACTGCATCACTGCCGAGCTTTCCTGTGAAGTTCCAATAGCTTGGAAAAGTTTGGATTCATTCTTTCTCTTGCACGCCAGTTTCCACGTTTAGCTATTGTTCATGACTAACAATGACTCGGCATTGACCTCTAGGGTGAGTAGGCTGAGTGAATTACAGTCCTATGAGCTTCCTGTGCAATTTATCTCTTTCAAAGAGACCTCACCCCTCCAATTTCATTGCCGGGTTCCACTTTTTTGCGCTTTCTGATTTTTTATCGTGCCACGTGTAGGGTTTATTTTGTAAGCTTCCTTTTAATTAATTTTTTCGTATATGGACTGTTTTATCACAATGATACAATAGTGTACTATTGAAAGACATTATGAGTTTCGGTTGAGCTAAATGGCGATATTGGATATGTGTGGTCAACTCTAAATGATAAGACTTAGCCCCTAGTGGGTGGAGAATAAAATCAGACTTTTTGTAGATTTTGATAAAAATTAATGAAATATATGGTTGAAATATTGTGAAATCCATGAAATATGTGGTTATAATTGATTATTGACCTAGATTAAAATCCAGCTATTAATCCCTACCAAACAGGGGCTTAGCTTGTTTCATATTCAAGAATTATTCTCTTAAAGAATCTTATTTTCTGATAATATGGATTTATTTGATGAGACTAAAAAGGGGTTAAGTTATAGGCTAGAGCTTTGATGTACTTAGGAATCTAAATGTTTTATGTTGAGTGGAATGAAGACACAATATAGCAAAATCACTTTTATGGTAGGAATGAGGCTAATAGTGAAGTTGGCATAGAGGATAATGTTGTCCCCTAAACGAATTGTTTTATGTATCTAGATCTGATTATTTATTTTTTTTATTCTTTTTGAAAGGTATCTAGATCTGATTATTAAAAAGGAACAAGGAATTATATAGGGATGTATATATGGGGTAAGAGGTGGTTGGATGAGATAGGGAAGTGCAACAGAAATTCTGTATGATGCGAAGATCCTTGGTGTTAGTTCTATTGTCTGCTATGCTTTATGGTACTTAATATTGGATTGTCAGAGGACATGTTTTTACGATGAGCGTAGCTGAGATGAAGATGTTAAGATGGATAGACGCGATCATATTAAAATGGATGAGATAAGAAATAATAATATATGCTATCAAGTGGAGGTTGATCCAATTGGGGCTACGACTTGGGTAGTTCATAGTTGGGGCATGTTTTGCAAGACCTAAAGAATTCTATAAAAGAAAAGGGAAATATATCAGGGAGGGTAGACCAAAATTAACATGATCTGTAGTAGTTGCTAAGAATCTATTTTTTTTTTTAGATCTTCCGGTACATGTAGCAATGAACTATATGGATTTGCGGAAAAGGATTATTGAAGCTGACCCCAAATTTATTGACCACAGGGCTTAGTTTGATTTTTATTAGACTTGGCTGAGTATGCATTTTTATTAAGGATGGACATTGAACATTGTCTTGTTAATTTTCATCTCTTTAAAATAAACAACTTCCAAGGAGAAAATACAAAGGTGGAGGATAAAGTCTCCTCAATTTCATATCTCGAGAAACCCAAGAATTTCTGGGGACACTAGCACAAGCGAAAATGGTTGATTAGTCTACTGTTTGAAAGAGATGAAAACAGCCGGAAATAGTTACTGTGTTTTCATAGGGATCCTTGAGTATTCCATCTCCATTTAGGATTAGGAATAGGTGTAATCAGACCTGGGCATTGGAACCATCACAAATGTAGAAGGATTGGAAGTAGAAAGGAATTCTTTCCAGTACATTGGATGTTATTTTGGCATGACCATGAAAAGAACCAGCTGCCTCCGTGTTCAAATGATATGGTAAAACCATCCTATCCCACAAACAATACAAAGAGAGAAAAGGGTTGATGAAAATTCTGGAATTACAGTGTCAAAATATCCCAAGCGATGACAACCAGAACACGTATCCACTGAATCGTTTCTTGTCTATCACTGAGAAAATTCTAGATTCTATAAGAAAAAACTTAAGCTAGAAAAAAAAAAAAAAAAAAAAAAAAAAACTTTGATAGCAAACAACCCCCTGTATAACTCCCCATCCATAGGGTGAGTGAAAAGATTCAAGTATCTAACTATTCTGCCAAAACATACGCATCAGGGGATAAACCTTTGGCAAGCCTACATTCATGTTAGTTCTCTCTATATGCCTTGGTAATGGTAAGTATTACTTGCATCCAGAGTTGAACAATATACTTCCACACGGTTTAGTGGATGGTTCTTTATATATATATATATATATATATATTAGTGTCATCTATATACCATTCAGTCATGAAAGTCAAACCAGGTCATTCAGTCCCAGACACAGCGATCTTTGGCCCGTGACTGCAAGTTTTACCGAATCACCATTTACATAAGTTTAACATGCCTACTGATGCGATAAAATCATGAACTAGTTATCCAATTGTTGTCCTTCAATCAAAATCCTGAACTTGTTAGACAGGTGTGGCTCATATTTAATTGAAATTATGCGAACACTGGCAGTGTTAAAATTCATCTAATCTTTTGAATTATATTTTAGTCAATACAGTTTTCAATATATACTAATAATGTAAATAACATAAAAAATGCACATAACTGTGTCGATTTAATGGGATAGAAGAATTCCACTGCATTCTTAGTATTTTTTTTTTCTTTCTTTTGGCTTGCAGGAAAAGAGATGCAACGGATGACTGCACTCAACATTTTGAGAAAGTCTGGTAAATGAACAACCCATCTTAGTAAACTCAACTATGGCTTTCCAATAAATGATTAGTGGAAGAAGGCTACGGCAAACTTGTGGTGCCGAAGTTAGGGATTCCTCATGTAGTTCAATTTGACGTAGCCTTAGATGGAAGCTGCTGGCTTCTTGAACTATACTGCAACCAATTCAATAGCTCAACTTCTGTTTTCTGTACTATCATTTGGATAAGTATTATAGTTACTCAGGTGAAATTGTGCTGTATTTCTTCAAATCATTGACCCTCTTTAGGAAATATGCAGTTTATATAAGCTAGCAGATGGTGAGTTTTAGAATAAACCGTTTCACTTCTTTCCTTGTATTTTTAGTTTTCTACAATAAATCTATGAAAATATTTGTTGAGAAAATGCATTCTAATAAATTGAAGTGGTCGAACTAGCAATAAACTGTGGGTCTAACATTTTGCTCCGTATATATGCTGAAGTAAGTACGTGTTCTAAAAATTTCGATGAAAAAAGTACTCAAAAATCACAATGTCTTGTAACTGTATTGTGAATTTCCGAGATAAATGTTTCATTGGTTATTGAACTTACTCATTGAATTTTAAAATACTTTCAACTGGTCACTAAGCTTGTACATTTGTCATGTTTTACTCATTAAATTTTAAAATGCTTTCAAGTGGTCACTGAATTTTAACTCCTTGTACTCCATCATTCACTCATGATGTTCAATTAGTCATTGAACTTGTACTTTCGTTGTGCTTTACTCATTGAACTTTAAAATGTTTTCGAGTGATCACTGGGTTTTATAATGTTTTAGAGTGAAGTTGATTTTCTGTAAAATTTGACTTAGACTAAAAAATAAAATAAATATCGACTAGATAATGTGACTTTTAATCTAAGAGAAGAATATTGATGTTGGTCAAAAAAATAAAATTTTCTGTAGTTGTCAAAAGTATGTTCAAGGGGAAATAAGAATACTAGCTTTAAATTGACATAAATCTTAATTTAGACGATAATCTTCCTTTACGTCGAGAAAGTAAAGTAGAGAAATTATTTCTTTATTTTGATTAATATTGTAGACCCAAATAAAAAAATAAATTATATCTCACAGACTGAAATTTTCGATTTGAAGTCAATAATGTTGATCAATATTAACAAAATATAATTTTTATAGTCATTAGAAGGTAATCCAAGAGAAAAAGAGGGTGTCATTTTCGTACATGGTATTTTATACTTCAAAATTCTCAATTTTTAAACAATTGAATTCATGAAGTAAATTTTAGTGAGTAAATAGTAACGAAAGTATAAGTTCAGTGAATAAAGCGTGACAGATGTATAAGTTCAGTAACTAATAAATGGAGAGTCAATAATGGAGTGCAATTTGTTAAAGTTCACTGACTATTCAAAAATATTTTAAAGTTTAGTGAGTAAATCGTAAATGAGTATAACTTCAGTGACTAATGAAACATTTAACTCCTGAATTTCCTATTGGTTGTCTTCAACTTTCACATATCGTTTTCAAAGAAATACTTTCGTCTTATGTTTGAAAACTAATGCAATGTTACAAGTGGCCTTGGAGATTAGATTGGTTCTAGTTGAGGCTCGAACCCTGATCAATGATGTGTTCCCAGTAATTTGGCCCAAAGTTGTGTTTGCTGATACACGTTTTTATTAGTGGAAATGTTTTTATGAGATGATGACACGTGTTCAAATTCTAGCCCTTGGATTCTTGCATTATTGATGTGTGATATATATACATGCACAATGCTAGATATTTTCACTTATCCCTTTCGAGATGCTTCTAACTTCTGAGTTCTTTTGAGAGATGCCTTTTTTTCCTGTAGATTAGGGTTTGATTTGTGTGTTCTTCATCTCTCTTGACGAAATTGTAAATTAGATCATTACATATTTTCAATCTTTGTAATTTGTAGTTTATTAGTGATTGCTGTGAAAAATAAGGGTTTTCTTGCAATTCTGATTTCAGTGGACGATTCAGAAGTTTCTGTTGACCTATGATTCAATATAGTTTCGCTTGTTTTTATTATAACAAACAATACACTAAAATTTCTAACAAGTTTTATTTTTTGAGTTTTTCATGAATATATCTTATTAAGCATTCAAAGACTCAAATCGTCATCTGTTGAAGAACAAGCAATCAAATGAGACTCGAAGAAAACAATAACAAGAACTTTGAAATTTAAAGCTTAGAAGTAGTTTATCGAAACTCAAATGTAAAAGTATTAACTCTTCGATTCTTAGCAAGTGTATAAAGCTCAAGTTATTTTCATAATCCATCAATTGTATAAAAATACTTTTCATTCATAATATGAAATAGTTTAAATAAATAAATAAAAATTGGTCAACCGAGAATTTTCGATCAACCGAAAGTCCAACGGTAATCTTGCAATGGCTATATTCAAATTGGTCAACTAAAAGTTGGTCAACCGAACTTACCCGAGAGTGTCTTTTTTTTGCTCTATAAATATCCACTTCTTTTGCATTCAATTCCAACAACTTACAAGAAATTTTTAAGAGCTTATTTATTGAAAATCATTGAGATTATTTGAGTCTAAGTTCTATTTCATTTATTACAAAATAATTTATTGATTGATTCAATCTATTTTCATTCATCTTATCAAGAATTCTATTGTGCAAAGAACTTTTCATAACTTCATCTATTCTTCATTCTTGATAAAAGTTTTCTTTGCCAACACTTTGATTTAAGTGTAAATCTTTCTTCATACTTAACTTGTATTATTTGATAAGAGAGATTATTGGTTTGAAAACTTGGATACAAAAACTCTAACTATTTCATTATCAATTATTCATCAAAGTTTTCTTCATAGAAACTTGAGTTTTATTCTTGCTATCTGTTGAAGTGTTTACCTAACTCTCTAATACTTGACTTGATTATATCATTTGTTATGAAAGTTTTTTCAATTTTAAAATTATCATTTATACTTTGATGGTTTCGAGAGCCTTGTGAAAACTCGATTGTTATTAAGGATATGTGCTCCTTATTGTAAGTCGCATAAGGATAAGTGTTCATTATTGTAAATCACTTAAGGATAAATTCTCATTGTTTCTAAGTCACTTAAGGATTGGTACTTCTTGTTTGTAAGTTACCATTATAGTGCATTTGGCTTTACTCGTGACGGAGAGCTTGGTAACGGGGACGTAGAACATATTGTGTATCGAACCCCATTAAATCGGTTTGTTATCTTTTCATTATCGCACTTTACTTTACATTGACATTTATATTGTGCTATATTTATACTTGAATTAAGTTATCAAACTTGCATATTTAATTCTCATATCATATTTTACACTTATATCTTGTGTATCAAATTGTTTTGAGATGTTGAAAAAGTTTCAGAAACCAATTCACCCCCTCTTGGTTAGATATTCTTGGGTTATCGGTTTCTTGAGTGATTCTTCATAGATTTGCAGTTTGTAGTTGAAGAGATAAGTGCTATATGATTTTCTCTTGTGTTGGAAGAACGTTTTGTAACTTGTTTCCATTTTTTGGCTATACAGTGCAACCAAGCAAATATCCATTATTTAGATGTTTAACTGGGGATGTAGGCATTAGAAGCAGTCACGGGACCTCCGGGCTTAGGCCGAAATAATTCTTTTTGTTCAATCTTTAATTTTTTGCAAGTTTATTTTCTGATCGATTAATGTTTGGTGCAATCTTGTTTTAATATCTTGTGTTGTGGGCCTTTTCAGTGGTATTAGAGCCTCAACTGAGAACAAAATTCCTGGATCTTTGCAGAAAGAGTTCGATCTGTTGTAGATCAAAAAACTTTGGAACTGCTGCTAAGCAAGTCTTAAATATATCAAGTTTTTATAAACTTGTTGGGTGAGATCTTTAATTTTTGTAAAGTTTCTTTTCCAAAAATTAGGGTTTCTTGATTTTTCCCTTGATTTACCATACACTAAAACCCCCGGAGACTAATCTTTGTTCAAAGACTCATACGAGGTCTTGGAAATTTGAGGTAAATCCAATACGGGTGTGTATCTGGAGGATCTTGCTGGAGAAATCTTCAAAACATAGACTTTTGGTCTCTGTTGTTGTATTCTTTGTATGTGTTTGCTTTGCAAGTTCCTTGATTGTGATTGAAACTTGAAAATCTTGTATTACTAAGTATTACTGTGATTTGAAACTGCAATATTTGTGAGTCCATGTTCGTAGGATGGCAATAGGGCAGGGCGCTTGCCCCGTTTACTACTCCATTTATTTTTAAGTTTTTGATAATTTATTTTATTGTTCATATATTCATTAGATTGCGACAAATAATTTTAATTGTCATTTTCTATTAGAACTAATGAAATTTTGTAAAATTTTCCATTTAAAGTATTGAATTCTAAAAAAATAAAATTAAACAGGGCAGGGCGCCATTGCTGTCCCCTACCCGACCCGAATACCTGATTAAACGGGTAATCCCGGCCCCATTCAAGGCTGGGCCCTGCGGGTATAGGGCTTGTTGGAATTTTTGGACATCCCTACCTATCCGTGCCTTGTTAATATCTTGAACTCCTATTTGTGTATAATCTTTTAATAAGAATATGGCTTTTGCTAAGTTTGAAGTTGCACAATTTGATGGAATAAGTGATTTTAATATGTGGAGTCAAAAAATGAAGGTAATTTTAATGCAAATGAGAGTTGTTAGGGCTCTAGATGATAGTTGGCTAGTGGACTTGCTTCTTGCTAAGAGAACTGAACTTGAAGAGGTTGTCTGGAGTACTATTTTCTTGTAATTGTCTGATAATGTTGTGAGGGCTATTGGTGAAACCAAAACTGCTTCTAAACTGTGGACTAAACTGCATGCTAAATATGTGACTAAGACTATTCCAAATAAATGCTATTTGCTAAAACAAATCTTTTCTTTTAAAATTGACCATTTTGTTGATTTGGATGAGAATTTGAATAGGTTTACCAAGTTGACCAAAGACTTAGCCAACTGTGATAAGAAAACTTTCAAAAGATCAGTTGGCTGTAGTCCTGTTAAAACCATTAGTGACAAATATAGAGACATTAAGATTGCTCTAGAATATGGTAGAGCTAAGATTACAACTAGTGAAATCATTAGTGCTTTAAGAAATAAGGCTATTGAAACTAAATTTGAATCAAAAGAAAGTCATAATGGAGATAACCGCTAGCAAAGGGGAAATGGTTCAGTAAACCTAATTTTTCACTCAAAGTCCTTAAATGAAAATAGGAACAAATGGAATGATAAAAAATAAATCCAAAAATAAGGCAAGAAATACTATTATTGCGGGAAAATTGGTCATTTTGTTAAAGATTGTTATAAGAAGAAGAATGAAACAAAAGATAAGAAATTTGATGATGGGAATGCTGCCTTAGTCTGTAATAAAGAGAAGCTTGAAGATAGGTTACTCCTTGTTAATATTGAAAAGAAGTTAAGTGATAGTGGATACTTGATTCTGGCTATTCTTTTCATATGCACCCGAACAAAAATTGGTTACTTGATTTTGAAAAAACTACTGTGCGACAAGTAATAATGAGAAACAACATGACTTGTAAAGTTAGTAGAATAGGAACTGTTAAACTGTTACTTGAAAATGACAATGTACTATTCCTAAAAGGAACTAGATATGTTCTTCAATTAGAGATGGATTTTGTGTCTTTAGGCATGTTGGATGACATGGAGTTTGACATAAAATTGGATCAAAGACATTAAAATTCTTAGGGGCACTGATTTGATTATTAGCACCCCTAAGAGACATGATCTTTATTTTTTGAAAGCTAAACATTTACTTGGTTTAACTACAGCTGCTTTACCTGAAACATTTACATTAGGGAAATTATGGCATGAAAGACTTGGCTACATTGGCAAAAAAAGTTTATATTCTTTACAAAATAAAGGAGTTTTGGAAATCAAAACCTTAGTGATCATTGGTTCTTGTGAACAATGTGTTATTGGCAAGCAAGTAAAGTTACATTTCTTACTTGGAATTCATAAATCCAAACAAATAATTGAATATCTGGATGTTGATATGTGGGATCATGCTTCTGTGTCTACTTTAACTGGTTTTAGATATTATCTTTTGATCATTGTGATTTTTTAGAAAAATCTGGATTTTCTTATTAAAATCAACAAATGAAAAATTTTCTATTTTCAAATATTGGAAAACACAAATTGAGAATCAAACCAATCATAAGATAAAAATTCTAAGAACAGATAATGGCTTGGAATTTTGAAACTATGAATTCAATAATTTTTGTAAAGAACATAGCATTTTATGACATATAACTATTGTTTATACACCTCAACAAAATAGCATAGCTGAAAGAATTCATAGAACTTTATTAAAAAAGGTAAGATGTGTGCTTTTGAGTTCTGGTTTACCTAAACTTTTCTGAGATGAAGTTGTAAAACTATTGCTTATCTTGTAAATAGACCCATACTAGTGCTTTGTACTTTGAAGTGCCTGATATTTGGTCTAAAAGTCCTGTTAACTATTCTCACTTGAAAATATTTGGTTATCCTACATATGCTCATCAAAATATTGGTAAATTGGAACCTAAATCACTTAAATATGTTTTCTTGGATTATGGTGAAAATGTTAAAGGTTATAGACTACGAGTTAACAATGAAATGTGAGAAGAGGTGTCATTTTGAATGAGTCTATTATTCCATGTTTGGAAAGGAAAGAAAATAACTTGACTGAAAAATATGTTCAAATTAAGGTGGAGTCTTCTTTAAATGAAAAAGAATCACATGTACTTGCTACTGATGAATCCGATCTTGATGAAAATGATAATAATCTTGAAACTGAGGACCAACTTGATCCTGCTTCTCTACTTTTTTGATGAATACCAACTCACAAGAGACAGAGAAATGAGGCAGATCAGACCTCCTGCAGGGTTTGATTGTGATGCTTTTGTTTCATTATTTACTTATCAAGATCAATTTGAAAATGAACCTAACTCATATGATGATGCCATTAATTGTAAAGATTCTAAACATTGGAAAACTGCTATGGGAAATGAAATGAGTTCTCTTCTTAAAGAGAAAACCTGGAAATTGGTTAAAATATCTAAAGACCAAAGGCTAATTGATTGTAAGTAAATTTATAAGATAAAAAAAAGGTGAATGAGGGAAATAAAATGTTAGATATAAAGCTAAACTGGTAGCTAAAGGGTTCATACACAAAAAGGTGTCGACTATACTGAAAATTTTTCCCCTGTAGTTAATATACCACTCTTAGGTGCATTTTTGCCATTGTTGTTCAATGTAAATGAGAACTTGATCAATTAGATGTTAAGACTGCTTTTCTCTATGGTGATTTAGATGAAATAATCTATATGAAGCAACCTGTTGATTTTATTAAAGGCGATTTTAAAAATGTTGTGTGTTTGTTAAAGAAATCACTTTATGGTTTGAAACAAGCCCCAAGACAATGGTATAAAAGGTTTGATACCTTTGTTTTGAAGCATGGTTTCCAAATAAGCAATTATGATGTTTGCATATACTATAAAGGTAAAGGAGGTAAAAGTTCTTTATACTTAGTAATTTATGTTGATGATATGTTACTTGCAAGTTGTAATAAATCTGAAATTGATGATATCAAATAGATGTTGAGGAATTTGATATGAAGGATCGTGATTCTGCCAAAAAGATCCTTGGTATGCAAATTTTAAGTAATAAAGATAATAACATGTTATTTTTGCATCAACGTGATTATATGATTAAACTTCTGAAAAAGTTTAATATGTTTAACTGTAAACCTGTTATTTTGTCTCTTTCAAATCATTTTAAACTTTCATCTGAGTTTTGTCCTAAAATTGATGAAAAGTTTGCTAGAATGTCTAGAATTTCATATGCAAATGTAATTGGATCTGTCATGTATCTAATGGTATGTACATGACCTGACCTAGTTCATAGTATTAGTATACTTAGTAGATTTATGAGTAATCCACGAAAAGAACAGTGTAATGCATTAAAATGGCTTTTAAGATACTTGAAATGTACTTTAAATATAGGTCTTGTGTTTAAATGAATAAAATGGGGATTACTTTGAAAGGGTTTATTGATTCTGATTTTGCTAGAGATAGACATAAAAAAAAGTCTACCTCAGATTATTATTTTACTGCCTGTGATACTGCTATAAGCTGAAAATCACAATTGCAAAGGTAGTAGCTCTATCTTCAACTGAAGCAAAATACATTGTTGCTTCTGATTCTATTAAAGAAGGCATTTGGTTAAGTGGATTGCTGAATAAACTTAGATTTGTTGATGAAAATGCAACTTTATTTTCTAGATAATCAAAGTGCCATAAACTTGAGTAAAAATCTCATGTTTCATGATAGGACTAAGCATATAGACATAAATATCACTTTATTAGAGATAATATATCTAAAAGAATTCTAAAGATTGGTAAAATTTCTACCCAGTTTAACCCCTCAAATATGGGAACTAAGATATATAATACATTTAAACAAGTTTCTTAACTATTTAAAGTTGTTATATATTGATACTTTGTGATGTTGAACAGGTATTTGGAGCAAATGAAAAATAATTGATGATGTTTGCTCTTGGCTACACTTATTAAACCCAAATTTCCAGGTGCATGGTGGAGATTGTTGAGGCTCGAACCCTAATCAATGATGTGCTTCCAGTAATTTGGCCCAAATTTGTGTTTGCTGATACACATTTTTATTAGTGAAACCGTTTTTATGAGATGATGACACGTGTTCAAATTTAGGCCCTTGGATTCTTGCATTATTGATGTATGATATATATACGTGCACAATGCTGGATATTTTCACTTCTTCTGCCTTTCGAGATTCTTCTAACTTATGGGTTCTTTTGAAAGACGCATTTTCTCCATGTAGATTAGAGTTTGATCTGTGTGTTCATCTCCCTCTTTGATGTATGATATATATACATGCACAGTGGTAGATATTTTCACTTCTTCTGCCTTTCGAGATTCTTCAAACTTATGGGTTCTTCTGAGAGACACATTTTCTCCCTGTAGATTAGAGTTTGCTATGTGTGTTCATCTCTCTTGATGAACTTGTAAACTGAGATCATTACATATTTTCAACCTCTGTAATCTATAGTTTCTGAGTGATTGCTGTGACAATAAGGGTTTTCTTGTGGTTGCGATTTCAGTAGGCGATTGATTTCTCGAGTGATTCTTCATAGATATGCAGTTTGTTGTTGAAGAGATAAGTGTTATGTACTTTTTCCTTGTGTTGGAAGAATGTTTTGTAAACTTGTTGCCATTTTTGAGCTATATAGTGCAACTGAGCAGATATTCATTATTTTGATGCTCAATGGGGGATATAGGCGTTAGAAGCGGTCGTCGAACCTTCGGGGCTTATGCTGAAATAATTCTTTGGGTTCAATCTTTAATTTTTTTGCAAGTTTATTTTCTGATCGATTGATGTTTGGTGGAATCTTATTTTAATATCGTGTGTTGTGTGCCTTTTCAGTTCTGGTGTTAATACTCAACACTTGGCCAAAGAAACAACCATATCATGCTAGATTTTTATTTTTTATTTTTTTTTGTCACTTATTTTGTTCCTGTCACTGATACACAAAGATTTATGAAATATTTATTGAATACCCCTTTGAAATTCACAGACAAATATAAGGATTTGTTTGGGATAACTTATTTTTGCTTTTAAGGAAAGTGTTTTTGAGAAAATTATGTTGAGTCAATTTACTCTAAGAACTCTTTTAATAAGATTAAACACTTAGAAAATATTCAATCATGATCAAAAGTAACTTTCGATTTTTTAAAAGTCTGCTAAACATGCTTGAAGTGCCTTTTGACATTATTAATCTTCATGGTTTCTAATGGAGATTTGAGAAAATACGTATGGAAGTAAGAATACGGATATTACATCGCACTTTTTAGGAACCAAAATATTCATGGAGCGAGAAAATTGTGATTGCGAGTGAAACAGAATAAATTTTGGAACACTTTTAATATCATGATTTAGAGTTAAAAATAAATACTTCATTGAATAATTATACAATTTTCTTATACGTATCACTTCTTTTCTTTATTTATTTGTAAAGGATTAGTATAACTATTGAAAGTGATAAGTTTTTATCTAGGTGACAGTGAGTTTCTATTTGATAATGAATCAAAGAGTCACTATCACTTGGACCAATAAGGAACACTATTTTTCAACCTATAATCAAAGATATCAAATAGAGTTCAATCTCTATAAGTTAATAGTCTTGGGACCAAGGAAAATCTTTTAATCTAGAGAATATTAAATTATTGTTAAATTAATAATTTAATTTATTAGACATTCCTTATTTTCTTAAATATTTTACATTGTATTAGGAGTTATTTAACAAAGTTCTTGGTTTAATAATAATAATAATAATAATAATAATAATAATAATAATAATAATAATAATAATAAATTATAGTATGTTTGGACAAAACTTGATGAAATGTGTTGTTCAAAAGTAAATAAAAATAGTGAGTTTCATGAATGTATCGATAAAATTAAAGTTTGAGTTGATGAAGATTTAACAATATTTTATCATATAGCACCTAGTTTCTCATTTTACAAATTAACAATTCTATGCATTCGTTTAACCTAGTAAAATTCATGAATATACTTTTTCTTTTTCTATTTTCAAAAGTATATTGTACAATGTTTAATGGACTATGTTACGTCTTGCAAAACTAGGACTCAAATGTGGTCCCAGTTAGCCTACGTGGCGAACGAATCGGGGGTCCCACGCCTCATGCACTGACATGGGACGACCCAACTTCACACAGACATCCCTCTTTAAATTTGAGCGACCCCATATAGAAAAGGCTGGATCGACCCCATTACACGCAGACCCCATTGCAAGAGCCGATCCAGGGTAAGGCAGTGACAAAATCTTGAACAGATCTTGTGCCACGTGATTGACAAGACAAAATGGGAGACAAAGACAAACACATCAACACCCTTGATGCACCACCAAAACCACCGAAAAACACCATCATTACCAATGACAACACACCTCTAACACCTTCCCATACAACTTTTCAACAATCAGCAACAATAATTGAACAAATCAGATCTGGTTTGAAACAAAAAACGAGTGGCGCGCTTCCTAATGCACTCGTTTCACCCACTTTGGCTCAGAATTTGGCGACGGGACCACCGCCATTGATCTCAGAGGGCCCAAAAACCCTTAGGTAGTGTCGAGGAGACCAATTTGGCCGAAATCGAAACTTTGAATTCCGTGCAATTCGTGACTGATTTTTCGATTCCCCCCATTGTGGGCCCTACTATGTTACACGCACAATATATTCAGTATGCCCATGAAGAGATGATGCTTTGACAGAAAAATCAGCTTGAAAGGAGCTCGGACGCGCCTGTAATCGTCCCAAACGTGAACGCCCAGCAGGTCAAAAAAATTCAAATTTCAGTCAATCCTGACCTCATCTCTGATAACGTGCCTCACCGCCATGCTCAGTATGAAATTCAGTACCACCCTATAAAAAATCATCGAATTCTGAGTCTGAAGGCCCGTGGCCACCAGACGCGATCGACTGGCGGCCTACTGGTGGTGACTCAACAATTTTTTGGTAGAATGTTGTCGCAGTTAATCTACGCACAATTCTATCGACGAATTCGCTGACTGAGATCCCTA
Organism: Fraxinus excelsior; assembly: GCA_019097785.1. Taxonomy (NCBI): domain Eukaryota; kingdom Viridiplantae; phylum Streptophyta; class Magnoliopsida; order Lamiales; family Oleaceae; genus Fraxinus; species Fraxinus excelsior. The sequence continues at coordinate 24,214,302 of CM032634.1, forward strand.
AGTTTCCAAATCAAATTCGAAAGTCGTATGCGGCTGCCCTTTCAAGCAAAACTATTATATCTCAAGTCGAGTGAAGCCAAAAAAAGTCATTTGCACCGGCTCTGCAAGCTTCACAGGACACTACTGATTACAGGTTGGTCTCTAAAGACCTGTATATACATAATGGTGAGCTGACAATCTTATTACAGAAGAGGAGGATGAGCATCTTTCTTTGCCATACAAGTTCACACTTGTTGGCAAATTCTCTCATCGTAAGCCTTCTATGATTAAGGTACGCGATAGTTTTTTGGCTTTGGATTTCACGGCGATTATATGATAGGATTGATAGATGCTTATCATATTTTGATTCACTTGGCACACGAGGATGATTATTCTCGGTTATTCCTTAAGCCTACCTGGTACATTGACGGGTGTCCCATGAGAGTAACCAAATGGATGCATAGTTTTAGCCCTCATCATGAGACCCCCATTGTCCCTGTTTGGGTTTCATTTCTACTACTGCCCATCCACTTTAGGGCAAAGAGCAGTTTGTTTGCTATTTCTAAGTTTATTGGACTTTCGCTCTGTATTAATGAAGCTACTTCTGATTTACGATGACCTAGTGAGGCACATGTTTGAATTGAGGTTGATCTTGATTTTAAGCTCCCTGATAGGATATGAATTGAGAGGGAGAAAAGAGGGGGATACTGGCAGACTGTTGTATATGACAAGATACTAGATTATTATTTCCGGTGCAGACACTTTAGGCACACTGATGAGCATTGTATGATTGGATCACGCCCTGTACCACCACCACCACCCCCTATTGACCCTACTCCTAGGCCTCTTCAACCGGCTAAAGATTAGGGTAAGGGAAATGAGATAGTTGTGGGGCCTCGTTAAAGATGGACACCAGTTAAGAGAGATCAAAGGAGATAACACCACGCCAGCACTTCAGAAGACCCTTTTGTACTACTACCAGCTACTACTGTTGATCCTACCGCTATGCTTTCTACACCTACTGAGTCTCAGTCAATCGTTCCTTCTGTGGTTCTTTCTCTAGTTACAGCTCTAGCAGTTAATAGCACAATTGTTCATCAAACTCATATTCAGACCCAGTCAATTGCTCATTCAATCCCTTCTCCCATTGTTACAGTTTCGCCAGTTACCAGCACATCAGCTCTTCAGGTTTATCCAATATTGCCGCCTATTTCTACTTCAGATGCTACTACTTTAGTTCCTTCTCAGACTGCCAAATCTTCTTATACTTCATATTTCAGTCCCCTTGCGGATTATGTGATTCAAGCTCCTCTTGAGACCCCTTCCGACTCCACAACACCTCTAAATACTTTATTATTGACTTTACTACCGTCTACTCAGTCTACGATTGCACAACATCCTATCTACTACATCTACTCCGCCATTGGCTTCTACTCTGTTCTATGATCCGATGTTGGATAAGATATTGCAGAGGCCATAGATATTTGATTGTTCATAGAACACAGTCACCAGGCTGCTCATATTCCAAGCCCGACACAAGGTAGGGTTCAGACACCCATTTTTACGTCTCCTCCTCCCATTTATCATCAAAATGTACAGGCATCTATTCCTTCTTTATAGTTGGTTCAGTTAGATATAGAGGCTTCATCTCAGATTGAGGTTCACCAACAAGGCCCCTTCCGTAGATCTTCTTGCGATGATTAGGTTGGTTTGAGTGAGAAGACAGAGGATGATGGATTTGTCCCTTTTGTGTGGAGGAGACATCTACGGGCTACTGACATCCAATTCCTAAGCAGGAGGATCACTACGAGTCAGTCACAGAGTACCTCCTCGCATTCCATGTCTCTATGAGTGCCATCATATGGAATGTGAGATGTGTAGCTACTCACAAGCGCCTGAGAAAACTTATTCAACTTCATCAGGTTTATATCTTGGTTATTCTGGAGCCTATGGTTTTGGAGATGAGGTTTGATTTTGTTCGTCATTATCTACATTTCGACAGTGGGGTTCAGATTGAGTCGAATAAGATTTGGGTATTCTGGAATGTGGGTACTATTGTTACTGTTATTGATGATCATATCCAGTTCCTACATGTCAGAGTTGTGGATCCTAGACTAGCACGACTTATTTACTTGACTTCTGTTTATGCTGCTTGTTAGGCCTATGTTATGAGAGACTTGTAGACGGGTCTTCACCACATTTCCTTCTCTATGGATGATCCTTGGCTTGTCGGGGGTGACTTTATCATCATCACACATGATGGTGAGCATACAGGTCATAGTCATCAAGATCGTGGTTATCTGACTTTTCTGATATGATGTTGGACTGTGACTTAGATGATGCTGACTTTTCTGGGTCTCAGTTTACCTGGACCAATGGAAGGGTTAGTAAGAGATTGGATAGAGTTTTGATTAACTCTTTAGCTGTAGATTTTTGTAGACAGCTTACAGTGACTCATCTGAATCGTACTTCATCTGATCATTCATCTCTACTTTTACAATGGATTTTTGATGATGATTCAGGTCCTAGACTATTTAGATTCCTCAATGTTTAGACCAAATATCATGACTTCTCAGCCTTCGTTTCTCAAAAGTGGTCACTATCTACTCATCTTACATAAATGGATATCATAGGGGAGAAGTTCTTTAGGCTGAAACAGAGACTAAGGTGGTGGAATCGATGGGTATTTGGTAATGTGCTCAAGAGAGTTAGGGACGCTGAGGAGAGGGTTGACCAGGAAGAGATTGATTTTGAGGTTAATCCTACACCGGAGCACCGTAACTCATTTCATCACATGCTGATTTGAACTGGACCTTAGCTGTTGAGAAGGGTTATTGGAAGCAAAATGCCTGCTCTCATTAGGTATGTGAAAGAGATCACAACATCAGATATTTTCATTTGCTGGTACAAGGACGATGGATCAAATATCGTATCAGGACCAACACGAATCAGGTAGGGGAAGTTCTTACCACTCCAGCGGATATTCAGAGCTAGCAATCTATTTTTTCTAGGAATTATTGTCAGTTTCTTCGCAGCCTCTGGAGTATATTCGTCCTGATGTCATATCTAGGATACCAACGGAGGCAGACAATATGACGCTGAACCGTCTCCCTTTAATTGATGACGTGCGGAAGGCTGTTTTCAGTATTGATGCTGATAGTGTTGCGGGCCATGATGGATTTTCATCATTATTCTACCAACACTGTTATGATATTATACAAGATGATGTACACAATGTAATCATTGATTTCTTTGAGGGTGGTCATTCGTCAAGAGGATTTGCTACTACATCTATTATTTTGCTTCCGAAGAAGGAGAATGCTTGTAGATGGATGGATTACCGACCTATCAGCTTATGTACGGTGTTTAATAAGCTTATCACAAAGCTATTGAACAACAAATTGATATCATTTCTACCTTGTATTATTTCCCCTCAGCAGAGTGGATTTGTCGCGGTCAACTTATTTGGGACGATGTTTTGTTGACCTAGAAGCTTTTACATACGTTGGATAATAGAATGCGTGGAGGGAATGTTATGCTGAAACTTGACATGGCTAAAGCATATGATCGTATGGATTGGGGATTCATTTATTCTATACTGGAGGTGTTTGGTTTTGACCAGTTATGGATTGATCGGATCACACGATGTATATCGGAGTGTCGATTCTCAGTACTTCTGAATGGGCAACCATGTGGTTTCTTTTCTTCATCACGGGGACTCAGACAATGAGATCCTATCTCTCAATTCTTATTTATTATTGCTGCGAATTACTTTTCTCGATTACTTACTTAGAGATTTCAGACATATCCTAGTATGTAGTATCGACATGGATATCTCTCATCTTACTTTTGCTGGTGATATGATTATATTTACCAATGGACATAAGAAGTCTATTAAAAGGGTCATCGATTGTTTAGAGCTCTATGAGGGGGTCTCTAGCCAATTGGTGAATAGAGACAAGAGTTGTCTTATATTACCTAGGCGGGCATCTGTAATTCAGATATAGAGGTTAGTGAATTTGACTGGATTTTCACATCAGAGACAACCGCTCACATTATGAGTAGGATTTCTGGGAGTCCCTATGCTTAAAGGGGCTAAGATGAGCATTCTATATGATGATCTCATTATGAAGGTCAGGAGTAGGATTTCTGAATGGGCTTCATGCATTCTCTCTCTTGGTGGTAGGATTACTTTACTGATGTATGTTCTTTCCTCTATACTACTATATCTATTCTAGATTATGCGACCTCCTAAGGTTATTCTGAAAAGGCTAGAGAGTATATTTACACGATTTTTATGAGATTCTAAGCATCATGCACATCGTCTACATTGGCGTAGTTGGAAGGCGATTTGTCTTCCTACTAACGAAGGAGGTCTGTGCTTTAGACGATTACAGGATATGGTGGATACATTTTCATTGAAGCTATGGTGGTTATTCAGGTCTCAGAGTTCTCTTTGGGCTCAGGTTCTAGTAGGCAAATATTGTAGAGGGACACATCCTTCGTTTGCAACAGTTTCTCACTCAGCCTCTCCTATTTGGAAGAGTCTGAAGAAATTTGGACCATGTGCTGAGACACACATTGCGTAGTGCCTTAGGATAGGGTAGATCTTCTTTTGGCATGATTGTTGGATGGGTAATTCTACATTGTCATCTATTTTTCCACACAGATAGCACATCTGCGAGAGTGCATGACTTTTTCGAGGAGACTGGATAGGATTTTGGGCGATTACTTCAAGCTTTTCCATTAGCTATAGCAGAGCAGATCGCTACCATTCTACTATATCTTGATGTCTCAGATCGTATTTTCTGGAGGACCACATCAGATGGTAGACTTAATACTAAATCGACATGGCAGTTGATCCGCTCTAGCAGGCTAATTTAGGATTTATTTCATGTACTGTGGAACCCTATCATACCTACTACCGTTTTGTTCTTCTTCTGGAGACTATGGTAGGATTTAATACCAGTTGATGTCATTATCCAGAGGATCGACAGTCATTTGGCTTCTCGATGTCAGTGTTGTTCTGAGATTGAGACCATCACTTATATTTTTACTCGTAGCAGTATTTCAGATCATGTTTAGCAACATTTTGGGCTTTATTCCAGATTACCATGAGTACAAGAGAGAGTGTCAGACAGAGATTTCTGAAATGGAGATATTCTAGACAGTTTGCAAGGTTCGGACACATCGCATCATTATTCCTCTATTGATTTTTTGGTTTCTTTGGATTGAGAGGATAATTAAAAGCACATGAACATACGTATGAGCTTGAGACGTATTATCTGGAGAGTTTACCGTATGGTATCCTTCATCCATATTGGTGAACTATTTCGACTGTTACATTGGCGTAATGATATGAACTCGCCATACTTTTGGTATTTCTTTGACTCTTCCCCATCCCCTCCCCCTATCATGATTTGGTAGTGCTTCCATCATTTAAATATGTCAAGATCAACATCGATGGTTGTGTCAAGGATGTGTTTGCAAAGGGGGACGCATCATCAGGAACTACGCAGGAAATTGTATCAAGGATTTCTCAGCTTCATATGGACAATGTATGATATTAGAGGCAGAACTCAGGGCTATTTGTGATGGGATACTATTGGCTAGAGATCTTGGTTTGTCAGATATTTGGGTTGAGGCAAATTCGACTGTTGCCATTCACTACATCACCAGAGGTGGCGAACTGTGGCCTATCCAGGGGATACTCAGACAGATTGTAGATATCGTTTCATCTGACAGAGATATGGCCTCCCACATTTTCAGAGAGGGGAACCAAGTTGCAGATGCACTTGCTACCAAAGGTTGGCATCATCGTGGATACCAGGAATATGGTCCAGTCGACCTACCATGACATATCAGGGTGCTTGTACAAATTGACAGGTATGGTTTGCCCAGCACTAGAGTTTAGGTATTTGTATTTTGCTTTTATTGCTTTAACTTGTTCTTTTTGTAAGAGAAGTAGTACTTTCTTATTTATTGATTTCATTGATATCATTTGTAACCACGGTATTCCTCCGCCATAAATGAAGATATTTTAATAAAATCTCGGAGGTACCGCCCTCCTTCCACAAAAAAAAAACGTGATTGACAAGACAACTAATGACATCGCCGCCACCACAAACCTATTTGGTAAAGTCCAATCCGCAAGCTAAGATTTGTGGATACAAAAATAGAATTAGTATTTAAGACTGTGATTGATTGATGCATGTGACTAGAATGGTCAATCATTTTGATGAGACCATGTGCATTGTCATCCAATGACCTTCATTCATCTTGCCCAAGTATAAAAGCTCACACTTAGTGTCATTCAAAAGTAATGCAAGTTTAGATTCTCAAAGTTATATTCTTGCTACACATCTTAATCATTCACCCCAAAGCTTACCCCCATTTTACATTAGAGGCTCATGTTTAAAACTTTCTCACACTCATTTAATTATTTTCCCAATTGACTTGACTATAGAAGTGCGTGCAGCCAACTCCACCCTTTAGAAGGAGGCCACGTGTGACTAACGGTTTGTCCAAGTGTCCAGGAACCCAACTCGAGTGGACGTGAGAGACATTGAGATCTGTTAGCCATATCATTAGTACATTTTTTGGGGTCAACAGATTACGTGTTGGAAGATTTCAGGGATTTTCAACACTTAGCAATTTTAACTTTCGTGAAGTGAAGAGAAAGGAGAAAAGTAAAGTTTTGGCCTTTTATATAGACAGGATGAACGAACATCTACCGTTGGATTTTTCCATTACGATCTGGATCGTGCATCTGCAATTTCATCTAGCACATCAAAACCAAAAGGTGCTTATTCAAAATTCGAATCAAGGGCTCAGACGAAGCCGTGAATTACAGGCGTCTTAGATTCACGCAAGCCTCGCCAACTGTAAGAAACCATAATCATTGCACTTTAAATGCGCACGTAATACGAACCTTGGAAACTGCCATACCACCCAGCTATTTTTAATTGGGAACCAACATTTTTTTCAAATCATTAGAACACGCCGCTCAATGTGCTTCAACATCAACAAAAAGGCTCGACATTTACTCCAAGGGTCTCACCTTGTACCATTCACCCTTATCACATATTTCAATTTAATTAGTGGCTCGACATTTTCTTCAATGGCATCGACTCATACTGTTTAGCCTTATCACATGCCTCAATTTAATCAAAGAGGCTCGACATTTGCTCCAAGAGCCTCGCCTCGTATTGTCCAGCTTTATCACAAATTCAACCCATTAGAGAAGTTCTTAACTACCATTTCAACTCGCAAGTCTATGTATTATATGAATAATCATACATAGACTTCAGAGACTGTCATTACACCTCGCAAAAATAGGACCCATACGTGGCCTTAGTTAGCCTTTGTGGCGAACAATTCGGGGGCCCAAAGCCTCATGCAATGCATGGGACGACCCAACTTCACACAAAGGACCCTCTTCAATTTCGAGCAACCCCGTATAGAAAGGCTGGACCGAACCCTTTACATGTAGACCACATTGCAAGAGGGCGAGGCAGTGACAAAATATTGAACAGATCTTGTGCTACGTGATTGACAAGACAACTCACTGCCGCCACCACAAACCTATTTGGTAAAGTCCAATCCGAAAGCTAAGCTTTGTGGATACAAAAATAGTATTAGTATTTAAGACTGCGATTGGTTGATGCCTATAACTAGAAAGGTCCATAATTTGTGTGAGGCCATGTGCATTGTCGTCCAATGGCCTTTTATTCACCTTGCCCAGGTAAAAAAGCTAACACTTAGTGCCCTTCAAAAGTAATGCAAGTTTAAACTCTCAAAGTTGTATTCTTGTTATACATTTAATCATTCACCCCTAAGCCGACCCCCATTTTACATTATAGGCTCACATTTAAAGCTCTCTTACACTTATTTAATTACTTCCCCAATTGACTTGACCATAGTGGTACGCGCAGCCAACTTTTAGATAAGGCCAAGTGTGCAGGAACCCAACTTGAGTGGACATGAGAGCCCTTAAGTTCTGTTTGTCACATCATTAGTACAATTTTTTGGAGTCAACAAACTACATTATTCCATTTATTGAACTTTTAGCCAAACACAAACTCCAATTAAATAAACAAAAGACATAGCAACACAATATATTTAATATAATTTTTTGTCCAATACGAGAAAATCGTAACAGAACTTCTTATCATATTGAGAAACGTTAGCTATGAGATCCAATGTTAAATTAATTGTACGAAAATAAAAATTATGATTGAGTCATATTTTCGAAACACCCAATCTTTAAATCATCAACCATGCTTCATGTATATCATGGATGATATTAAGGGGAGTGTATTTATTGAAAATTACATGGAGATTGATTTTTGAAGTTCCAATTTTAAAAATCAAGTCTAAAGTTTGTTTATTATTATTATTATTATTATTAAATTAATATACATATATACCTACCATTTCCTTCATCCAACCCATCAAATTTCATTCTCAAACCCTAAATCTCTCTCTCTCTCTCTCTCTCTCTCTCTCTCCCCTCTATTGCCATTCTCTCTCTTTTGATTTCTCAACGACGATCTTTCCGGTTTCACAGTCGTAGTAGCATTAATATCCTGCACTATACTGCTTACATTGCAATTCGCAGCAAGTCCGATGCTACTGCTGAAGATGTCGTTCACACAGTGCCAATGGGTGATGATGCGCTTGAGAGAAATTAGGTTTAGGTGGTGGTATTAGTGGTGTGGTAGCGACGGTGACGATAGAGTGAGATAAAATGTGTTTTTGATCAGTTATTTGGGTGTTGTAACCAATAAATAATGTATGACCTAAAATAATGTGCTTTGTGGTTAAATTTATAATCGTGACTCAAAATTTGGCAAGTTCTGATCAATTAATTTGATAGTTTTGGACCACAAAATAAGTTTTGACCTATAAAATTTGTTATTTGTGATCAAAAAATAAATCATAACCTATAAAATTTTGGATTTGTGATCAAAAAATAATGTATAACCAACGAATTTAATAATATATGATTCATAGATAAGTTGTGATCATAAATTGCATAATTTTGACTTTAATATATTTAACTATTTATTTAGGCCATGTTTGACATCTATTCTAATTCTTATTTTTTTTTTCTTTTTTCATTTCAACCACGCATTCTCCAAATAAAATAATATTACACACAAATCTAAAACTTTTTATTACTTTTCAACTACACATTCTGCTATCAATCAGTATCCCAAAATTCTTTTTTTTTTTCCTAAAATAGATGTCAAACACAAGCTTAATTAACAAAATTTAATTACAATTTGATTTTTGAAATAATAAACCTAATTTCTTACTTTTGAAATTGTACTTTGCAACCAACTTATATATAGGGATGTCAATTTAGGTCGCCGCCCGTGGCCCAACCCGACCCGACCCGACCTGAGGCTCAACTTGAGCCCCATTTTGGGAAATCGGGTTGAACTGAGTTGGCCCGTATAAAATTAAAAGAAATTGAAATGGAAGGGTGGAAAAAGCAGCTGTGTAGCCAAAAAAATTGTGTTATAAAAAATAAAAAACAAAAAAATCAGGTTGGCCGGTGAGGCTCGGCTCAAAACTTTTTCCGAGCCTTTACTCGGTTCGGCTCAAACCAAAAAAAGCCCGAACTCATTTTGCTTGAGCCAATCCCGAGTTTCGAATTTCGGCTTGTAGCTAAACTCGGCTCAACTCGGTTTGTTGCCGCTTTTAAAAACTCTTTTAAGACTCCATATAAGTATTTTTGTATCTAATCGAGACTTTTAAAAAGTCTTTAAAAGTTACAATTTATTCAATTATTTATTTTTAAATTCTCTATAAGTATTGGGTATTCAAATTGTTAATGACTTTTAAAAACTTAAAAGTCTATAGGATACTAGCTATAAGTATATATGTATTTTTTGTTTCTTTTAATATTTCTCTTTCTTTTTGCCTTTTGTGAACATTAGAATCATGATTAAAAATTATTATTTCTATTGATTATATTTGTTTCTATTTTTTTTTTTTGCTCTCTTATTTATTTTTACTTTTTATGAAAATTTTAAATTGTAACTAAAGATTCTTATAATTTTTTTCCTTTTTCCATCATTTTTTATGAAAAATATATATTTGTAATTAAAATTTATAAGATCTTATATAAAAAGATTAATTTATAATTAAATTTAAATATATTAATTTCATAAAGTGATTATTATTTTTTCAATTGAATTTTTTATGTATATTATTTTGATTGATTATTTATTTAATTAAGGTGATTAAAATTTTAATTCTTTTAAAAATATTTTTTATTACCTGGGGAGGTAAAAAAGAATTGTGGGAATCATCGTCTTATATGTGAGAATTTCACACTATTGCTCTAAAACTATATGAATTTTATTTTCAATGAAAGCCTTTGTAAATCTTTTGAATTCTATAAAAATTTATATAAGTTATAAAATGAAAGTCTATAGAAATCAGAAAGACTTCCTTAAATTTCATAGAAATCCATAAACTGTCCACGAAATTTACAAAATCATCACTTAAAAATCCATAAAAGCCTTCAAAAGTCTCAATTGAACACACATCTTAAGTAAGTTTGACATTCTTCCATATAACATCAATCAATCTATATCATTGACTTTTAAAGAACATCCATTCATCATTGCCAATGTTTATTGCACCTAGGGGATGCCAAACTTATTATCAATCAAAAATATACATCTAACTTTATTCATAAGCATTTTTATATTGTACGAGATGTATACATATTTAATTATTTATCATCTTATAATTTAAAGAATTGCTAATTTAATACATTCTATTTGGATCGAATAAGCTAAAAATATTTATCAATAAATTAATCATTTATCGAGCAGTATAATTATAACATTAATCTTTTGTACGCTTAGTAGAATATTCCAGAACAATGCTATTGCTGATCTATTTATCTAACAAAATTGGTAGACTTGTGTAAAGAGTCCAAAATGATCATCTATCATGGCACACATTTTAAGGTCATCTTAAAACGTGGCAAAATCTTGACTGTCCAAAAGCTACTCGGGATAAACTCCAAAGCATGGATAAGGAACCATGATATCATCATCTATTTCAATCTTTTTCCATTTCTTTTTATCTTAAAAAAAAAAAAAAATTATGTAAGCCCCGAATAATGTTATTTAAAATATATGGCACTAATGTGACATTAAATAAAAAAAATATAATTTGAATCACTTAATTCTATATTTCATTTATCATATCGCTTAACGTTATCCGAATTAATTTTCTAACTCTATTAATACTAGATAATATTACCCCACCCATTTTTCACAACGTTAATATCAATTTAGGTGACAATGAATGATACTAATAGGTAATGGTGGGCCCAATTTGATTTATCAAAATAGGTAGCACTGTTTGAAACCATTTTGAGGAAAAGAAATTTTTAGAATAGTGTGGTGGAAAAGTGATAAAAATTTTTTTGATTTGTTTGTAATATTATTTTATTTGGAGAATGTGTGGTTGAAATAAAGAATTAAATGAGAATGAGAAATTAATGAGTGTCAAACGGGGACTTAGTATTATTGATATTTAATATTAATCTAGGTGGCAATGATAGTGACATTAACTTATAAGTTCAATTAAATATAAGAAATTACGATTTATTTAATAAGACATATTTATGAGACACCTAAACTGGTATTCAACGTCATCTATATTAGATAGCATTATTCTATAAATATATTCATGTTAAGCACCAAAAGTATGATGTAATATATATTCACATCGAGATAATATCATAATAAATTAGTGGTGTCCACTATTTTCGTGCTAAGCATTAGTAATGCTACATAAAATTATTCATATAGATTAATTAACACTATGTTTGATCCACGTACTTACAAAAATCCATTTTCAACCATAAATTTTTTTAGTAAAATAATATTACTCGCAAATTTAAAACTTTTCTTTATTTTTTAATCACATATTTTCCATCAAATCACTATTTAAATACATTCTTCACCCATTTTAGTAGAAAAATATGTTTTTTAATAGTTATTGGTGGAATGATGTGTAGTTAAAAAGTAAGGAGAATTTTTAGGTTTATGTGTAATATTATTTTATTGATAGAATGTGTGGTTGAAAAAAATGGGTGTCAAACGGGGGCTTAATAATGTGCATCAAACTTGATCTAAATTTAGGTATTTCGTAAGAATTAGAAAACATAATAAAAAATTAGGTTGTCACCCCGTTTGAGACCCATTAATTTCTATTTCTTTTTCATTCTTTATTTCAACCACACATTCTCCAAATAAAATAATATTACACACAAATCAAAAACTTTTCATCATTTTTCCACCACACATTCTCACATCAATCACTATTCCAAAATTTCTATTTTCATCAAAATGGGTTTTTAATGTAGTTAAAAATTATATTTTTAGCAAATTTTTATAAAAATTGAAGAAATATGCTAATAAAAAGTTAATAAAAATTATGATTTTCATAAAATTTCTAGTTAAACTTAATTATTTTAACTTAAATTTTTTTCCTTTTTAAGTTACACATTTATTTAATATTAAAAGAAAGAAAGAAAACATGGAAAATAGTCCTTTTACAGCGGATAATATTGCTTAAAAATTTTGAAATTCGAGCCAAAAAGAACAGTGACCCTATAAATAATAACTGTTCCATTGCGATAATCGCCACACGCTCGTCCATATTCTCCCGTAGAAACCGAAAAGAAAAAATTCTCTTTGCCATGGATCCTTACAAGGTTCCGATCTATTTCTGCCCCAATCCTATATTTTATCGTGTTTATACTGATTAATTCCGTCTGGTTTTGCATGATTGTATACGTCACCCTTGATTTTAGCCTAGGGGCTTGTTCTATGGTACGAATTAATAGTTTAAAATAATTGATCTTACTTTTTTACGATGCAGAATCGTCCATCAAGTGCTAATAATTCACCTTTCTGGACAACCAATTCTGGAGCTCCGGTTTGGAACAATAACTCTTCGTTGACCGTCGGAATTAGAGGTTTTTTTTTTTTTTTTTTTCTTTTCTGATTAATTATGGTATTGTTAATTGATTGTTTGTTTAGCAGTATTATTTAATGTCCTTAAGGTTGTTCAAGGGGAATGCAATTTTATTGTTTGATTGAGAAAGTTTACCAATTATGTGATGATGTTAAATATTTTTGAATGATATCGCCATTAATCAATGAAAAGATAATAAATTTGTTTCCAACAGAATTTGATATTAATTTTGTGAAATACTTAAAAGCCCATGCTTTTTAATCTGTTGGAACGTAAATATTGTATGTTCACCTATTTTCAGGTAAATTCAATAAATTACTTTTGGTAGTGATCTATTTTGGTTTTGCATTTTTCAAATTTATCCCAAATTCTTCGGTCATTATTTAGTCCTTATTCAGTGTAGATTAAAATCAGATTTTAGTTTATTTTATAGAAGTTAGGGTGGTTAAAATTAATTGTTGCCTTTGAATTGAAATTTTAATTTGATTTTAATGCACAACAGGAAATAAAGTTCTTACTCTTACTTTTCACCTCTTTTCCTGGGTTTCCTTGTTGCTTTTGTATATGCTGTTAGAGTTCATATCTTTGACTTAGACACATGAAATATTTTTTTGTTAATTTTTTTACCTACTTTCACTGTAATATTGCAAATTTCCTGAGATTATATCTACTACCACGTGCTGAAGTCAAAAACAGTGTGGCTTTTGCGCTCAAGTCCCACCAGTAGGGTGGCCTTTTTTCAATTACACATTAGTCCTGTTCTGGTGATTTGAGCTTTGTTATTGGTGATCTCATGTTTAATACATCTGTGAATCACAATGTTGTAATAATGTAATTAATTGTAAGTTATAATGTATATAATAATTATGGTAATTATGAAATTTACTGAAGATTGCAACTACTATGACAACTAAAGAATTTCTTCCATTTCCAGTCCTCTTATCAGTTTTGCTGGAGATCGCTTTTTTTCTCTTGCATCCGATAGAAAATTCCTCCTTAAGAACACTGCTTGATTACTTTACCGTTTGCAATACACTCGCAATCTTTGTTTACTCGAGGTAATGTGGCTTGATACATTTGAGTCAACGAATACAAAATTCTATTCTACCTGGCAGGCCCGATTCTCCTTGAAGATTACCATTTGGTGGAGAAACTTGCTAATTTTGATCGTGAGAGGATCCCAGAACGTGTTGTCCATGCTAGAGGTGCAAGTGCCAAGGGTTTTTTTGAGGCCACTCATGATATTTCTCAACTTACCTGTGCTGATTTCCTTCGGGCTCCTGGAGTGCAGACACCTGTTATTGTTCGATTCTCCACTGTCATCCATGAGCGTGGAAGCCCTGAAACTCTTAGGGACCCCAGAGGCTTCGCAGTTAAATTTTACACCAGAGAGGTAACTGCTATTTTCTATTGGTTTTTCAATTGCATTACTTCAAAGAAGATAATAAATTTCAATTGCTCATTCAACCAATACATTTTTAAGCATCAGTTCTTTAAGATAAATAGTGATTGTCATTGTTACTAATCTCGGCAACTGTCCCTTTTCTCTTTGAAACTAGATTGGGAATTTTTATTCCGTTAAGTTTAATTACTGGGAGCTTTAGATTCCCATTAATTTCAGGTTTAAACATTCTGATGTCCAGGAAATCACAAGAGAGCAGCATTCTGATTGAAAATTTTGACATAGCACGAACTTTGTTAAACATTTTAGTTAAAAATATTTATTGTTTACTTTTTGTGAAATATGTCTATTTAGTTTTCCAGTTAAGTTCCCTTTATTTTTAACATAGCACGAACTTTTGTGATATTTATTGTGAATTGCAACTATATGATTGTTGTTTAATAATGGCCTTATAAATTGATTGACAGGGAAATTTTGATTTGGTGGGAAACAACTTTCCGGTCTTTTTCGTTCGCGATGGAATGAAATTCCCAGATATGGTTCATGCCTTGAAACCTAATCCAAAGTCCCACATTCAAGAGAACTGGAGAATCCTTGACTTCTTTTCCCACCATCCGGAGAGTCTGCACATGTTCACATTCCTGTTTGATGATTTGGGTGTTCCACAAGATTACAGGCACATGGAAGGCTCTGGTGTCAACACCTATACTCTTATTAACAAGGACGGGAAAGCACATTATGTGAAGTTTCACTGGAAGCCAACTTGTGGAGTCAAGTGTCTATTGGAAGAAGAATGCATTAAGGTTGGAGGAGCCAATCACAGCCATGCCACCCAGGATCTCTACAATTCAATTGCAGCAGGCAACTATCCCGAGTGGAAACTTTTTATTCAGATAATGGATCCTGATCATGAGGATAGATTCGACTTTGATCCGCTTGACGTAACCAAGACCTGGCCTGAGGACATCTTGCCCCTGCAGCCAGTAGGCCGTTTGGTATTGAATAAGAACATTGATAACTTCTTTGCAGAGAATGAGCAGCTTGCATTTTGCCCGGCTATTATTGTCCCTGGAGTTTACTATTCGGATGATAAATTGCTCCAGACACGTATATTTTCGTATTCCGATACTCAGAGACACCGTCTTGGTCCAAACTATCTTCAGCTCCCAGTTAATGCTCCTAAGTGCGCTCATCACAACAATCACCATGATGGTTTCATGAACTTTATGCACAGGGATGAAGAGGTACTTTGCATCTCTGCATGCCTAAGCATAGGAGATTTACCATCTTTAATACATCATCTCGATTTTTAATTAACAGAAATTGTTGAGTGGAATTGTGATGAAATTTAATATCTTAGATCCATTCGGTTTTAACACCTTTCTGAGTTCTTGCATTCTAATCAGCTATCTTTTGACTAGCAGAATGACATGAGATTTATAGCTTGATGCATAATTGCATATGCATGGCTATCTAAACATGTTTATTTATCACTTAGTTGCTCGATTGTTGTCGGCATGTTTCAATTAAATGTTCTAAACCCTTTTCCAGGTCAATTATTTCCCATCAAGGTTTGATCCTTGTCGTCATGCTGAGAGGCATCCCATTCCCCCTCTTGTGTTGTCAGGGAAGCGTGACAGGGTATGTAAATATTATCTTTAACTTTACTCTGTAGTGTGTTGTTTCATTTTTCAAGGTGAACTCATAAGTTTGGTAAAATTTATTTTTTGGAAAAGCAAATAAGGTGTCTGCAACTGAATTGAGTTCATGAAGGAGAAATTTCAAAACATCTATCAAACTATAAGCTGGACAGTGCCCTCCCTCCTTGAAATTCCTTAATAGAACCATGTTTGTAGCTCATTTCATTCAGAGAAGACTCGAGCGAAACAAATAATTAACTTTATTTCTTATTATCGGTTGTTACTGCTACAGAAAGTGTTTCAGTGTTTAACATGGTCTTGACCTCAAAAATAAAAAATAAAAAAAATGAAAAAGGAATAAAGTGATGAATCTTTTCGAATTAGGGCGGTAAATAAAGAGGTTATACTGATTTTCTGTTATCGTAGAGTCTGTTAAACTTCTGTCATAGGCATTTTGGTGGTGTTACTTTTAGATTGCGATCTATGCTTTGTTACAGTAATGCGTGGATTTGGTCTAGTTAAATCATTAGTAACAAGGACAAAGTTCCATTAGTTTGCTAAGTTGGGCATCATGAGATTTCAGAGTTGAGATTGAAAGTTATAAATTTAGCGGTACATGGATTTACTCTTCTGATAAATAAATCGGACTGCTTGCATGGAGGACTCCCATTGTTAAGACCTTGCAGAAAACAGAAAAACCCCGTGTACTCACAGTATTTTGTTGATTATTGCAGTGCATCATTGAGAAGGAGAACAACTTCAAGCAACCAGGAGAAAGATATCGTTCATGGGATTCAGACAGGTACATTAGTCCCTATTTTCTCTGGAACTAATATAATGCTTTTCAACTACTCTATTTTAATTTCTTGTTGCTGTTTGATCTTGACTCTTCTTTAGACAAGAGAGATTTATCTGCCGATGGGTTGAGGCTTTATCTGATCCCCGTGTCACCCATGAGATCCGCAGTATTTGGATATCATACTGGTCTCAGGTTTGATGCCCATAACTTTCACGTCTGTTATATTTTTATAAGGATTTTGAATGTTAAATGTAGTAAAATTGGACTTGCTGAGTTTGACTTTTATGCTGCAGGCTGACAAGTCTCTTGGTCAGAAGCTCGCCTCTCGTCTCAACGTTAAGCCGACAATGTGAAGGCGATGAGAATACATAATGTTTCAAGAGGAATTATGCTATGGATAGAGGATCTGTTTGTTCTGAAGTATAAAGTCGATGGTAGTTTTTTGATTCTGTGTTCAAGAGTGTAAGAAACTTCCATCATGCGACATTTCTCTCCTGTCTTAATAGATGACTCTGTTTGTGTCTTATTCAATAAAGTCTTTAGCTCGAGTACTTCGTAGCGAGGCCCAGCAGTTTCATCAGGGACGGAACTAGGGGTAGCTCCTCAAAACTCGCACCCCCCTAAACATAATTTTCTAGCTCCATCCCTAGTTGAAACTTTAAAGAATTTTATTTTTAGCAGGTAATAATATGGTAGGGAACTTCCACCATGTAAAGGTGATTTGAAATATATTGTGAATTTAATCTATCGTTACAATAATATTTTCGCCATCAGAGTAGTGGATGAGAGAAGGAAAGGGTAAGACGAGTAGCGTCGCAAACCTGGAAGTGCTGCCCAATAGTGGATGAGAGAAGGAAAGGGTAAGACGAGTAGCGTCGCAAACCTGGAAGCGCTGCCCACCACGATGGAGGAGAAGGGTGGGTGACTGCTATTGGGATTAGTTGCCAACCGTGGTAAAATCTCTATTGGATAAAATCATTTTCTATTTTTGTACATATAAAATCTTTTAAAAGTTAGAATTACAATCAAATAAAAAGTTTTTAAAATTAAAAAAAAAATTAATAAACTAAAGTTAACTTTTAAAAAAAAAAAAATTAATAAAGAATGCTTAGGCTTGTGAAAGAGTAGAAGGAAAAAATTCACCCATATTTCAATTATTCCAATAAAAAAGATGAGAAATGTAAATGCAGATTTTGTCAGTTTCGAAGGAAAGTGACATCGATATGCCAAAAAGGTCAAGAATGCTATTTTAGTGCTAACAAAATCTTCAATAGTCTCATCATCATCATTATTTTTGTCTTATACTATCCTGTATTTTTCAAGTAATACAAGTCATATTCGGATAATTTCAAATTTCATCGATTTTTTTTTTTTTTGGGCATATTAAGGATTCTGTATTGGATAAACGAGATTATACAAAAAATAAAAAAAATTCTTTTTCCATCTATATAATAGAGTCAAATGTAATTGAAATCATGCATGATTTTAATGGACGCAATTATTTATTTCAATTTGTAGAACTTATACAACACCAATCGGTCAGACACACTATAATTCCCTATACAAATTCTCGTATGACGACTTTGAATGTTTAAGTGTGCTTGCCAATTAAATATTCATTTTGTTAGGGATCTAAGAGCATCAAGTACGGATTCACATATTCAAGCTCGAATCTTTATGCCATCGTACTTCTGCTGACTTTTTCATTTTCTTTTATCATTTTTAGCTTTTTTCATATGATAATTAGGACCATTGATAAAAGTTGGTGGATTTTATGAAATATATCATTGTCTTTATATAAAAGAGGGAATAAGACTTCACTGTTCATTTTTGAAGCCTTCGTGTTCACACGAAACCGGTTTTCTTACCGTTCACTAACCAGTTTCATATATATCTAGATTGAAAATGACGTCGTATAAAAAATATCTTCAACATATATATGAAAACGAAACCGACGTAGAAATCTTCTCTTCTTGCTCCTTTTCGACGTATTCTCTTCTTGCTCTTCTCTGTGTTCGACATATTTGCTAATTACTGTGATTAATTCTTCGTGTTCAAGTATTTGTTGATTATTGTGATTGCTATTGAAGGTATATTTCTATTCATTGTTTTATTTTTGCTTCTTGATTTCATTTTTTTTTGCATCGTTCTTTCCTGTTAAATATACACAAATCTTCCATGAGTGTTTTGTTCTGTATTGTTAAAAATAATATGTCAGTTTAAAATTTAATTCTTTGTCTGGTAGGGATCATGCTGTAGAACAATAAGCGTAAAATTTATTTATTTCTATGTTAGAAATTATGCTCTGGAATGAATTATGCTATGAAAGGAAGAAGAGCAAAAAAAAGGACTCCGTTTTTTCCGGAGACATGGTGTCCGGACACGACGTAGACACCGTGTCCGGACACGACGTCGACGGTGCCCGAACACCGTGTCTCCGAAAAAAATGGAGTGATTTTTTTCCCTTCCTTTAGATCAAACATTTATGGTATGAGATTTTTTATGGTAATAAGAGGCATAATTGAATTCATTGATCAAAAGGAAAAAACAATAAATTGTAGATTTGAAGTTATGCTCCAATTTTTTAGGCATCTTGAAAATAATAAATCTTTTTTTATTTATTCTTGAAATTGATAAACGGTTGTATTCTATGGTTGTGGTAGAAAATAAGGAGGATATATGGTGTTTCAATATTCTTGTTTTTTGTTTTGTTTGCCCTCAGAAGCTTATTCATTAGCTATTAGAATAGTATTAATAATTCACTTTTCTTATGTTGTGGAAAAAAAAAAACTTTGTTTTTTCCGGAGACATGATGTTTGGACACGACGCAGACACCGTATCCGTGTTCGCATCGTGTCCGGACACGACGGGTACGGTGCCCGGACACCGTGTGTTCATGTCCGTATCGTGTTCAGACACCGCGCAGACACGACGCAGACATGATCTCCGAAAAAAATGGAATAATTTTTTTCTCCCTTCCTTTAGAGCAAACATTTATGGCGTCCTTCTCAATTTTGTAGCTACATTTTTCTTACTCTACTTTTGTGTAGCTGATATTATTCTCCATTTACTTTAGATATTTTGATTTTTTATTTTTATTATGATTTTCTTCAGTTGTCATAATTTTAGTGATTCAATATTGAATTTGTTTTCAATTTTTTCTAGGTTGCAATATATCATTCTCAAAGTAGAAATATTAAAATTTCAACATTAATTGAATTGTGCTGTTTTCAAGTATGATATTTTTTATCTTATTTTTTAAATTTTATAGAGTTTAATTTTTAGTTAGTTCTTGTATCTTTTCCCTTGAAGTTTCTATTATAGCATTTATCATTCAACTATTATTGGCAAATTGTGGACTCCAATTTGTATTCATTGTTGTCTTGTATATAGTGTTCAATTATATTTCCCGGTGGTTGTAATTGACTACAGTAGTGTACTCTATCTTGGGTAAATTCCTCTAATTGAACTATTCAGGTTTTCGTTTATAGGCTTATGTAGTACGTTTATTTTGGTTATTTATTTATAGTATCTTGTAAAATTTGTAATAAGTTGTTGGTTCTTGAGCTTACTTTGTCCATACTACTTTTTTTCATTTTAAATTATATTTTCAGTCATTGGTCACAAATTTTGATATTTTAAACTTTAGTTTCATTCTATGTATGTTTTAATTAAGATTATTTCTTTCTAAACCTTTTATTGTTTACAGCTATAGTTGAGGTTCAATTATTCTACTAAAATTGTTAGTGTTGTGATGTATATTTTTGTACCATCTGTTGATGGAGATGTTGACTAACCTTCAAGCTACCTCTTAAACTACCAATAAATCATATGATGCATTTATTCGTCAACAACACAATCAAAGAGAAAAGGATCGGTACAATCGATTGGTAATTGAGCACAGTGATCTTCGAAAGAGGATTAATAACCATATTTCATATGGAGAGAATTGCTTACGTCGTGTTGAAATGTGTGAATCTATCATACATCATGATTCTGAAACTTCAACTTCAAACCAAACAGTTGATGGTCTTAATTCTGAATTAGAAGAAAGTTCGAACCTATTGAATGTACCAAATTCTTCATATGTATTACCAACATGTATTAATTGTAAATATTGTGGTGCACAAATTTTTTTGAAGGAGAGCAAAGGCTTCTGTTGTTCCGAAGGAAAAATTAAGCTTTTTTACACCTGAATCACCAACTGAACCATATGTCTTGTTTACTTCTAAAGAATCTATATGCATGGAATTTTAAAAAAATGCAAGAGGATATAATAACCACTTTGCATTCACTTCATTTGGTGTAAAATATGATAAAGAACTTTTTAAAACATATAGATGTATTTACACATTTAGTGTGCAAGGACAAGTGTATCATTATGTAAATCAACTTATGTCGGAGAATAATATACCTTCATATATGCAATTATATTTTTATAATACAGATAATGAGCTTCAAGATCGTATGAGAATTTCAGAGAACTTTGTTGAATCTACTTTGATTGTTCTAATGCAAATTTTAAACATAAATCCATATAGTAGATTCTTTAGGTCATTAAGTAATATACCTAACTTGAAACACCATCAGATACAAATAAGATGTGATCCAAGAGTTGATCAAAAATTTTTAAATACTCCTACAACTACTCAAGTAGCTGCTGTATGGGTTGAAGATGATGAGAATGCAAATATTCGTCATTGTGATATTACTATATATGGCCACTCTAGTGAATCGCATAAAGTTCACTATTACTATGGTTGTTATGATCCTTTGCAATATCCTTTAATCTTTCCATTTGGAGAATTTGGATGACATGAAGGTATTGGAGATATAAAAACACATGCTTTTCACCCACACATTTACCTGATCCTATCGCTCTTCCTAGCACAATGAATTATGCAGCTGAATTTCTTGAAAAAGAAGATGTGGGTTAATAGATGGATTTTATACTAAATTTATTGATTATTTACAATTTTATTGGTTAAAATGAATATGAATACTCAGATTATGTTATTGTTATGTGATGGCTTAATGAAACGAAGAAATGGTCTCAAGTCTCTTGTCGAGAATACTATTCATACAAATTACAAATCAAGTCTCCCGGTAAGTTTGTATTACTTTATACTGGTAGACTATTCCAACAATATATTGTAGATATGTATGTTACGATTGAAACTACTAGATTAGATTATTTTTGTAATAACCAGAAAAAGATCCGTGCTGAACTTTATCAAGACATTGTAGATAGTGTTGAAAATGGAGAGATAAGGGGGTACAAAATAGGAAGGAAATTTGTTTTATCACAATCTTTTACATGTGGTCCTAGAGATTTGTTAAGGAGATATATGAATGCCATGGCTATTGTATAACGTTATGGAAAACTAGATGTATTTTTAACTATCACGTGTAATCCCAATTGGCCAAAAATTAAGCAAGAACTAAGATATAATGATGATGTTCGAAATCGACCAGATGTAATTGTATGTATCTTTCGAGCAAAATTAGAGGAGTTAAAATGATTTATATAAGAAAAATATACTAGGCTCTGTTATTGCTCATATATATGTGATTGAGTTCCAAAAAAGAAGGCTTCCTCATGCACATCTATTGTTGATTTTTAACTATGGCCACAAAATTTGTTGTGCTGAAGAGGTTGACAAGATAGTTTCTTGTGAAATTCCTGACAAAGAGAAATACTCTTATCTTCATTCTGTTATTGTTAAATATAATATGCATGGCCCTTGTGGAAAGATAAATCCTAAGAATGTATGCATGGAGCCAAATAAAGGTTATAAAAATAAATATTGAAAAGATTATTGTAATAATACTATATTCGGTGATAACTCATACCCATTATATAGGCGGCGTAATAATGGTATTTTTGTTAAAGTTAGAGGTCAAATGTTAGACAATCGTTGGGTTGTACCATACAATCTTTATTTAAGTGCTAAATTTGATTATCATATTAATGTTGAAGTATGTTCTTCTATTAAGACTGTTAAATATCTCTACAAGTATGTGTACAAAAGTCATAATTGTATTAATTTTTGTGTTGATACCAATGAAGCAAATAAAGAAATTGATAAAATTTCAGCTTTTCAATCCGCTAGATGGATATCTCCACCCGAAGTTATGTGGAGGATTTTCTCTTTTAATTTATCCGATATGTATCCATCTGTTTACTCTTTATAGTTGTATATTGAGGATCATCAACAAGTAACATAAGCCGCTGATGATGATTTATTGATTGTTATTCAAAATGAGAATACAAGAAAAACTATGCTAACTAAATTTTTTCGAATAAATGAAACAAATGAATTTGCTCGTACATTATTGTATCGATATTTTTCAAAACATTTTGTTTGGAATGTATATAACAAAGTTTGGACTCCTAGAAAAAAAACATGTTGTCATAGGACGAATCGTCACAGCTCACCTATCTGAAGGAGAATGATATTTTCTTCGTATTCTTCTTAGTCACATTAGATGACCAATATCCTTCAATCATTCAAGAACTTTGAATGGTGTAACTGCTCCTACGTATTGTGATGCAGCACTTCTACATGGTTTTTTAGTGGAAACAATCATTGTGAAAAATGTATATCTGAAGCTATTTTGTACGAGATGCCTATTATTTGAAGACGCCTTTTTGCTACATTTCTTATACTTTGTAATCCTAATTATCCAAAGCTTTTGTGGGATAAGTTTAAGGTTTATATGATTGATGATTATGTACATGAAAATATTTCTGTAAGAGTTGCTGAATTACGATCTTTACAAGACATCAATTCTATTTTGGAATCAATAGGTAAGAACATAAATGATTATGCAATAGTGCCATTCAATGTAAATATAGATGAAACTAAAAGGTTGAGAAGAATGGTTGAATATGAGAACTAATTTTGATACTCATGTGGGGCTTACTTGTGTAGCAACATTAAATAAAGAACAACAATTTGCATACGATACAATCATGGAAAAAGTTAAATTAGAATCACACGGTGCGTTCTCCATAGATGGTCTAGGTGGAACAGGTAAAACTTGTTTATATAAAACACTCCAAAATTTAATTTCTTTGGCAACAGCATCATCTGGAGTATCTGCATATCTTTTATCTGGAGGTCGAACAGCTCATTCAAAATTCTTTTGGAAACTTTTGGTGAAGTAAGTTGTTCTGTTAGCAAGCAATCAGCTTTAGGAACTTTATTGAAAATGTCTAGATTAATCATTTGGGACGAATCACCTATGGTTAATCGTTGTGCTGTAGAACCTGTAGATAAAATATTTAAAGATATTACTGATTGTGATTTTCTCTTTGGTGGGAAAATAGTAGTTCTTGGAGGAGATTTTCGACAAATTTTACCAATTGTGCAAAAAGGGAAAAAAATACGATATAATGAAAGTTAGCTTAGTTTTCTTAGACTTATTGCCTTCCTTTTTGCATCTACCATTAATTGAAAATATGAGGGCTAAATTAGATTCCCACCTTCTATAGTTACTTGCTGAGAATTGGAGATGGAATAGAGAAAAAACATACTTGTAAATGCATTAAACTTCCAGAGAATATAGTTTTACTATTTGTAGATGAAATCACATCCTTAAAAAACTTGATACATCATGTTTTTCCAGATACAGATATAGAAACATATGCTGATAATCTTCACATGATGGCAAATCGAGTTAATCTTACACCTACAAATGAATGTGTTGATCATATTAACATAATTTTACTTGAACAAATTCCTGGTAAAATGTATACATACTATAGTTTTGATGAAGCACTTGGTAATTCAAAACACAGCCTGCACGAAGATTTTTTGAGCAGTATAATCTCAAATGGTATTCCACCCTATGAATTCATATTTAAGATAAACTGTCTTGTGATATTATTACGAAAAATCAATCATTCAGAAGGGTTATGTAACGGGACACGCCTTACTTGTCGAAAGTTTGAAAAGAATGTAATTCTGGCGGAAATCAAAACTGGTGAATATTGTAGAAAATATATTTTCTTGCCGAGGATCCCTTTTATACCTCTAAAAAGCGATCAAAATTCAATTCAATTCAAAAGAACTCAATTTTCAATTAGGCCATACTTCGCAATGACGATAAACAAAGCACATGGTCAAACACTTTGATTTTGTTGGTTTGTATCTTCCCCAACCACTTTTCTGTCATGGTCAACTCTATGTAGCATTATCAAGAGTAAAAATAAGAAAATATATCAAAGTCCTACTTAAACCCATAAATGTTGACCATTTACATGAAAGATGTACCGGGTGAATGAGGTGAAACAAAGCAACTATAAAGAAGGGGAATGAGGAGAAAATGAAGTTTTTTTTGGTATGCTTGTATGAGCTCAAACACAAAATGGGAGAAGATATTTGGCTATATTGTAGAGCCAAGTTCAAGAAGAGGAATCAGAAAGGACACACGATAGATCATTCAAAACCAGAGGTTTTAGTTTTTCTTCCTTTGTTTTTAAAATTTCCTAACATTTTAATGTAATTCATTACAGTAATTATTCTGTAATTAATGTATGCAACTTTTTTGCTTCTTTTGAAGAAACTTCATGAATTTTCGACATTTGGATTATGGGAAAATTGATCAAATTTTAGTGATTTTAATCATTTCATCAATATTTTAGGCAGCAACTTCAATATCTATTACTATTGCATTCAATTTTACAATTTCGTTACTTGAATTTAAATTTATGCATTTTATAAGTGTCACTAAAGTTTTAAGACTTTTATTCATCAATTTTATTTCACATCATACTAAAGTTAGTATTATAATTATTTGTTAGTTGTTTAACTCATAAAATATTTTCTATTTCATTCAGATCAGTTATATTGTCTGATGGATTTTTTGGAAACATTTCGCAGTGAAGAGCTTGGTTTTATTAATACATTCTTATTCTGAGACTTAGCTAACAATGGTCGTGGCCATTGGTACAACATAGACTCAGCTGACAATGGGAACCCGTACAGAAATATGGAAACTTCTGGTGGTCATCAGACATGTGGTTATGCTGATACCAGGAAACCTGTTGAAAGGCGTGGTGACTATGGCCGATCTTGTAGTCCTTATGGTAGTGGTTGCCAAGGTGGTTCCAAAAATGGAGAAGTGGGGAAAAGTGTATACTACAATATTTTTTGCTAGTCTTTCTTATGTTTTTGTATCTTTGTAGTCCTTTAACATTAAGGTTTAACTGAATTGATAAAATATTTGCTTTGAGGAATTAATATTTTGGCTAAGGATAAGGGTAAGGCAAAGGAGGTTGCGACTCTGTCTTGCCAGAGATAGACGCCGGTTAAGCGCAATCTGAAGAGACATGATGGCACTTCCGATAATATTACTTCTATCCATCACATTATCCCGGTTCCCGTTATTAGTGTCACTCAAGCAGTTACAACTTCACTGCTCCTCCAGTTACTAGTACCATTGATATATAGATTCCTATTACTACACCTCCGGATCAATCGACAGTTGCTCCCACTCGATTGGGTCATCATGGACGACCTATTTTCACATCTGATGCTCAACCAGTTGCTCAATCTTCGGATCCAATCAGTAGTACTCACATAATTGATAGTTTTACATACTTTGATCCTCTTTTAGAGGATATGATGGAGAGGCCACGTGAGTTGACTAGTCTGGAAGTGCTAGTTTCACCTATAGATTGTCAATAAAATTTGGAGACTTCCTTATATACTTAATTCGACTCGGAGAGTTTTTCTTAAATTGAAGTTCACTACCAGGGTTCTTTCCATCGTTCCTCAGCTGATGACTTGGTAGGTATGACTGTAGGACCGAGGATGATGGTTTTGTCCCAGTTATTTGTAAAAGAAATGCAAAAGCCGCCAATACTTTAATTCCTAGGATGATGACCAGGAGTTGGTCACATGATACCTCTTCACGCACATCCAGATGAGTACTATCATATGGAATGCGAGAGGTGTAGCTAGTGTTGCTATTCGTCGGTACCTGAGGAAACTTATTCAGCTCCATCAGGTTTATCTCTTGGTTATTTTGGAGCCTTTTTTTAGCGTAGATTTAAAGATATTCGACATTATCTGCGACTTGACACATGAGTTCAAAATGTGTCGAACAAGATTTGGTTGTTTTGGAACACGGGTACTACTATTACTGTTATTATTGATCATCTCCAGTTCCTTCGTGTTAGAGTTAAGGATCCCAGACTAGCGTGCCCTATTTATCTGACTCCTGTCTATGCTTCATGTAATGTTTCTATCATGGTGAACGCATTGGTCATAATACTCGTGATAGAGGCACTATTGATTTTTTTGATATGATGTTAGATTGTAGTTTAAAGGATGTTGGTTTTCTCGAGAATCGGTATACTTGGTCCATCGATCGAGACAAAAAGAGACTGGATAGGGTACTTATTAATTCTACAGCTACCGCTTTCTATCGACAGCTTATTGTTAGGCAATTGAATCGGACTTCTTCTGATCATTCACCTTTATTACTTTAGTGGGTTTCTGATGATGAATTGGGGCCTAGACCTTTCAGATTCCTCAACGTTTGGACTAAGCACCATGCTTTTTCATCTTTTGTCGCTCAGAAATTGTCATTCCCTACACATCTTACGGGGATGGCCGCATTTTGGGAGAAGTTCTTTAGGTTGAAATAAGGCCTACGTTGGTGAAATTGACTGGAGATATTTTCCAATGGTGCATGATGCTGAGGATAAGGTGGATGAGGCTGAGATAGTATATGATAGAGACCCTATACTAGAGCATCGTGACCTACTATATCATGCACATGCAGTTTTGAATCGTGCCTTATCTATTGATGAGGGTTTTTGGAAGTAAAAAGTCAGTTCACGTTGGGTATGTGAAGGAAATTATAATACCAGTTATTTCCATGCGGTGGTTCAAGGACCTAGGATCAAATCGTGTATTAGGTCCATTAGGATACAAACATGGGTTGTCTTAGCTAATCCTACTGACATTCAGTCTTCTACTATTGCATTCTACTAGGATCTTCTATATGCTCCTACACAGTCGTTGAACCCCATTCGTTCTGATATCATCCCTAGGCTTTTGATGTCTTTAAACCGCACCCCTTTGGTGCTTGAGGTTCGGGAGACGGTGTTTAGTATAGATGCTGATAGTACTGTCGGATAGAATGAATTCTCATCCCTATTCTTCCAACATTGTTGGGACATTATTCAGGATGATGTATACAGGGCAGTCTTAGACTTTTTTTACGGCGGTTATCTTCCTCGGGGTTTTGCTGCTACCACTATTGTCTTGCTCCCTAAGAGGGACGACGCTTGTAGATGGATCGACTTCAGACCTATCAGTTTATGTACTGTGTTCAATAAGCTTATTACTAAGTTGTTGAACACCAGATTCAGTACTTTTTTTACCACGCATTATCTCTCCACAACAGATTGGGTTCATTCCTAGTCGCCTAATTGGGGACAATATTCTTTTGGTTCAGGAACTTTTCCATACTTTAGATAATAAAATTATTCTGTATTAGAGGTATTTGGTTTTGATCGGATCTGGATTGATAGAATTAGTCGGTGCATCTCGGAGTACCATTTTTCTGTTATCCTAGATGGCCGCCCTTGTGGTTTTTTCCCTTCCTCTCGAGGGCTTAGTCAGGGAGATCCCATCTTACCATCATTGTTCATCATAGCTACTGATTACTTCTCACACCTACTCACTCAGAGGTTTCAAGAGTATCCCAGTATGTCTTATCAGCATAGAGGTAGTACTCTTGTCTCCCACATTTCATTCATTGATGATATGATCATATTTGCCAACGGTCAGAAACAGTCTATCATGAGACTTCTTTGCTGTTTAGAGCACTATGAGGGGGTCTATGGTCAGTTGGTGAACAGAGACAAAAGCGGTCATACTACCCAAACGGGTATCTATTAGTCAGATCAGATGTCTGGAGATTTTGACTGGTTTTCGACACCAGTAACAGCCGTTCACTTATCTGGGAGTCCCTATATTTAAGAGGGGCCAAGAAGAGATTCATTTATGATAACCTTATCTAGAAGGTTAAGAACAGGATCTCAGGTTGGACTTCACGTCTTCTATCATATGGGGATCGTATTACTTTGCTGAGATCAATGCTCTCCTCTATGCCATTATACCTCTTCAAATCATGCAACCTCCTAAAACTATCCTGAAGAAACTTTAGAGCATCTTTGCGCGATTCCTGTGGGATCCCAAAGATCAGGCTCGACGTTTACATTGGCGGAGCTAGAAGGAGATTTGTTTTCCTACTGATGAATGTGGTCTTGGCTTTGGGAGATTACAGAATATGGTGGACACCTTCTCCAAGAAGCTCTGGTGGTTGTTCCGTACTTAGAGATCTCTTTAGGCCCAGTTCTTACAGAGCAAGTATTGTATGGGGACACACTTTTTATTGGTAGCAGGTTCCTTACTTGGCTTCTCTTATCTGGAAGAGTCTGAAATTATTTGGACCTCGTACAGAACCATACATTGCTTGGTACCTCGGTATAGGTCAAATTTTCTTTTGGCGTAACTGTTGGATGGGTGAGAAAAATTGGCAGCCCTATTTCCTCACAGGCAGCACACATCTGCGAGGGTGTAGGATTTGTTTGATGATACTGGGTGAAACATTAGACGTTTATTACTGGTTCTTACTTCTCTAATGGTGGAGCAAATAGGGGCTATACCTTTAGGTACAGATATCCCAGATTGAATTGTTTGGCGAAGTAAATCAGATAGTAGTTTCGCTACCAAGTCCGCTTGGCAACTAGTACGGTCGGGATGCCAATATCAGGATTTATACCGTTTACTATGGAGCTCCATTTTGCCCGTCAATGTCTCATTTTTTGCGGAGACTATGGCAAGACTTCATTCCAGTAAATGTGATTATTTATGGAAGGATTGGATGCCAGATGGCCTCTCGCTGTCAGTGTTGTTCCGAGATTGAGACTATCAATCATATTTTCACTGGCAATGGCATCTCAAATTAGGAATGGCAGCATTTTGGAGATATTTTTTAGATACCTATGAATTTAAGAGAGGGAGTTAGACAGAGATTCTAGAGATGGAGGTATTCAGGACATTATGTTCGTTGCGGACACATTCGCATTATCATTCCTCTACTAATATTTTGGTACCTATGGACCGCTAGGAATGATGCGAAGCATAGGAATACTCGCATTGGTGCCAAACATATTATTTGGAGGGTTTATCGCATGGTCTCCTTTTTTCATGTGGGATGACTGCTACAAGTGATGCATTGACGGAGGGATTTGACACTTGCACCCATATTTGGTATTTTTATAGACCCCCTTCTCCATCTCCCCCTATTCTAGTTTGGTGGCGTACTCCATCAGTCTGATCTGTAAAGATCAATACCAATGGATGCATCAAAGATGGCTTTGCGAGTGTAGGAGGCATCATCAGAGACCACGCATGACACTATATTAGGGCTTTCTCAACTTTGTATCGATCATGCTTGATATTAGATGCAGAGCTCCGGGCTATTCTTGATGGGATTTTACTAGCTCATGGTCTTGAGTTTTCAGCGATTGAGGTAGAATCCGATTCTACAGTAGCTATTCACTGCATCGCTAGAAGAGGAGGACCATAGGCTATTCAGGGCATACTCAGATGTATCACAGATATCATATCTTTCAACAGAGATAAAATTGCTCACATTTACAGAGAAGAAAATCAGGTTGCGAATGCTCTTACTGCGGAGTATTGGGATCGTCGACGATACCAAATATATGGACCACATGATCTACCACGACATATTAGGACACTAGTACAAATTGACGACATGGATTGCCCAGTGTCAGAGTATAATCTCTTGATTCTATTTACAATTCTTAGTTTTCCCTTAATTTGCAGTTGTTCTTATTGTAAAGGAAAAAGTACTTCCTCGTTTACTGTGTTAATCTTTGTTATTTATTTTCATTGTAAGGGAAGTAGTACTTTCTTTTTTTTTGCTTTCATTAGCTTCATGTAACCATGGTATTCCTCCGCCACAAGTGAGGAAAAATTAATAAAATTTCGGAGGTCCCACCTTCCTTTAACTAAATTTTTTTTACTATTTATCACTAAAAGTATTTTGGTGTAACTATTACCTCATTATATGAAAGGGATTAGCGTACTAAAATTAAATCCATCTTTGGTCTCCATTTTTTAACATTTATTTTTAATTGTAATTTCGTAAGATCTACAAAATTTATCAAATTTTTAACCTTATATTTCATTAAAAATTCTTAAAAATATGATTTTTGCCAAATATTATTTCTTGAATTGGCTTCTAATTTGTGATTCATATCTAATCTATCATTGACTTTTAATAGCACATATCCCAATAGCAAGAGATACGTAATTAGATAGAAAAGTGGGAAACATTAATTTAGGACACAACTTTCTCTCCTTTATTACCTTCTCTAAGACAATAATTTTTCATCCTATTCTCGTCGGAATGGGATGAAACAAATTTGTTTTTACTCAACACTATTCTTAACATGTAAACTTGAGCACCTATTTGGGCTTCATTAAAAAACATATGCATTTCTCTCTTCTTTTTTCAAACATATTTTTCAATAAAATAATATTATATATCAATTCAAAGTTTTTTTTTTAAAATTATATATTCTTCAAAAAATCACTATTCCAAAATACATTTTTTTCTTTCTAAAATTTGATTTTAATGGAGTCCAAACGTGGGCTAAATCTCTATTTGTTGTATTCTGTAACAAGTCTGGTATAACTAATCTAAAGAATAATATGATGGAATAAAGTACGTTATTGGAACTTTCTAATAAATTGTATTTTATATACTTACTTGGACCTAAAATTACAAACATTTAATATTTTTTGAGCAATTATAGACTAATTTATTGTATATTGATGTTAGGTACTTATAAGAGTCGAAAATTAATTAAAAATCACATCCAAATTGATTTTCAAAAGAGTTCCAATCGAATAAGAAAAGTTACCTTCGCGTGCATGTTTTTGTCTCTACACAGTCGTCAGTATTTTGGTCATAAATTTTCCCCTCGATATCCAACTGAGACAATTCAAAGTGCATTGGAAAGATAAATTAAATGGATACAAATCTTTAGGTGTAGAATATTTCCAATTCGAATATTTACTATGCCAAAAATTGATCTCAATTTTCAACTAAAACCTGAAATATGATTTGCGCGATTGAAAATTGATTTGTGAAAATATTTTGATTGTATTTGGACGTAAAAATATATACATTCAATAGTTTTTTGGAGTTATTGTAGCCTAATTTATTATATAATTTGTTTATTAAGTAAAACTTGGTGGTTGTAAGTGGAATTGAAAGAAAAAACGAAAAATGGTGAAAATAACAAAATTCAATGTTCGAGGACCAAATAGCAACATACTAATAATTGATTGGACCACAAAACGATAATAGAAGGTTTCTAGGGACTAACTTAGATGCAATTAGAGGTCAAAAATGAATGAAATACGATCAAAGTAATGTTACAAATCATTTTTCAATAGCGCAAACTGTTACAAATTTTAGTTGAAGATTGAGACCCATTCATGGCATAATAAACGTTCGAATTAGAAAAATTATATATCTATAATAATTGTAGCCATTTGAGATATCTTTCCAACGTACTTTGACTTGCCTCAATTGGATATCCTAAGAGAAAGTTATGACCAAAATACTAATAACTGTACATAAACAAAAACATGCACGCTAAGACAACTTTCTCTATTCGACTGGAATTCTTTTGAAAATCAATTTGGACGAGATTTTAAACCAGTTTTCGACTCCTACAAATACCTAACAGTTGAATACATTAGAGATACCTCTCATATACATATTATATTCCAATATTTATCAATTATTATCATCAAATGGAGGCAAAATTCATAGTTTTTGTGAGAGAATTGAAAGAGACTTGCAAGAATTCAATCAAGTGAATATTCAAACTTGATTTTTGGGTAAAGAAGAGAATGCGCAAATGGAGATTTATCAAGAAACCATTGATGAGATTCAAGATTTTAAGATTCATCTTCTCAATTTATCAAAAATTCGGGTTATGTATTTTCGCTTAAATATGATTTTCTTTTTTTGTAATTTTGTTATATTAGGCTAGAATTTTAATTACTAAGATTTAGATAAACCCTCATTATGAAGTTTTTAATATAAATTAAGTATTTTGGCGTTCAATATGTGTGATTTCTTGGATACTTGTTATTGTGTTTAATGCTTTTCAATTAATTGACCACTAATTAGATTGATTTGTGAATTTTATTGATTTCAAGAGAAACGATAAAACATATAGCACTTATAACAAACATTGTAAAGTTCGATTGAAAATAAAGATATATCGTTATGTTTTGCATAATTTCTATTGCTGTTCTAGTTTTTTAATACATGCTTTCATGTTCGCATCTTTCATAAAGATATGAAGATCACATGAGATGATATATTTAATTAATATAGAGAGATGCTTTTAATTGATTTAGGAATATTGATCAACAACAATTTGCACATATTGTCAATATATTGATTTGCATTAAAGATAAATTAATAAAGGAGATTTGGAATCTTAGTAATAATCTTGCATAATTTTATTAAAACTTTCATAAACTTGCTTAATAGAATAGTTAGTTAAAGTAGTTAATTAGCATAAAATCATAAAACAAAGTTTATTATTCAATTAAGGCTGATGTTAATTCATTCTAGATTAAGTACATAGACCTTGTGGGGACTATACTTTATTCATCAATATATTACTTGTTCGCGATACCGTTCAATTGTGGGAAATCAAACAATCAAAATTTTGGCGTCGTTGCTGGGGAGTGTTGTTTTTAATTTATTTTAGCTTTAATCTAAGTCTTTATTGCTTTATTAGTTTAATCATAGATTAAAAATTATAGTGTTTCTTCTCTTTCTTTTTCAAGATCTTGTATACAAAGTTTGAGATACGGTAATCTTGCTCAATTTGATCTAGAAATCAAACGAACATTTAAGTTGAGAAGAAAAAAAAAACAGATAGAAGCACAAAAAAATAGCTAGTAGATTTAATGGCGAAAATATACATAATCAAATTGCCATTGGGATGAGTAAAATTGCAGTACATCCGATTGTAGTTGCAAGAGATGAGAATGAGAGACTCAAGGAGGAATACACGATTCCACCAGTGGAAGAAAGTAGATCAAGTATAGCTTACCTAGCATTTGACAAGCTAATTTCTACTTGAGGACGGACGTAATCAATATGTTCCGCAATGCATTGCAATTCTTTAGGAGATTCACTAAAAATCTAAATGCTCATATCTTGAGATTTCTGGACATGTGTGCAACAATTGAATATCCGATGGTTTTTAGCAATGCAATTCGACTGAGATTATTTCCTTACACATTGAGAGATTTGTCTAGGGAATGGTTGGACTCATTCCCACCTCATAGCATCACCACTAGGAAGAATTTGAGTTAGAAATTCTTGATTAAATATTTCCCACCAAAAATGATTGCCAAGTTAAGGGATGAGATCACTACATTCTCCCAATTGGATTCAGAGTGTTATCCAGAGGCTTGGAAAAGGTACAAAGGGCTACTTCGTTAATGTCCACAATATTGTTTGCAAAAATGGCTTTAAATTATGTACTTCTACGTTGGGATAAGTTCTACAAGTAGGGCTAACGTTGACTCTACTTGTAATGGGTCAATTACCAAAAAAGACAACAGACCAAGTCTATCGAATCCTGGAGGACATAACATTAACTAGTGCACTTTGGCTAATAAAGAGGTCATGTGGAAAGAAAGTTGCTTGAATATACTAAGTTGAAACATTGATACCAATTTCAGCACAATTAGCAACACTAGCTAAAAGGGTAGATAGTTGGGCAACCAATTAAATAGTGAATACAGTTCAAGCAGCTAGGCCGAGATACAACCATTGTGGTAGAAATCACGAATATATGGATTGCAATGTTGGTAGTTTATTTGTTAAATCAACTAAAGAGGTAAATTACATGCAAAATTACTTAAGGCAACATAATAATCCACACCCCAATACGTACAATCTTGGTTGGAAAAAATCATCCCAATTTTCTTGGAACATTAATCAGTCATCTCAAGGTGCACTGCTAGGTTTACAGTAACCAGAAAAGAAGTCCCCATGGGAAGAAACATTTACTAGAATGGTTGAAGCATCAACAAATTTCTTGAAAATAATTGATAAGACTTTGCAGATATAGAGGACTGCTATCAAGAATTTGGAGAATCAAATAGGACAAATGGCAAAAGCATTTTCAGAGAGACTACCATGAGTCTTTCCAAGATCCCAAACATCTAGTAATGTCAATGAGTGTTGTAGAGAATGAAATAATTGGGGACTCACATGTGAAATCACTAGCTCCAGTTCAGGCAATTACTACATGAAGTGGGGTTCAACTTTCAGAAATTTTAGTTAAGAGATAGGTGGTAGCAATTGAAAAGGTACCTTCCAAAGATGAGGAGCAAGTGGATAAATCTGAACGTGCAGCAAAGATAATTCCATATATGAAGTTAGATGATCCACATGTTAAAACAACCAAACCTATCAAGACGTATGTACCTAATGTCCTTTTCCTCAGAGATTGTAGAAAATGAAGCCTGACAAGAAATTTGAGAAGTTTTTGTAAATACTCGGAAAGCTCTTCATCAACATACCATTCATTGATGCAATTAGATAGATCCAAGTTATGCAAAGTTCATGAAAGACAAAATATCAAATAAGCTTCCAGAATTTGAAAAAGTGGCATTAACAAAAGAGAGCAGCGTTAGGCATCAAAGTAAATTGCCTTTGAAACTCAAGGATTCGAGAAGTTTTACTTTACTTATTTCACTAGGAAAAGAACATTTTTTAATGCTTTATGTTATACAGGTGCATGTGTTAATTTAATGCATTTATCTGTCTACGGGGAAATTAGTACTTGGAGAAGTAAAGGAAACAATGGTATCACTACAATTGGTTGATAGAAACATCAAATATCCAAGAGACAAAGTTGAGGATGTATTCATTAAACCTAGAAATTTAATATTCTTGACGATTCTTTTTCATGACATAGAAGAAGATCAAAATATTCGAATAATTCTAGGTTGACCCTTCATAGCAACTGGTCGAACCTTGATTGACATGGAGAAATGTGAGTTGTCCTTAAAGATGGAGGATGAACAATAAGTTTTTAAATTACACAATTCATCCAAGCAAGTGTTAGATCTCAAGGAGTGTAAGTACATTGATGAAGATGACTTACAAAATTCTTAGAAGAGAAAACCTAACATTAGTGGAATTCTTGGTTGAGATGAGAATGGAAATTTGAAGGCGTGGAGAGCAAAAAAAAAAAAAAAAAGGGATGCAATGCTATAATTCAAAGGTACAAAGATATCAAGCAAGAGACGATTTAGAAAGTTGAAGAATGGAATGGAATGAAATGATCCAACAAGCTGTCTCAATAGCAGACGGAAAACTTAATGAGTTCTTTCTTCTTTTCTTCCCCGTCCCTTTATGTGCTATATTAGACTTTAAGACAATGTCTAATTTAAGTTGGAGGTGGAAAAGTTTGAGTTTTTTAGTTTATTGTTCTCATGTAATTGTATGTTTTTGCCGATTATTATAAAAGAAAAAAAATCAAAATTTTTAAATATTCCAAAAAAGAAAAAAAAAGATTTTCTTGTTCATTGTGTGCTTGTGTGGGTTAAGTAGTCTTGCCGGCAATGATGAATATATTTAGAATTATGTGTTTATTTATGAACTGTGGATAAGTTACATGCATGGATTAATTGATTCTTATTCATATAAAACTTGATACTATTTGCGCTCATGAATTAAGTTTAGCATTATAAAGTATTGAGTTGATTCATATACTTGATAGGTTGAAATATTTGAATTTAGATGGTAAACCCAAAAAAAAAAAAAAATTACTACATTATACAATCCTTAGACCAAATTTAGCATAGTTTGGAGGGTAATTGGGTTGTTGTAGGAACATATTGATATGAATGGGGATTCCATGTGTGTAAATTCTTGTGTGAATTATTTAAAACTTACAAGATAAAAATTATGTGAAAATCTTGAGTTATGGGTCATTTTTTAGAAAGAATGTTTCATAGGAGGTATTGCACTAATCATTGCATGAAAAGCAAAAAAAAAAAAAAAAGGAGTTATATCATTGTTAAACGTCTCTTTGTAATTTAAATAACTCGAGTGATTAAGACTGCAAGGATATTTAAAACATGTTGTCCTATGATCATCTAACTTAAGATTTATAGACCGAAAGCTCGTTACAAGGGTCATTTAGTAAGTTTAATAGAGAGATATTTGCACATAAAATAAGTAAAAATGAAAAGAAAAAAAAAATAAAACAGTTGCATGAAAGAGAAGATGCACTAAATGCATTGGTTAAATCTCAAACACTTATCTAAGAAAATTACATCTTTGACAAGAGATTATTAGCCTAATTGAGTCTTGGAGGTTGAAGCAATCAAAATTTGGAAAATTCAAATTTGTTTAAGTATTGACTTTCAATTAGTGAGATCCATCTAAACCAGGGAGGGTGGGGATTTAATATAAAGATTTAGCCTAGATCAAACACTGGAAAAAGAGTAAAAAAGAATAAGTTTGAGGGTGTGTAAATCTTACGAATAATGAAAGTAAAAATTTGACCATCGAGGGTAGGGAATTGAAATAACTTGTGAATTAATATTTTTTTTACTCAATTCTTCACACACATCAATTTTTCATTGAAAAAGTAGATATTGATTTTGGTAATGTGACCTTGAAACTGTTTATAAATTTAATACAGTGATTCCAATCATGAGACAAAATTTCAAGTTCTCTAACCAAAACCTTTTACATATTTGTGTATTTGTTAAGCTAGGTTGTAGTTTTGTTTGAGGACAAACAAATGCTTAAGTTTAGGGGTATTTGATAATTGTATTTTATATACTTATTTAAACCTAAAAATATAAACATTTAATAATTCTTTTAAGCAATTATAGCCTAATTTATTATATATTTCATTTATTAGGTAAAACCCAATGATTCGAAGTGGAATTAAAAGAAAGAAGCGAAAATTGTGAAAATGATGAAATCCAAACTTTGAGGACCAAATTGCAATATTTTAATAATTGATTGAAGTATAAAACGATAATTGAAGATTTCTAGCACTAACTTGAATGCAACTAGAAGTCAAAAATGAATGAAATACGATCAAAATATTTTCACAAATCAATTTCTAATCGCGCAAGTTATATTCCAGATTTTTAGTTGAAGATTGAGACACCTTCTTGATATAGTAAATGTTCAAATAGGAAAATTCTAATTCTAGAAGAATTGTAGGCATTTGAGTTAACTTTCCAACGTACTTTAAATAATTTCAATCGGATATCAAGAGAGAATGTTATGAGAATATACTGACAGTTGTGTAGAGACAAAAACTACCAATTTGGACATAAATTTCAACCAATTTTCGACTCATACAAATACCTAATAGTAGAATATATTAGAGACACCTTTCTTATACTTGTTATACTCCAATATTTATCAATTATTATCATTAAAGGGAGACAAATCATAGTTTTGTAAGAGAACTGAAAATGATTTGTAAGAATTCAATCAAGTGAAAATTCAAACTTGGTTTTTGAGAAAAGAGGAGATGGCACAAGTGCAAATTCATTAAGAAGTCATTGAAGAGATTCAAAATTTCAAGATTCATCTTCTCAATTTATCAAAAATTCGGATTATGTCTTTTCACTTAAATATGAATTTTTGTAATTTTATTATGCTGGGCTAGGATTTTTATTACTAAGATGTAGATGAACCTTATTATGAAATTTTTAATATAAATTAAATCTTTTGACGCCCAATATGTGTGATTTCTGTTAAAGAATCCAAAGAAATAAAGAAGTAGAAGAGGTTAGGGTTTCATTGATTTTGTATAATAAAAATTAGTATAAAAAGTTAGTTTTAACCTAAATATAAAGAAACTATATATAGGTTAAACAAAGGAAACTAAAAAGACTACTCTACCCTTAATAAACAATAAAACAAAATAACTTATATTTTTTAACACCTCCCCTCAAACTCACAATGCGACAGCTATAAGCATCGATAGTTTGCCAACTAGAAGACGAAAATGGGAAATAGAATGCGACTTGGTAAAGAAATCTGCAAGTTGCAAAGAAAAAGAAACAAAAGATAAAGTAATTGTGTCATGCTTGAGATGATGACGAGTAAGGTGACAATCGATCTCAATGTGCTTAGTTCGTTCATGAAAAATCGAGTTGTGAGCAATCTAAATAGAACTCTGGTTGTCGCAATACATAAGAGTGGGATGAGAAAGAAAAACTCTCATATCTGCTAGTAACCAATGTAACCAAAAAATCTCTTTGGTAGTAGATGTCATAGCACGATATTCTGTTTCAGTCGAAGATTGAGAAACAATAGATTATTTATTGCTCTTCCAACAAATAAGAGAATCACCCAAAAAGATATAGAAACCAGTTACATACTTGCGATTTGTGGGATCACTGCATTGATCAGCATCAGAGTATGTACGCAGCTCCAAGGAGAAGGTGGATGAAAGTAAAAGACTCTGAAAGACTGTACCCCAAAGATACCGCAAAATACGAAGAATAGTTGCCCAATGAACTGTAGTAAGTGAACAACAAACTGACTAACAACATGAATATCATATGCAATATCTGGACGAGTAATCGTGAGATATTCCAAGCTCTCAACAATAGTACGGTATAAAGTAGGATCTAATAAAGGTAAACCATCAGAAAAAGAATACTTTGCGTTAACCTCAATGGGAGTATCAACAGTCTTATTATCAATAAGTCTAGCCTGCTTAAGAATATCTGCAACATATTTCGACTGAGAAAGAAGATAACCTCTGGGTGAGCAGACTACTTCAATACCCAAGAAATATTGTAGAAAACCCAAATCCTTCATTTCAAACTGTCTACCTAACTCTGTCTTCAAAACTGAAATACCATCAATATCATCACCAGTAATAATCATATCATCAACATATAAAGATAGAATGATACGACATGCATCAGTGTACTTAACAAAAATAGCATAATCATGACTACTAGAAGCAAGTCCAAGGAAAGAGACGACAACAGAAAATTTTCAAACCAAGCACGAAGTGTTTGTTTGAGACCATATAACGCTTTCTTGAGTTTGCAAACATACCCAGAATCATGTGATACACTAGAGAGTATCACAAGATCTCCATTCAAGAAGACATTTTTAACATCAAGTTGAGAGATACGCCACTGACGAACAGAAGCTACTGTAATAAGAGTACAAATAGCAGTCATTTTTACAATAAGAGCAAATGTCTCCTCATAATCCATACCATGCTGTTGAGAGTACCCTTTTGCAACCAACCTAGATTTGTATTTCACTCAATTGATCCATCAGAATTAGTTTTGATCTTATACACCCAACGACAACCTACAACACTCTTACCAGGAGGTAGAGGAACCAAATCTCAAGTACCAGTCTTATGCAAAGTAGAAAGTTCCTCATCCATAGCTTGATGCCAAAGAGGATCAAGAA
Source organism: Fraxinus excelsior (assembly GCA_019097785.1). NCBI lineage: Eukaryota > Viridiplantae > Streptophyta > Magnoliopsida > Lamiales > Oleaceae > Fraxinus > Fraxinus excelsior. The sequence continues at coordinate 24,254,728 of CM032634.1, forward strand.
TTGCCTCTTTATAGGAAGAGGGCTCAGAGAGACAATGAATAGAAATTAAAAATGAAGTAAAAGATGAAGAATAACAAGAATAAGCAAAACTTGGTAATTTTGTAGACTTATGAATGCGTATGGATTGACGTAGAGGTGGATCCACAATGTGAGACGGAACTTGATGGACCGTAGAAGAAGATAGGCATTCAGGTATATCGAAGAGTAAAGTGTCAGTACCTGCAAAATGATAAGTACGAATTGGTTTTAAAGATAATGGGGTAAGAACATAAGAATGAGTATTTGAAGTACTAGGCACTTGAGATGATAAACTATTAGAATCGTTAGAAAAAAGGATATATACAAATGATATCAGATCTAGTCAAACTGTGAGTAGTGGATGAATAGAAAAGAAAGGTATATGCTCGAGAAAAACAACATGGCGAGACACATAAAGTTTCTGAATTATTGTATACCTTCACCATAACTAAGAAAGACACAAATAGTAGATCAAGATGACAGCTTGCTATGTTCTACATGAAGATAAAGAATGAAACAAGTACAACAAAAAACTCTAGAAAAAGAATAATCAGGGGCATACCCAAACTTCTTCTCGAAAGGAGAAAAACGTGAAGTATGAGAAGATGGAAATGTATTAATCAAACTTACAGTAGTAAGAATAGCTTTACCCTAAAATACACTAGGAATAGAAGCAGACAACAAGAGAGAACGAGCAATTTCCACAATGTGCCTATGTTTTCTTTCAGCAATACCGTTTTGCTCAGGAGTATCTGTACACGAAGTTTGGTGAATAGTTTCATCTAAGGCAAGCAGCTCACAAAATTTATTAGAAGTGTATTTCCCACCCAAATCACACCTAAAACATTTGATAACAACATAATGTTGAGTTTTGACAAGAGCACGAAATGCTAAGTATATCTCAAAGAATTCAAAATGATATTTCATTAAATAAACCCAACAATAATAAGTATGATCATCAATAAAAGAAAAATAATATTGAGACCCTCCTTTTGTGACAACAAGAGAAGGCCCCCATAAGAAATAGAAATACTTCGATTAAAAGGTAAAGCTAAAAATTTTACCATTTCACATCCACTACAATAAAAAATATCACATGATTGCAAATTTCGTAAAGCTACTGTAGAAGCCAAAAATCTCATATGAGAAGATGAAACATGACCTAGGCGAGAATGCCATAAATAAAACTAGAAAAAGAAAAACTTGAGCGAAAATAAGATAAATCAACACTAGTAACAGCAGCAACTCGCACTTTTAACTCATCCAAAATATATAGTCCACCTTTCTTACAGCCTCTCCCAATCAGCTTATGAGACTGTAGATCCTGTACATAACAAGAAAAAGAGGAAAATGTGACTAAATTACCAGAATCACATAACTGCCAATAGAAGCAAGATTTAATGTGAATTTCAGAATATGATAAACATTAGGGAGAGACAAGTGATATGTGATAATAGAAACAACACCTGCTAAAGGCATAGAAGTGTCATCAGCAGTCATGATAGGGATAGAAGACGAAGGAGACATAGAAGCAAAAGATGAAGAATCTGGAGACATATGATGTGAAGCACTAGAATCCTAGACTCATATAGAATGTGACATACCTGAAGAACTTTGAAGCAACTGACTTACGGAAGAAGAAGCGGACATAGCTTCTGGCTGTAAGGAGAGAAACTTCTAAAATTGCTCAGCTACAGTACTAGGATTGGTGAAGGGACATGATGAAACTACTGCTGCAGTATTAGACTGTAGTGGTTTATAGCACTAAGGTAGTGTATGAACATTCGATTGTGACTGGTTGCCAGGCTTCCAATCTTGAAATTGTTGCTGCGATTAAATCTACTGTCTCAACTTAGGACACTGAGCATTCCAATGACCTTTCTGCTTACAGAAACTGCACTCGTCGAAGGCAGCCCTTGCGTAAAACTTATTCTGATTATTAGAAAGTGACTTTGAAGGCATTGCTAACATAGAAGGATTAGAGGTAGAAATGATTCACTTTTCAGAATAAGACTTGAGATGTATTTCTTCAGCCAATAACTCGCTAAAAATTGAGTTAATAGAAGGAAATGGAGAACGATGCAAAATTGAACCTCTAAATCCTTCAAAACCACTGTGAAGTGCAGTTAAAAACTGTACCAACCGTTGCTTCTCTCTACGAGCAATATAGGCACCACATGCCTTTAATTCGTCCGATTCTATAAGAGCTAATTGATCCCAAAGATTTGTCATAGCAGAATAAAATGCTTGAATAGTCATATTCTTCTGCTGAAGAGCTCGTATGTCATTCTCCAATTGATACTGCTTTGAAAAGTTTGACTGAGTGAATAACCTTTGCAGATGATCCCAAACTTCATTTGCTGTCTCATACTTCGCCAACTCTTTACCTATGGAATGCTAAACATAATGGTTAATCCAACTAATTACTTTTGCATTGTTTGCTTCCCAAGTATCTATCAAAGCAGCATAAACCATCATCGGTATTTCGAGGTTTCACAGAAATTCCAGTAACGTATCCCCACATCTTTTTACCTTTAAGAAAATTTATCATCACGTAACTCCAATACGAATAATTCTTTCCATCCAACCTCACACTCATAGACTGAAGCGAATTGTCTCTTTCAGTAGCCATAATTAAAAAAAAAAAAGATCGCAAAAGAAAGGAAAATGAAATATCAAATTGCAGAAGTTGAATCCGCAAAAGCTGTGTTTGAGATTAAGCATCGTTCCATGATACTTTGCTCTGATACCGTGTTAAAGAATCCAAAGAAAATAAAGAAAAAGAGAATGCTAGGATTTCATTGATTTTGCATAATAAAAATTGAGTACAAAAAGTTAGTTTTAACATAAATATAAAGAAACTATATATAGGATAAACAAAGAAAAGTAAAAAGACTACTTTACCCTTAATAAACAATAAAACAAGATAACCTTACATTCTTAACAATTTCTTGGATATTGTTATTGTGTTTAATACTTTTAATTAATTGGCCACTAATTGGAATGATTTATGAATTTTATTGATTTCGAAAGAAATGATAAAATATATAGCATTTATAACAATCATTGTAAAGTCCGATAGGAGATAGAGATACACCACTATACTTTGTATGATTTCTACAGACGTTCTAGCATTTTTAATATATGTTTTCATGTTCGCATCTTTCATACAGATATAAGAATGTCACATAAGAGAATATATTTAATTAACATCAAAAGATACTTTTAATTAATTTGGGAATATTGATCAACAAGAATGTGTCATGAAATTGATTTGCATTGGATTCATAAGGGGGATTCCAAATCTTGGTAATCATCTTACGTAATTTTATTAAAACTTTTATAAACTTGCTTAATAGATTAGTTAGTTAAAGTAGTTAATTAACATAAAATCATAAATCAAAATTTGCTATTCAATTAAGGTTGAAACTAATTGATCCTAGATTAAGTACATAGTACTTGTGTGAACAATACTTTATTCATTACTTTATTATTTGTTAGTGATACCGTACACTTGCAGAGAATCAAACGATCAAAAGCAAAAACTAATTTGGTAAAATTGTGATTCCAGCAATTGGATGTCGTTAATGATCAATACTCTTTTTTCCATGAACACCTCTAAGTACATGTTTTTACATATTAGACAAAATTGGTAAATGACTAACATTATCTTTATTTTAGCTTTTTAAAGTCATCTACTACTATTTAGTTTTTACTACTACTAGTTTTGGCTCGTACAATGTACGAGATTTGGTATTATGGAGGTAGTGTTAGCATGTTAGCTTCATATTCACTTTTCAATAATACAAAAAATTGTTCAACTAACTACAAATAAAATTAGTATTATAAAAGGTCTTAAAAGATAGGTACTTATTAGTGAATGATTAAAAAAAAAAACCACAATTTGATCCCATTTTGAGGTAATTAATGTTGAAAAGCTCTTGGTAAATTTACAAATTAAATTACACCCAATATGACATAATTTCGTGAAAAAATAAAGTCAAATTGTAAGGCGTAACTTTCATTTGAAACAAAAAACCTCAAGTGGAGAGTTGATTAAACTTTTTACAATAGAGTTAGTAAATCAACATTAAGGATGGAATTGAAACTTAGCTCATGCATAAGTGTCGCACTACAACAAAACCAGGCTACAACAATGTTTGGATGTGTGTTGCAAATCGAGGTGTTGTCGTAGAGTAGAGAGATACAGCAACGTTTAAAAAACGTTAACGAAGACTTTCTGCAATAGATCTTTTTACATTTTTTTTATTTGTACAGTAATTTACATAAATCAACCATAAAATATGATAGAAGATAATAATATTAAATAACTCAAATAATCATTATTAATTGAACTGCAAAATATAACAATATTCATACAAATTTTAGATCCAAAATTTTAAAACACCTAAAAATTCTATACATTTCCAATAATAATAATAATAATAATAAAGAACTGCCACAAATCCTAAGCAGTGAGTAAAAAACAACTTATTGCCATGCTTCTTGAGAGACTCTTCTTGAGAATCTACAAATCCAAATCCAATCACCCGAGACTTTATAGTAAAATGAGACTTTCTGTTTGTCTAGTGCAACAACTCGAATAGGCTCCTGATCTGAAAAATTCCTGGGGAACGAACCACTACCTTAACTAACGTCCACAACGACTCCACCCTTTGCTGATTTAAAATACTCTTGAGCCATGTTGAACTGTATAGAATTTCATTTTAAACAATTTTTTTCTGCATAGATTAGAAAGTTATCAATATTAGAGGGAATCAAGTGAATATAAATTCTTATATTGAAGTCACTGTAGATTTACCATGGAGATCAATTAGTTCTTTCAGTACCAAAGGCGACCCAAAAACAAATTCATTCAGAAGAACTACAAAAAAAAAAACACACGCAGGGAATTGAGGTCGGCAGAATTATACTGCTTCAATGACGGAATAGTAGAAATGAAATAAAAAAAAAACCAGTTGCAATAATCAGGGAAAAAAATGTAGTGGGTAAAAATAGGCGAACTCGAACAAAAAGAGAAGCTTCAAATGGTTCAATTTACAAGACGAACAAGAACATGAAGAAGCTTTAAATGGGTTGACTGAAAGCCACATAAAATTGAAAGAATTAAATACAAAATTTGCAAAAATTGGTGTTTGAAAGAGGAATATATTATGCTTTCTTTGGAAGTGGTACGAAGGCTGATCGTGGAATGAACTCAAGCGCCTTATCGTTGAGCTTACCACTAACATATGCAATGTCGCTAAATTGGTAGTTACAAATACCTTCGAGAGAAAGGCAAAGGCAAAGGCAAAGGCAAAGACAAAGACAAAGACAAAGGGTTAGGGCTACGATGATTAACATTTGTGATTGAGGAAAATTATATCTCAAGTATCTTATAAAATGAACCAAGTAAAGCAAGCATCTATTTATATTATCTTCAAGCTATTACAACGTTCTAGACTAATTACAATTTAACAAATAAAGGGGGAGTATAATTAAAAAGTTAACATTACAAGAAATGGAAAACACATAACATTAAGGTACAATTTTTGAATTGACTTTTTTTAATAAAGCAAAGTTTTTGCTAATAATTTTGTTATCACACATACGTAAACTTATCAGTATTTTAAACAAGAATTATGGATATCTCATATCACCTATGTTTGGGAAGAATTTAGAAACAATTAAATTTATTGATAGATAAAAATGAGTGGTGAATAAGTGGAAAATATTTGTAGATGTGATTTTGGATTCATTTCATACAAAATAATCACATATTGCCAGTGCAACATAGCAAAAGCCAAAAGGGAGTTAATGACAATGAATTATGCTCGAAGGAAAGCCTATATCATTTACAGCACAGACTTGAGAAAATACCTAATTCAATGAGAAACATAAATAGATGACAAAATATGGAGAAACAAAAGTGATAAGTGACTCACAAACTGGCCAGAAATTACTTAGTAGCTTCCATTCTTTCTGTTGCTGCTATAGTTCTATTTTCCTCGAGATCATTATTTTGGGGCTGATTGTTCAGCCGGATATGGATACTGCACATAGAGATACGATATTTTTAGTTTTGGATGCAAAACAAAATGGCAGAAGTTGTTGCAACAGACAAACACTAAGATGTCTTTGGTAAGGTGAACCATACACATGTGTGTCTCCGAATAATTCAGAGACACCGTGTGTGTGTCTCCGAATAATTCGGTGTCACGATGTATCCATTATTCCGAGACAGTGCGCACACTGTGTCTCCAAATTATTCGGAGCGTCTCCGAATTATTCGACGACATGGTGTGTGCGTCGTCAAATAATTTGGAGACACCGCATACACGGTGTCTCCGACTTATTGGACGACACCATGTGTGTGTGTCGCCGAATTATTCGGAGACACCGTGTGTACATGGAAAACAAGATATTTTACAAAATATAAATTGTAATGCTTGGATAACAATTGTATCTCGAGCACAATCATAACAGTAGTAATAATTGGGAACAAAAAATTGGAACCAAAAACTGCAGTAATAATAGGAAAACTTATGGGAAAATAGCAAACCTTGAATTCTCTGTCTCTTTGTATCTAAAAGAAGTTGAACTGGAATTTATTTTGCTTGGAGAAAATTTTGGAACAGCTTCCACCACGTCAAAAGTAAAAACCTGAAAACGGTAGAATTACATTAGTTTGGTTTGACTACAATTTCTTCATAAGTTATTCAAACTCTCACCTGAGAAATATATAGATACAGATACACTCTTTGTGATGTGCTGAGAAATAGTAAGGAAGCGGGCATACCGTGAAGACGACAGGGCCGAAAATGTGCTAAATTTTGTGCAAGCGTAACAAAAGGCTCAAAATAAGAGGAAGTTGAAGAGGTTTAGTGGATAGAGGCAACCAAGAGAAGAGGCGTGAGGATGGGAAGAGGGATTGGAGTGGGAAAGATTTAGGGCATTGTAATGGGGATTTTAAAAGCGGTGGGCTAAATGGGATTTTAATGGGGGTAATGATTTTTCACAATACTCAAGGGATGTTGTACAAAGTTTGTTTTATTTGTATTTTAGTTTCAAATTTTGAGTTCTAAATTTATTTTTGTCCTTCATTTTGAGAGAATAATTTAAAATTTCTAAAAACGAACGTTTGGTTTGTTATTTTCAAAAATTATTTCTCAAAATAGAAATAAGAAACACATTTTATTTGAAATTTCGAAAAATTATTTTATTATTTAGTAAAATATAATAAAAGAAATAGACAAAAAATGTCGCAAAAACTTAACAACTTTTATTTGTGGTCTTTTACAATGTACGTACATGTACATTATCGTATCATTATACTATATGACAATATCAGAGTTCACGATATATATGTGAAGTTGTAAAAGATCAATGACAACATTTTTTGTCTGTTAAAAAAATAATTTTTCTTGTAACAATTTTTCCTCCACCTATAAAATTTTTAGCAACACAATGTTCGTTGTCACAAAAAGAATACGCTATTGCATCACAAACACTTTGTTGTAAAAATTAAAATTTTGTCACCATAAGTTTCCAACCAAAATGTATTTTGGCACCTTGACGCCCTCATGTTTCAGGTGACAATAGAAGTTTTATATATATTTTTTGAAATTTCCAAGAGAAATCAATTTTCAAATTATAGCAAACTGAAGAAATTTGGATTTCAATTTTTTTCATTTCAAATATTGTAAAAAAGAATGAAAAGAAAATGTTACAAATGTACGCCAAGGCGCATAGAATTTCTATGCGCCTAGTTGTACAGTAGGGGTAGAAATTGTCTTTCATCACTAAATAAGATGTCAATCCATTTGACTTGGTGTTTTGGCGCTACATAACGCCAAGGTGCGTTCAGATAATCAAACATACATATAAAAAAGGCTCTGGCGGATGGCTATATAATATGAATGAGATGTACTAAAGATGGTGGACTGAATTTTGTAATGTGAAAAATGTAAATATTTATTTGATTAAAAATAATTTTATATGAATCCTAATTTTAATTTAACGATGTCAATCATTTGACTTGTCATTTTAGAATTCTATTATGTGAAGACGTTCTTTTTAAAACAATTGTATTATGTTTTTTATAACACTGATATTATACAAACTATATACTTGTACGTAGTGAACTGTGCATTTTATGTGGTGTGTGCACCGTATAGTTCAAAGTATATAAGGAGCATGCTACGAATTGCTCGGAACAGGTGGTGCAGTTCGTGCGTTGTATGTCCGAATGCCACTTGTGGAATTAAAGGGCCGTAGAATTCGAACCACATAGGGAGCATATGCCAAATTCTTCTGATGGATTAAAAAGAATGCGTATTAAATATTTAAAACAAATTTATAGAAGTTTTATATATTTTTTTGAAGTTCCAAGAGATCAATTTTCAAATTACAGTAAATTGAAGAAATTTGTATTTCAAATTTTTTAATTTTAAAGAATTGTGAAAAATAATGAAAACAAAATGTTACAAATGTGCGCTAAGGCGCATAGAATTGTGCCTAGTTGTACATTAGTGGTAGAAATTATTTTTCATCACTAAATAAGATGCTAATCCATTTGGCTTGGTGTTTTAGCGCTACATGACACCAATGTGCGTTCAAATAACTGAATATACATATCAAAAAGGTTTTAGCGGATGGCTATATAACATGAATGAGATATACCAAAAAGGGTGGGCTGAATTTTGTAATGTGCAAAATGTAAATATTTATTTGATTAAAAATAATTTTATATGAAACATAATTTTAATTTGACGATGTCAATCATTTGGCTTGTCGTTTTAGCATTCTATTATGTTAAGGCGTGTTTTTTAAAACAATTGTGTTATGGTTTTTATAACACTGGTATTATACGGATTATATACTTGTGCGTAGTGGTACTGTGCATTTTATGTGGGGTGTGCAACATATAGTTTGAAGTATATAAGGAGTGTGCTATGAATTGTTCGGAACAGGTGGTGCGCTGTATATCCAGATGCCACTTGCGAAATTAAGGGACCGTAGAATTCAAACCACATAGGGAGCCTGGTCGTATTAAGGGGCCACATGATTCAGAGCACATAGGGAGCGTGTGCCGAGTTCTTTGGTACTCTTGCGCCGAATTCTTTGGTACTGGAATGCCGTATTGAGGACCATAGAATTCGGACCACATAAGGAGCGTGTGCTGAATTATTCGGCACTGGAGTGCCATATTGAAGGGTCGCATAATTCGGAGCACATAGGCACTGAATTACCGTATTGAAGGTCGTAGAATTTGGAGCACATAGTGAGCATGTGCCGAATTCTTCGGCACTGAAGCGACGTATGTTTCCGGAACTGATGTCCGTAGAATTCGGTCATGAGGTCCAAATTATTCGGTGCTGGTGTCCCGGATTCTTCGGTCATGCGGACCGAATTATTCGGCCATGTGGTCCAAATTCTTCGGTGCTGCCATCCCGAATTCTTCGACCATGTGGTCCGAATGCTTCAACCATATGGGCCGAATTCTTCAGTCATGTAGATCGAATTATTCGGCCATTTGGTTTGAATTCTTTGGTACGACATCCCGAATTCTTCAACCATGTGGTCCTAATGCTTCGGTCGTGTTGTCCAACTTCTTTGGTGCTAGTGTTTCGTACCTTTAATCTTTAGAATGTGGAGCCGCTGATCGGCAATATGAAACGTTCACATTTTATTTTTACGTTTTAACGTAGATTGCAAATGTAGATGAACAATTAAATACCATTACATATATAAAGAAACATTACATGCCAAAATTTACTACTTTAAAATATAGACACGCATGAATTATAAATACATCAACTTCATCATTTCCACAAAAACTATATTTAAGTTACAATATTCATGAGATTCTACAAAATGTTTTATCTTTATATAAAAAGGCACTCAACTAAATTTTTCACAAGTTGGAAGTTGCACAAAATTCCAATATATATTGATATTAAAGGAGTGGAGAAATAAAAAAAATCTGGAAAATTCATCATTGCAAAATTCGGGACACGAAACCGAATAATTCGGTGCCCGCGTTGAGCATGGTGTCTCCGAACAATTCGGAGATACCGACGCAATGTTTCCGAATAATTCAAAGACACCATGTGCACGGTGTCTCCAAATTATACGGAGACACTCTCCGAATAATTCGGTGGTAAAGGTATTATAACCAAATTTTCCACAAGTTGGAAGTTGCGCAAAATTCCAATATATATTGATCTTAAAAGACTAAAATTTTATCTATCTTCTCCCATTGTTGTTTTCTGTTTTTTGTTTAAATGAAGAAATCATAGCCGTATAGTTGCCCAATGGCTGGACAAATCTTGTAAGTATAAGGGAAATGAATAAGGACTCCTACATCTTTTGAATAATATAATTAGCATGGAACATAATAACAAAGGTTACAGAAACAAAATATTCATAATTATTTTCCTTTATATATCTATTGTCACATTTATATAGCACTAATAAAAAAAACTGTGAAATGCATCGCCGTAGAATTCGGCGTCCTCGTTTAGCTCGTGTCTCGTTTATGACGCAAAATTCTGTGGAGCTCGACTTCGAAGAATTCGACGCACCAACTCCACACAGCCGCATGTGCAAAGCTACTGCCCGCATAATTCGGCAGACACTCCACAGAATACGTACATGGCTTCCACATAATATGTAATTAGTAAATTTTTTTTGCTCAGAGACATTTTGACACCTTCTTCTATATCCTCAATGACATTTTCATGGCTTCTTCTACATACAGTATGAACTGAACATGATTTTCAAAAATTCAACCTCTTTTCACACTAAAATTTATTTTTGCTGAAAGAAAAGACATTTTCATGGCTTCTCCTATATTACCTATGAAATGAACAATATTTTCAAATTTAACATCTTTTGATATAATATCTCTTCTCACATCTATATTTCTGATGAACAAAAATACAAATAACCAAAAACTATTACATATATTTTATGAATAGAAATATTAAGGAGCAATCACAGTACAGCCATAAGGAACCTTAAATTTATTGTTTTTTACTCAATATATAAACAACAAAAAACAATAGTACAAATATTATAGAAAAAAATATGAATACAAAGATTAAAGAGAATGATAGAGAACCTTAATATGGATGTGAATATGGAAAAACGATGATGATTGTGAAAAATGTTCGAAACAGGAAGAGAAGATGAAATTTTTGTCTATGGTTATTGCTTAAGTATTATGTAATATATATGGAGATATTTAAAATATCGGTTGAAATTGAAATACCAATTAGTTAACTAAGGAGTCTATCTCACTTTAGCAAAACCGGATTTAAGCAAGGCAAATGTGAAAACTCGTGTGACAAAAATGAAAAGTGAATTCAAAGTTCCCTCTTTTAATATAGGAGTGATTAGTGATAAAAAAAAAATTGATCATATAAGGAAAAAATTATTTTACGAGAGAATATGTGTTTGGAATTGAGTTTTTGAAAAAAAAAATGGTGTCAAACATAGACTTTATACGTTACTTATTTACTTATTTCATTGTAAGTTTTTTTACTTAGCCAAACATGCTCTTCCAAGCAAGTCACCAAATATCACATTTTTCATATGTTTAAACAACATTGTACCATCTCAATTTGATTTCAATTGACACGCTAACAAAATTATTGAATATTACAAAGGATAATGTTAAAATAACAGTCTTTGAACAGTTGACTTTGGTATGTGGCTACTTCAATCGTTCGATACTCTATAACTTGGCTGCTTCAAGACGAACATTGTACGTATGGCTGCTTGAAGATTCCATATGTGCTGTGTAGAATGGAAATACATCAAAGGCAAAATCATTGGTGTGTTATAATAGAATAAATTTTCGAACTTATGATTCAAGAGATGCCTATAGAGTACAAATTGCATGCAAGATGTTGAATGTTATGAAAGGTATACGTATATAATGTAGTAGAGAGGCATTAAAGCGATACAATTTTATATGATTAGTGTAAATTAATAACAGAAATAAAAATACAAAAAAGAATAAGAGGGATACCTTACCGAATTTGAATCTAGATGATCGGTATAAGTGATTGATATGTTTGTGTTTAGCATTATGTAAGTTAACTATTCCATCAAAAAAATTCTAAGTGTGTGCTCACGTGATACATTAACACTGTAAATCGAGAATGGTTATTGTTTTCAGTCTTAAGTATGTCAAAGTTGAATGGGATACGACTAAGGAATTAAAGATTTTAAGATTATGTGAGTGTATCAATACCTACGTTTTTCATCTTGAGGAGGCCAGAAGTTGTTGTCATAACCTTAAGATACATTTTTTTTTGTAAATGAACCCTAAGTATACCAAATCAAACATTACAACTCAACACACAAAAGAAAATCTTAAAAAGGGAAAAAAACGGGAGAAATTCAATTATGAGCTAAAGGTTCATCAACTACAATTAGCTTAATGCATACTAAAATTTCATGAAAGAGAAGTTGAACCTATAATGTGTAATTACTGATTTAAAAAGGATTAGAATGAAGAATAAAGCACATATTATTCAACTAACATATAATCCGCGAGAAACAAACAAAAGCACTCACATTTTGTAAAGTTCGAAAGAATTGGACAAAAAAAATTCGAATCCCCGTTTATTTGATTTACCAACTGTAGAAGTTGGTAATATAAATGCCGTAGGTGGTACGTTCAGTCCCTTGAAAGTTACTTCTAATTCATAATTCAAAATATTATGTGTTTCTTGATTTGAAGTTAAAGTGTCAAAGTGTTGATGAATTCTTGATTCATGTAGTTGGACAACAAGAGAATTATTTTTAGATAACATAGGGTCATTTCTCCTTTTATGATAAGCACTGTAATCAGTTCTAAATTTATTTCACTTCTCTCTTTGTCTTTGAATTCGTTGTTGATGAATGGAATCTCTGTAAAACTCATTTCCACTTCCCGAGAGAGCATATAAGTTATCAAATGAATTGTCTTCATGAACAGACATTTCCAAAATATCTATCACGATAGCTGTATCAACTAAGGCAATTGAAGAACACTATTAGTTGTACTTGAAATACATAGAAATTGAAAATCAATAATTTAAACTCCAAAAATCAACTTGATCGTATAAGAATTGCAAAAGGTAATAGGATAATCCATTCGGAAAAGGCAAACTAAATGTTTTTTTACATCAATCGAAGGAAGAAATACTAGAATCAAACGCTCTGTTTTAGATTACTAAGATTGAAACGTTATAAGAAGGATTTTTTTTTTTTGCAATTCAATTGATTTTTGGAAGCCTAAACTCCTGACAGTCAGTAGTTTTTTTTTTGTAAGCTCAGGTAAGATTTTTTTTTATACAAAAAACATTGGGTGGCACTCCGCGAAATGTAGTAGAATTGGAAAAAAAATATAAACTTCGCGATGGGGATCTACCTATCTGGTCAGGTCAAGGGGACAACGCCCCCTCGTGGGGGTTCGGGGACAACGCCCCATAAAGAATTTTTATTTTTATGTATGTATGAAAATGAGTATTTTTTTTTAAAAAGGCGCGTGTGCGAAGATACGAAAGAAATTTGAGTTTATTATATGTATGTAGGAATGAAGCAAAAAACTTAAAAAAAAAAAATTATAATAATAAAATAAATTGGAGGAAAAAAAAATTTTGCTCTGCACATGGTGCGAAGTGTCATAGGTAATTTTATTTTTTATATGTTTAGTATGTTTATATTAAAGTAGAAAAAAATTGTCACAGGAAAGAGAAAAAAACGACGTGTGTCCAAAAAATTCAGTACCATGGACTGAATGTTTCGGTCGTGGCACTAAAAAATTCGGTCATGCCAAGACCGAAAATTTCGGTCATGCCATGACCAAAAAATTCGGTGCGTGCCGTGTGCGGACAAACACCGAAATATTCAGTTTTATGGACCGAACCTTTCGGTCATGGCACCGAAAATTCGATCATGCCATGACCGAAACATTCGGAGGCATGGCACCAAATTTTTCGGAGTGCCACATTTTAAAATTTTTTTACATTATTTTTTTTGTACAAATACGATTTTACTGACTAAAAAAATAAATGAATACATGGGGAAAAAGATGTTTTACAAAATATAAATTGCAATGCTTGGAAAACAATTGTATCTCGAACACAATCATGAAGGTAGTAATAACTGGGAACAAAAAACTGTAGTGATAATAGGGAACCTTATGGGAAAATAGAAAACCTTGAATTCTCTGTCTCTCTCTCTATCTAAAAAAAGTTGAACTGAATTTTTTTTGTTCGGAGAAATTCTGCAATAGCTTCCACCACGTTGAAAGTAAAAACCTGAAAACGGTGCAATTACATTAGTGAAGTGCATACAATTAAATAAGAGGATCTAATAAAGAACACTTCAAGAATCAAGTAGAAACTCAATCATGAAGCAGTTAAGATGTTCTCATAGCAATGAAACTAAATGGGAGTGAAAAGTTCAGGAACAAGAAAGGTATATAGAACATTTAAAAATTTGGAAAGGTAAGTAATAAAAATGTAATGGGAAACAGAAACAAAATTACTGTAAAAACTTTGCATTGTAACAAGATACTAACTACCTCTTCAAATGCAGTAGCAGATGAATTCTTATTAAATTTTCTTGCCAAGTCGTGTGGATTGAATGAAGAAGAGAAATGGAGATTTGTTTTATTGTTACCACCATCACCGTCTCACTTTCTTTCCATTCATAATTATCTTTTTGCACGAGACATTATAATTTCACCAGCAGCTACAGTGACCACCGCCTCATTCCCATTTAGTCAAAAACTATAGCTGGGATATTTTGTATTCAACATAACCGGCTACATTAATTTAATTTGTTTGGGATGAATAGTGAAACAACAGTTAGCTACAGTAGTGTGAAAAGGTGGATTCAAATAAACAGTAAATTTGAGATTCAAAGAAAAGGAAAAAAAAAGGGCGCAAAGACACGTTTTCGAATGAAAAGGAAAAAAAACGGTGCGGCCACGACATACGAAGTCTATTTTCCCAACACAAGTGATTGCACTTGTGCACTTAAAAAAATCCTCCGTACATCGCGGAGATCGTGTCCCGCTGGTGTCCGCAATGTGCGGACACCAATGCATGATGTCCGCACATCACGGACACCAGGGAGACACTGTGTCCGCGATGTGCGAACAACACACGGCCTCAAAATTATTCGAAGACACCGTATGTGTGTGTCTCCGAGTAATTCGGAGACACCAAGCACACGGTGTCTCCGAATAATTCGGTCTCACGGTGTATTCATTATTCGGAGACAACGTGCACACTGTGTCTCCGAATTATTCGACGACACTGTGTGTGTGTGTGTCGACGAATTATTCAGAGACGCCGTTATTCGAAGACACCGCGTACACGGTGTCTTCGAATTATTCGACGACACCGTGTGTGTGTGGCCGAATAATTCAGAGACACCGCGCACATGGTGTCTCCGAATTATTTAGAGACACCGCGCACATGATGTCTCCGAATTATTTGGCGACACCGTGTATGTGTCTTCGAATAATTCGGTGTGCGCTCGGAGACACCGTGTGTACATGGGAAACAAGATATTTTACAAAATATAAATTGCAATGCTTGGATAACAATTGTATCTCGAACACAATCATAATAGTAGTAATAATTGGGAACAAAAAACTGCAGTAATAATAGGGAACCTTATGGGAAAATAGCAAACCTTAAGTGTATTTTTCCAACATAAGTGATTGCACTTATGCACAAACAAAAATCCTCTGCACATCGCGGAGACATCGTGTTCACGATGTGCAGACATCATGTCATATTGTCCGCGCATCTCGAAAATTGTGTCTCACTGATAGAGCATGGTGTCCGGACACCAGTTAGACACTGTGTCCGCACATCGCGGACACGGTGTCTCTGCGATGTGTGGAGATTTTTATTTTTCATGTTCGAAAGAAGTCTTGATTTGCAATCACTTTTCGGAGACACTGCTTCAATGTCTCTGCACAATTTGGAGACACCGCGCACACGGTGTCTCTGAATTATTAAATGCATGTCAACAAGAATCTAAAAAACTGAGTATGCATGTGCATGACCTTTCATTTCAAAACAAGTATCTCCAAATTATTCGGGGAACCGTGTGTGTGGCTCCGAATAATTCGGACACACCGCGCACTCGGTGTCGAAAAGGAAAAATACTACGTGGAGCCACGACATCCGAAGTCTATTTTTGTAACACAAGTGATTGCACTTGGCCACAAAAAAAAATCATTCACACATCGCGGAGACATCGTGTCCGCGATGTGTGGACACCATGCTCTGGTGTCTACACATCACGGACATCGTGTCCCGCTAGCATAGCATGGTGTCCGTACATTGCGGACACGATGTCTTTAAATAATATAAGTAGCATGGAACATCATAACAAAGGTTACAGAAAGAAAATGGTCATAATTATTTTCTTTTCTATATCTATTTTCACATTTATATAGTACTAAAAAAATCCTGTGAGATTCATCGCCGTAGAATTTAGGACACGAGCTCCACATGATCGAAGAATTCGGCGTCTGCGTTGAGCTCGTATCTCGTTTGTGCCAAAAAATTCTGTGGAGCTCAGTGTCTCCGAATAATTCGGAGACACCGTGTGTGTCTCCGAATTATTTGGAGACACCGTGCCCGCATAATTCGGCCGACACTCCACAGAATACGAATCTTGTGCCTTGCTTCCACATAATATGTAATTACTAATGTATTTTTTTTGCTCAATGACATTTTCACACCTTCTTCTATATCCTCAATGATATTTTCATGGCTTCTTCTACATACAGTAACTTATGAACTAAACATGATTTTCAAAAATTCAACATCTTTTCACATTATTTTACTTTTGCTGAAAGAAAAGACATTTTCATGGCTTCTCCTATTTACAGTAACTTATGAAATGAACATTATTTTCAAATTTAACCTCTTTTGACATATATCTTCTAACATCTATTTCCCATGAACAAAAATCAATTATCGACAAACAACTAAAAACTATTACATATCTTGTATGAATAGAAACATTAAGGAACAACCACAGTACAACAATTAATGATGACATCATCTTCATTCTCTCTAAATTAAAAAACTTATGAACTCTCTGTAAATTTTAAAAAAACTTTAGAAAAGAAAAATAACAGGCACTTTAAGGAAAAAAATCAAACATTTTGAAGATTTCTCTGTTTCTCTAAAGAAGTTGAAGAAGAAGGTATACTCTGTTTGAATTTTTGGACAAACGTTTGATTTTGTTTGTAATGGAGAAGAAAGAAATTGATGATTGAAAATGAAGGAGGAAAAGAAGCCAGATATTTATTATTGAATGTCGGTTTAATTAAAATTGAGAAGTTGGCTATCTCACAAAAATAAGAATTGAGATATTTAAAATATCAGTTGAAATTCAAATACCAATTAGTCAACTAAGAAGGCTATCCCACTGTAGCAAAATCGGATTGAAGCAAGGCAAATGTAAAAACTCATGTGACAAAAATGAATAGTGAATCCAATGTTCCCTCTTTTATTATAGGAGTGAAACATACGGATGGATAATTTCAATCAAACATGTAGCTGTAATATCATATTGAACTAGTTTAAGTTGTAAAAGATAAATGGAATTCAATTTTTACTACAAAACATACGGATAATTAATTTCAATCAAATATGTTGCTGTAATATCATATTGAACCAGTTTAAATTGTAAAAGATAAATTAAAGTCATTATATTTAATTTTGTTGTTCATTTGTTTACTCATAAATAGATTAATAAATTTCAAAATACTTTTTATTAAATTTCAGTCACTTACTGAGACCAACTCATATCATACCATCAAATCAAACTATGCAATTTTATTTTATTTTATTTTTTTGCTTTTATTATACGTCAAAATTTAATATAATTTCAGCCTCTTGAAACTAAATTTGACTTGATTATAATAGCCAAACACACTATTAAATAAAAATAAATATAAATCCCTTGTCACTAGATTTGAGAGTGGCATCCATGTCCAGGGATAGATCTAGCACCCGATGAGACAGAGATTCTTCGAGAAAAATGATTAATGAAAATTTTGTGTTAAGTATGTCAAATCACTTGGCAGAGTGCTCTCTTCCATATAGGATGCTGGGGTTTCGAAGCCCTTCAACCTTAGTTTTCAACTTTATTTTTATAATAACTATACCAACCCTTAAGCAAAATTTAATGTAGCTCATATGATGGAATGCTTGATTTACATTTGAGAGGATGGGGGTTCGACTCTATGCTCATCTCCTTTTTCATTTAATTTTTTGACACAGTAAATAATAACTAAATAATTAAATATTCTTAATTTTTGTTTTCGAAATAATTTCTTTAAGAAATTTATTGACTTAAATTATTAGTTCATAATATATACTTTTATTATTAAGTTTTATCAATTTATTATGTAAAATTCAAATTTAGACAATTTAAGTATTGCTCTTTATTCTTTTTAGAATTTGAAAACTCCTTTTCTTTTGAGATAAAAAATATTTATAGTTCTAAAAGTCAGCGTTTTCAAAATTATCCATAAGCTTCGCCTAAAATCGAAAATGATCTTTTTCTTTTAATCGTGTTTTTACATATAAACTTCATACTATTTCATTTAAGTTTGCAAAACCTTAAAATTTGATCACACATATATGATTGAAAATGAGTTTTTTCTTATTATTTTGGATTTTGTTAAATTATACTTTCATACGTATATATGATTTTTATGTTTTAATGTGTATATATAATATATTGATTAATGTTTTTTAAATATTATTAATAAATAATCTTAATATTATAATCGTCAAAGATCAACGATTGTCCTAAAAATCCGCTACTGTTCATGTCCAAATCTTATGATAAAGATTATACAGATTCTTCTTCATTCCCTTAAGCATAGCAATGATCGTAGGGTTCACCCCTTTTAAATCAGATTATTATATGTCATTTCTTGAATAACCAGTGGATTACAGCACCACACGCACAAAAATAGTGAGAGTGGAACAAACAGTGCTTACTCAAACAATATGAATTACTATAATTAGTATACTAATACTAAAATTTGCAAGTTGATGTCATTGAGAAATGTACCAAAGTATCTAATTACTATAATAATACTAAATTTGCAAGTTGATGCCATTGAGGAATGTACCAAAGCATCTAATTAAAGTAAAGTAGCAATCGTTCGAGGTCTCTCTCTCTCTCTCTCTCACACACACACACACATTCCCACAAACTTGAGTTTTACCCACTTGCGTTAATATCTTGAATCTGCACTCACTTTTTTTAAAAAGAATTCTCGTCTCTTTGTAAAAACCCAGATAATTAATCTGCATATCAGTTTCGGTTTTATGCAGTGTGGGCTTTCTTGAATTCACAGTTTACAGTTGACATGGCAGGGAATCACAAGGCTATGGTGGGGGCCTAAGCATGGTAAAACAAGAATCTGCTCTTCATATCAACACAGCTCAATAGGATTTGCTGGTAATCAATTATAACAACTTTTGCTAAATTACATATTAATATATACTGTGTGAGAGACCGAGCCGAGAAAGGGGGAGAGTTGTATTGAAGTTCTTTTTGTTTGTGGATGGGAAAATAAGAAGTCTTGTTGAGTATTAGATTCAAATGTTCATGTATCTCAGGCAACCACTTTTGAGTATTTGAAAGATGAAAATAAAATTTATTGCATTTGATCCAAAAAAAAGTACTTTGGATTATCCAAGAATCTGCAAATAGTGAGTTGCTCTAATTATTTGATTTTGATTCATTTCTCTTGTTTCCGTTTTCATAGGTCATAAATTCCCAGTCGTCTTTGCTGAAAGTGTATTTATACTGTTTCAAGTTTTAAGAGGTCTTTTTTTCTTACGGAGAACAAAAGAATCTTTATGTGATGTTGCCTTTGACCTAGTTTTTTTCCCTGATTTGTGACATCTTCAATTTTGTGACTTTGAATAGCTTGAGGGCATTTTAAGATTGTTATTTTCAGATCTTTATTGGTCTCCATGCCTAATTTGCTTCTTCGATTCAGTTTTCCATATATCTTCTATTGATACTGTTCAGGTCAACTGTACAGGTAAGGAATTTGAAGTATAGGAATTTCAATATTTTACTGCATTGGCAAAAGTGACTTATAGCCCGAATTAGGATTGTAAATCAGGCAATTTATTTAGACTCAACCTAATTGGGCTGCATTTTTATGTGTCAACAATTACCTCCTAATATAGCAAAATTAATATCGATTATTAATTTTGTGCCATATTCATTCTTTGTATTTCTCGCAACATTCAAAATCTTAACAAGGGGAAGAGTATCCAAATCACATTACATTTGCTTGGCGGTGACCTTCTACATTCCACACAGTAACATTATAAATTAAAGGGCCCGCCACTTCTTCGCACCATTGCACCCACGTTTCGTTTCGTCGCATTTTCATAAAGTTACTGTTCATCTTCTTGCTTCTATGTTTTATTCCCACACTTGCATTCCAGTACCTTCGAGAAAATTGCAACTTGTGATACATGGCGACCTCAGAGAACTCCTTCAGTTTCGACGACTATCTAGAACTTCTCACCAAACCGTATGTATCTTCAGTTCCCCTTTCATCAATCAACCCTGATACCAATGAATTTTTTTCGGGCCCATCATTTAATGATGTAGATTTGGTGGGGGCAAGCTACGGTAGGTCAGTTGTTCCCGTTTGCTGAAGACTCTCCTTTTCTGAACCCTTTACAGTTAAAGCCAATTCGAGAACGAGGTATTCGTACTTGGCCCAAATCTGATACGACTTTTCATTTTTGGCATGCACGTATGGTAAAACATGGCCTCACTAAGACAATTTTTTATCGCATTAAAATTCTTGATTTATTAGAGATCGCCCTGCATCCCCCAACTTATGACCCTATACTTTTCCCAATCGCTCTGAGCTTCTGGTCCTCAGAGTACAATACTTTCATTTTTCCTCTTGGCCCAATGTCGATTACTATAAGGGATGTTGGTGCCTTAGTTAATCTTCCACCCCTAGGTGACACAGTCTCTCCCACCATTTTGGTTACTGGTGGACTTGACAAATATACTTTCAGGCTGTCAAAAGCCTTTTTATGTTCTTCTTTTCAGACGAACTCGTCTTGTTTTTTCAACTTTAAGAGAGGCGAAAAAACTTTCGTTCGCCCTGTACAACTAGAGATAAAATGTCTCAAAAAGTTTATTTATCTCAAGAATCTTTACAATTCCTTCTCATTGCTAAGTAGTTTGGCCTCTAGAATGGTCTTTGCTTTATTTTTTTCGAGTTCAAATTCCTCTTTTATGCACTAAAAACCCAAGGAAATTCCTTGCATTAGCACCAAATGTGTACCTTAAAGGGTTCAATTTTAACTTGTATTGCCTCATTCGCTCAAACGAGTGTCTTAGTTGTTCGAAATGGTCTTCCTCTTTAATAGACTTGACCACTATATCATCTACATACACTTCAATGAATTGGCATATCATATCATGAAAAATTAAATTCATTTCTCTTTGATAAGTTGCCTTTGCATTTTTCAGGCCAAATAACATAACTACCCATTCAAAATACCCTAAAGATCCAGGACACCTGAAGGCGATCTTATGTATGTCTTCTTCAGCTATATAAATTTGGTTATAACCTGAATATCCATCCATGAAAGAATACATAACATGTCCGGCAGTTGAATCTACCAACGAGTCTACCGTGGACATTGAATACTCATCTTTAGGCGTTGCTAGATTTATGTTCCTAAAATCTATGCACACCCTAATCTTACTATTCTTTTTCAATACGGGTACAATGTTATACAACCATTCAACATACCTGACTATTCTAATAAAGCATGCTTTTAGCAATCGTTCTATCTCTTTCTTTACTTTAGGCAATACATTAGGGGTACAATGCCTAGGAGGTTGTTTATAAGGCTTAAAGTCTAGCTTAGTTGGTAACCTATGTTCGATCAAGCTTCTTTCTACACCAGACATGTGTTTATATTCTCAAGCAAAGTAATCTTTGTACTCCTTTAATAAAGCTATTAATTAGGTATTTACCTCTTAATTGAGAATATAGCTAACGAACGTTGGACAATCTTTCCATTCGTCGCCAATATTCACCTCTACCAAATGATCTTGTGCTTGAGCATGTCCCGATTTTGCGATTTCCATGACTTCTTCATCCGAATTTCTTGAGGATGCTTCCTCTTCCGGGCAATCCATCTTGTTAACTTCTCGGCCAATATTTTGCTCCAACTCGAACACTACTATTTTGTTCCTTAATATCTCCGCGTTGCTTCTTCTTTTATCCTTTCCTTACACTCTTTATTAAAAGCCATTAATTTGACTTTGAATGCTTGAAAATTGGCCATATTCTTTTGCCAAGACAATTCATTCAACTTCTTTGGTTATCTTTTTGCCAATTACTGGCTCCTCAAGGGCCACTATGTTTGGCCTCATTTAATTGAAGATTTCAGTAAGTGTATCTACTGAAAATGATTCTTCGCTCTGTGCGACAATCTGAGTCTCTTCTCCATCTTGAACCACTCTGATAGGTCCATAATTTCCTTCGTACATGAACGTTTCTACTGAATTTACTTCTACAACAAAAGGTCTGTGGTCCACTTATACTACTTCGACTTGGCCTTTATCGTTCCAAAAAACCAGGCATTGATGGAGTGAGGAAGGTATGCAACGACTTCCATGAATCCAGTCTCTCCCCAGCAGCACATTGTAACTAGTTGGGCCATCGATTACAAAGAAGACTGTGGTCCTAGTAGTTGTTCCCACAGTTATATCTAATGACATAACCCCTTTGGCTGAAAGTTGCTCCTCCATTGAAGCTTGTAAGAATAACTTTTGTTAGGATCATGTCATTGTTTGTCTTTGCAAATTTCCTCATCATTCTGGATGGAATGGTATTGATGGCCACTCCATTATCTATAAGTACTTTCACTACTGGTATGCCATTAACTAAGGCCTTCACGTACAATGGCCTCAAATATTTGGTCAACTTCATAGTGGGTCTCTTGAAGATAACTTTCTCAACTGTACATATTTCTACTTCCTGTTTATCATATACTAATTGGTTTTCGCGTGACAAATTTACATGCAATACTTCGTCCTGAATTTCTGTTTCACTGACTCCTTCCCTACTTTCTTCCAACGTTTTTACTACAGTTACACAACCTGTAGAAGGAAGCAGTATTCTTGGAGATGACTCATATTTCTTAGCACGAGGAACTCTCACCTTCTTTTTTGGCGTTCCATATAGTACATAGAAATCAAAGAAACACCGAGATGGATCGCCCAATAGATCCACTTCGTGGACACCTTCCTGATACAAATGCTTTAACAATTGTTGCGCGATACTCCTCTTTTCCTTCTTTCTGCTTCCAAGTCAATTTTCTCTTCAATATCTGTCATGCCATCATCCTTTTCTTCATTATGTCCTGCCCGAGATGTTTGACCTTCTTCACATTTCAGCACGCATGCTTCTTCCTCATTTGCTTCCATTTCCTCCTCTTCATTCTGCTTGCTTTTGAACTCGTTGGCTAATAAATAATTGTTAGCCACAACATGAGGTAAGGTGCCAAATTGGATGGTGAGGGATTGGCCTGGATCATCTTCATCTTCAGGCTTCTTTTATCGTTCAAACTTCGATCTTCCAGAGGAACTTTCTGGCCGTTCTTCCACTGATTCGCCCATACTGGCCTCTTTATCACCCTTGCGATTTTTCTTGGTTAGCCACCTTAAGCCATTTAGACCCCTTAGGATGTGACGATCCCTGCTATTGCCTCATCATTCGTCTATAGTTACGTTGGAAACGCCTTTGTTGAGTTCTGGTCATTTCATTAAAGGGTACAACCTTTCCTGCGTTGTACTAGAAGGAACGTCATACATTGGGCTGGCAAGACTACGACCTGAACGTTCTCCCACTGATTATCGGCCTGAACTGTTCCTCAAAAGGCCATCTCCTATAAAATAATATACCATATTCTTCATCAGGTTGGAGACTCGGAACAATATTAGGGCGATGGTGATATTGCCGCATTCCTGGTTTGTCCGCATTCTCTTGTATTTCTTTATTGCATCTAAAGCACAACACACCCGCATCCTTTCTAGGTTCTTTCCTTTTGATTCGTTCAAAGATACTGGAATGTGATCCAGAATCCTCTTTTCCATCATCTACGACCAACTTGAATTTTGGCAGTTTACCTTTGAAACTAGATGTCACCATATTCACCCCAAGTGGCTGTGGAAAAGGATTTTCGTCCACTGCCATTTTCTTCTTAGTCTCGAACGTGATTCGTCGTGACTCAATGGCATCCTGTAATACATGATGAAAAACCAAACAGTTATTAGTCATGTGTGATCATACATTGTGCCATTTACAATATTTTTTTCCATTAATTTGTTCAGAGTCTGGCAACTTATGCTTATCGCTCAACTTTATCTGCTTATCCTTATATAACTTGTCGAATATAAGGTCAGCTTTGGTCACGTCGAATGAGAACACCCTAGCCTTTTTGTTTTCATCTTTTATAGGCTCACTCGTTATTTTAGATTTGGCCATTATAGGACAAGCATATGCTTCTCCTTTAACCAATTCGGCCAATCATATCTCGACTTGATCATATTGTTCATCACCAACTATATAAACATCAAAGTTTAGATATTTGTAATAAGTCCCTTTGCTAAAGTTTTTCATCTGTTCCTCTTCCCTTATCAAACGTTCATACCTAATCACGTTATCACTCAACTAGAAAAGATCAGGAAATTTCCTACCCTGGAATTTCTTCTTTAAGTCAAAGCTTAAACAGTTTTGAGCAATTCTAACGAATTCTTTTTCAGGCAAAGGCACAAAACACTTACTCCGACTATCTTAAACCTTTGGAGGAAGCTTTCCGCCCATTCATTTGGTAATTGACGTAAGTTCACCAAATCAGTCAAGGTAACTTCAAACTCAGTTTTGTAAAACTGGGCGTGAAATAATTGTTCTCATTGCTGCCATGTTTGGACAAAATTTGTTGGCAAATTAATGAACCACGAAAAAGCTATCCCTATTAACGAACTAGGGAATAGTCTCATCTTATGGTAATCAGTTACCTTGCCACACTGTAGTGTGAATCGCCCTACATGTTCTAAGGTAGAAACTTCTCCCAGACCAGTAAATAATGAGAATTTTGGTACTTTATACCCTTTAGGCCACGGATACGCTCGATCTACCTAATCAAGATATGGCTTAGTATAAGTCGGCCTGGTAAATGGTCGTATCCCAAAAACCATTTGATCTTGTACTATTTTTGTAATTTGATTCCTCAACATAACGTTGGGATCATATGGGACTCCTACGAGCTGGCTTATTCATTGGTGGGATCGCTTGTGACCTAACGTTTGGTACTTGGTTTGTGATAGGGACGCCGTTACTTAAACTATTGTTAGCGTTAATTTGGGTATTCCTACTATCATTAACCCACAAAGTGTTATGTCCATTGATTTGGACATTATCTCTTACATTTGTGTTACCCCCAAATTTGGTGTTCCGTTACCAATATTTAAGTTAGCCATTCCACCACCCCTTGGTTTGAAGTAGATGGTCCAAAAGACGGTTCTATTCCTTGATTGGGACTTAGGACAGGGGAATTATAACATGCAATCATTTTAGATTGGAAATAATTCCCTATACTTGGCATAACTGGTTGATATATTTGGTCTACTAATTTATTCATGACTTAGTTCAAATTGTTTAATTGTTTGGCCACGTTATCGTAATGTACACTTCCACTTTGGATAAATCTTTCCATGTAATGAACATTTCGTAAGTTTACCTGCTTAGTGACGTCTTGTGTGAGTTCACTTAACAATGGGTGCATGGTCCGAGGACTCAATTCTGTCATTGGCTCGTAACGACTTTGACTCTGTCCATCTGTTCCTGGAGAGTTCTGCTGCTCCTCATATCATTCAATCACAGACTGGATTAGTCACTGGCTTGCTGGTCTTTATCAAAGTTTATATGAGACATATTGCTTTCGCTTTTTGTATCTTCAAATCTTCAACACCAAACGGTGCCACTGGGCGTGCCAAATTGTTTCGCGCAGAAAGTCGGGCATCGCTAACAATTAAGGAAAAACTCAGACGATTGTGTAAGGAACAGACCTCTTGAGACAGTCCCAAAAATGGTGTTTTATTGAAGATTTACAATGGGTGAGAAAATGAAATGCTTTCAAGGGGCGCAAGCACACAAAACAATTAAATGTTAAATGCGATGAAAGTAAGATAATGAAAATTACATAGTCTCTGTTCGAGAGTGTTTGATTCGGGTCTTTCTTCTATGCTTTCTTTTCTCTTTTATACTCTTCTGATAGTCGTTGCGGAACCGCTTGAAACTATTGGTCGTCCTATAACTACCCACGTTCTTCATCATTGCTGACTTGTCGTGGAACTGCTACCATGAATTGCACCGTTCAAACTGCTTGTAACTGAGATTCTGGATCGTGGGACATGATGGGATTACTCCTTAGCTGCCTTTGTAACCGTTGCTTATGATGCTAGTTTGCTTAGATCCTAGGCCTTTCGTAACCCTAGGCGATAATAGTTTTGTCACCCTGATTTTTCATAAGGTGCTATATTCGCCCAAAGCTTGGGCGTCTACTAGGCTTAGGCGATGATGGACATTTGCTACATTATTTCATCTTGGGCCTTTTAGATGGTCCTTTAGGCCTATCCTCAAATTTCTCAATTGGGCTTCATTCCTTATGCCACCTAATTGTGCTGCGTTTTTATGTGTCAACAATATGGTATGAGTGTTGGAACTTTATATAGAAAATTGGTGTTGACTACTTTTTTGATTTAAGTGGAAATCGTTATTTGGTGAATGAGAAATTAAGTTAAATTTAAGTCACTTAAATATGTGAAATTATTGAAAAATTATACAAATGTTTGGCTAAAAGGTGTCTTTTCATATGAAAGACTGCGACTTTTGAAGTTACTATTTTTCAATAGATGTGTCTTTTCATGTATAGAGATTAATTCCAATAGTCGTGTCCTTTTGTTAGATGGTATCTTTTGAGACAAACATTTTCAACAACTGAAAATAGACCCCTTATGGCCTTATGTATTGATTTTTTTTTTCCCATCATTCCTCTTTATGATTGCATTATCACATAATGGACACTCTCTTAAAATAATTTCTACATTTATTTTGAGTCGGATTTCATATAAAGAGAGTTCAAAATATTAGTAAGGTTCGTTAGTCTACGTAATTTGGAATGCACCTATTGCAAGATATGGTCGTTGTATTTTGCGAGACGAGTGTCGAAAAAAGTTAGCACTCGTGCAAGATATAATTATCTTAAGGACAGAGTTCAACTCTTTTCACGATCAAATTCATATTCATGTATTTCTCGTTTCTTCTTCTCGTATTCGATTTCGGCACGTCGAAATTCTGTTCAATTTCATGAAAGTAAAAAATATGTTATTAGAATAAAATAAAATGCACGTTTATATGTTATTAGCAATGAATATACACATTACCCTTTAAAGTTATTGCAATCCTTAGTGTGATGAGCTTGAGGTGTACGATACTTGAATACACAAATATGTTTCTACCTTTAGAATTTGTTGAGTTTTATTGTGATCACTTGTTAGCCTACCTGCTTTACTGCATCTAGACTGCAATTTGAAGAAGAGAAGATGACAGTGAAGCATAATTTTTCTGTCTCAACAAGCCATAGTTTTTTTGATTTTTTTTTTTGGGACAGCAAAGTTGATATCTCACTAAATTAAATCGCCTCGAACTACCAACGAAATAGAAACTGGAAAAAAGTCTTAAGACAGGTGCACTTCAGCACACAAAGCAGTAGCTAATGAAGCCAGTTATTGCATTTCTTCATTCCCATGAGGTATGTGAAACAGCAGGTACAATAACTGACGATGGACAAAAGAACTACAATATCCACAAGCCATAATTCTTCGGGTTGTACAAGTAAAAACAATAGTACTAGTCCTCTTAATCAGTAACTCCGGTTTTTATGAATATTATTGTATGGAATATCTCTGCTGCCAATTCCACTAGGCCCAACCTGCTCGTTATAGGTGGGGAGAGGAGATCGGTGGTGATGCTGGCGACGACCATCCCCACGCCGTAGTTCTTGCCTACCTCGAGCTTTTAAGTCCTTTGGTGTCATTTGAATTGTACTGATTTGTTCCAAAGTCTCCAAAACTTGTTCCATATCAGGCCGGAGTTTTAGGTGAGACTCGAGACACTTGATTACGAGTTCGGCTGTACGAAATGCGCCTTTGGATGGATACTGGTTCTCGAGACGTGGGTCCATTAGTTGTCTCAACTTCTTTTTATTTGGCAACGAAGGCCTGGCCCAATCTACCAAGTTAGTTTGCCCACTGGGCCGATTCAAATCGAGAACCCGTAAACCCGTTATTATTTCTAGTAATACCACTCCAAATCCATAGACATCACTTTTTACGTACAGATGACCTGCACATTCAGCATTGAACGTCTTAGAAACAATTTCATAACTAACATCCTAAGATATAAGACAATACTTGAGAGTCATAACTACCTGTAGCCATGTACTCAGGAGCTGCATAACCATACGTGCCAACAACCTTGGTCGTCACGTGTGAATTACCATCAACTGGACCTAACTTGGCGAGTCCAAAATCGGAAAGTTTTGCATTGAGTTCCTACAAATGAAGAGAAAAAAATCATATAAGAAATGACTTTTTTTATGAGAGAACAAAATTAAAATCATGATCAAATAATTTAACCTACCCCATCAAGCAAAATGTTTGATGCCTTAAAATCTCTGTATATGACTTTCTTTTCTGTGGTGTGCAAGAAAGCAAGTCCTTTAGCTGCTCCTATTGCAATTTTGATCCTTTCATCCCAAGAAAGTGGTTCTCCTCCTCCTCCTGAAAAGGTAACATCATCATATAGAACCCCACAAGAAATGTTTCTTCTTTATCACGAAGATATAATGTGTTGAACATATTTAGTATATTAGACTCGACAAGAATAAGGTAAGGAAAGACTTGTCAATTGTCCCATTACGAGAAAAGTACTAAATTTTTTCCTTACTTCTGAAAAGGTGGCTTTCTAAACTTCCCCTTTGCATGTATTCATAGACGAGAAGAAATTGTTTTTCTTCCCAGCAGTAACCTAATAGCTTGACGAGATTCGGATGGGAAAATTTCCCTAAGAATTTTACCTCCGCCTGCATTGAGGATTGAATTAGTTAAGAATACAATTATATATATAGTCGATTTCAAATTTATTGAAAATAAAATTTAACTTCACATGCTTTGGGACATAAAGTACCGTAAATGCAATCCTATGAAATAACATTAAAACAACGGTAAAAAGAAGGGGGTCATTTTAGGGGTAAAATAACACTTTTTCTTCGTAAAAATATTTTCGGAAATTTCATAATAGTGTGCATAATGAATACATAGAGACCCCTGTATTGAGGGTGCCTGCAGGATAATGCATTTTTATCTTTTTTTTTTTTTTCAACTACACATCCTCCAATAAAATAATATTATACATAAATTTAATTTATTTTTTTATTTTTTATTCACATATTTTTCAAATAATACAATTTTTCTTCTCAAAATATTATTTTAGTGGAGCTTTCTAAAGTATCTGGAAATCATAATTATACAGCTGAAGATTTTGACTTTTCTAAGTCAGCAAGCATGACTTGCTGCACAATTATTTTTTCTATTACTAGCTACCAACGGGGAAGATATAATATTATTTAAATAATATCTAAATAACGGTTCCAACCTAACATAGAACTTAATTTCCATGCGTTCCCATGTATAGAACTAATTGACTTTTTATATAAGAAAACTAGAAACTTTATTGCACGTTCATTTTATACTTTATCTAGGCAAATTAATTTGATATAGCGACTTGTTATAATATATTATCACCTTAGTATATGTGTTGATTCATAATTTGGAGATGAATTCAATCATGCAAGAATGAGAATAGGACATAGTCATCTTCAATTCTAGAATATTACATAGCCCGTCTGGGAACGATTTTAATCAGGGAAAATTGGCTTTTTTTGACCGTTTAAGAGGGCAACAGTAATAATATCAAAGAAAGCTGCAGAATTTTGTGTCAAGTGTCAGAATCTAATGGATAAAAAATCAATTTCTCATCTCCAAAAGCTGCGGCAGACAGCCATAGAATATACCATGGGGATGGACCGCCTAATAATTTTCGAACCCGTAAAATGAAAATACGGCTAAATTTTTGTGGGTTTCAAATCGAGACAAATATCGAGAATTTATTATCGATCAATAGAAGGAGAAACTAATTAATTACCTGCCATTCTTTTAATCCTTGTTCACTATCTGGATTTGATTTTTTGACAGCAACTGGGATTCCGACACCAACTCTTGATGGTGCATAGGTTTTAGGGTCAACCCAACCCTTAAACACCCTCCCAAAGCCGCCTTCTCCCAACACAGTATCAGGCCTGAAATTTCTTGTGGCACTTTTCAATTCAGCAAGATTGAATACTTTCAAGTTTGGACCAATGATTTGACCACTCGGAGGAACAGTTTGAACACCACCACCTCCGTCATCTAGATCAGCCGGTGGTGGCGACGAGGAGGACGTGCCAGTGTTAATAATCTTGTTCTTGATTGGCTGTTCATTAACATGAACTGGAAAGAGAAAAAAAGGGATATATATTCATAGCTTGCATCAAATAACTGAGTAATTCAGATTATCAAAAGAGAAGAAACATTTATACCTGGGCTGGTAGGTTTGGTGTTGTTGGTGCTGGGAAGATCATCTACAGGCTTAGGCCAGCAGTTTCCCATCTCTGTCTCTGAATATTTGTCGTTCTTGACTATTTGAATTGATAGCAGTACTCTACGAATTATTATGAAGCTTTGATTTAGAGTCCGAGAAGGAGATGAGAAGCAACCATAGAGGAGAATTTGTAGCACGAAGAATCCAGGATGGCTCTATAAGACAAATTGAAGAGAGGAAAACCAACATTTCTCCGTGGACTTTTTCCAACCTGCTCTCTCTCTCTCTCTCTGACGTTTTTTGAGTCTACTCGTCAATTCAGCTTTTTACTTTGAGAAAAGCCAAATGTACAGTGTTTCTCAGAAGTTTTACCAATGCACACGAGGGTGGAGCCCACTGTAATAAAAAATGAAAAAAAAAAAAAAAAAACCCCACCCCCCTTGCATTTGATAGGATCTGTGAACCAAACGTGAGCCTCCTTATGGACCATCGTGATATAAGTCATAAAAAAACCCATTTTTGAAGAAAAATATACATTCTTGAATAGCGATTTTTGAAAAATGTGTGGTTAAGAAATAAGAAAAGTTTTCAATTTATTTTATTGTAAAATATGTGATTAAAAATAAATTTTAAAAAATAAAATTTTGATAAAATGGAACTCAAAAAAGGGCTTAAATATTGAAAATTTTATTAACATGGACGGATCCTATCGGGGACTAAAACATCTTTGACCGAAGCAATGCCTGTAATTCTGACGATTGGTGATGATACTATTGTTGTTAATCGCGTACCAAGGTTTATTGACATCACCAATGGCAACTCTTTGTATAATTTTGTTTGAATTACAAACATATATTGATTAATGCTTGTTTGATAAAATTTTGATATAATTTGTCTACTTTTCAAACTTAATTTTAACCGTATATTTTGTGAAATTCATAACTTTTTTTTTTTTTTTTTTATCGATTTTCAACAATATATTTTATCAATTTGTATCAAAATCTGCTATGACTTTTATCAAAAACTTTATCATACAAGCCATAAATCATAATAGTTAGCAATCATATCATCGACAATCATTGACGTCTCGATGGAGATTGAACACTATCGAAGATTTTCAACTAATGCCATCAACACCAGTAATTGCTAACAAATGGTATGTGTAATTAGTAATGGTGTCTTTATCGATAATTTCATCCGATTCACCAATATAAATTTATATTTGGAACCCTAACCATCACACGGTCGAGCATCATTGATAGAATTTTCATAAGTTGTTGTTTAATTCATCGAAAATGCCCAATTGGTTTTTCCTAAGGGCTCCAAATAGCTTAAGCCACCTCTAATTGTTTCTAAATAGTTCTTATACTTTCAACATTAATTTCTATTCGTTACTTCGCCTCCTTGAGTTTGAAAATTAATATTTTGATCATGAGGCAAAGAAAATCATTAATTTTCCGAACGATTAAGTGTGATGGATGGGAAACAACATTAAAAAGTATTGGTTAATGTTGTGAAACAACTTCAAAAGTACAATGATTATTTTACAAATTGTATTTTGAAGATCAATAATGATTTAGAAACAACTTTTTGAAAAGGAGGTCATATCCAACAGTGTTGTAGAACGAGATTGTCTCCTTCACCACATAGGAGTTAGACATTGCGGAGAGCTTGTGGTCTATGTCCATCTTTAGGATTGGATAAAACTCTCAAATCGAATCAAGCCGAATCAAACTGAATCGAATCGAGTGGTTCTTGCCTAGTGGGTCTTCATTCTTGCCTCCAAAGATGACTTAATTTCACATTTTGCCTATCATCTAGCTTCAACTACACTGAGATTGCAATCCCAGTAGAGCTATATATCATTATTCATCCTCATAAGTAGTTTTTTATTTTTATTTTTTTTAAATGTTGAAAATGTCTCTTATTTGGTAGTTAAGTCGGTGACATGTCAATCCTTAATTGGTGCACAATATTTCATAAAATTACTTTAATTACAAGCTTAATTTATAATAAATTAATATACTACCTTGAATTGCAAGCTTAATTAAAGAAAGCTCATAATTTTGTTAAAATTTAATTTGGCTACGCCCACAGATCAACATCAATAATAAATTAAGACACTACCCTTAGTTACTTCAATAAAATATAACATCTAAATGGACCGTTAATGAAAAATAAAATGAGTAAATATTAAGAAAATGGGATTTGTTTATGACTTAGTGCTTAAATAAGAAATGTGAACTGCAAGTCATATTTGCATTAAATAAATAACGAAAATGTCAATGGTGGTGTCACCACGTCTATTTGCTCCACCTTGAAATCGGCTTGCATTCAAAGTATATATTTTATTTTTCATTCCATAATTGGCTTTATGAGTGGGCATGAGTTGAGTTGGATCGGTTGAGTTGAGTCGATTTTTGTTTCAATTCAAATCCAACCTAACATGATTGGTTTGATCAAAATTTAATCTAACTCAATCAAGTATCAGTCGAGTTGGGTTAGATTGATCGATTTGGGACGACTTGTCAACAAAAAAACTAAATCATTCAATTTTCTATTATACTAAATTCGAATAGACAAGATTAAATAGTAAGTAAGTAAATAAATAAATAAAATTACATATTATCTTATTCAATCATCATTAGTCGAGCTTAAAAAGAAAAAAAGTGTATTTAACATAACATGAAAAACTTATACAATATTTATTGTGTGAAGGACAGTAAGCCTTCCCTCTAAAATGCACCAAGATAATTACAGTTACACTGTCCACTCATATTTTTTAGATTCTTTTTACTTTTTAGGCATTTTTTTTTTTAAAAGTAGGCGGGTCGGGTTGGGAGGGTTTATTCGATTTTCATAAATTAACTCATAATCCGACCCAAACCAACCTACATACACAGCCATGAGCCAACTCACCCAATCCATGTGAAAAAAAAAAAAAAAAAATCAATCCAGAACGATCAGATTGGTTCGGTTTGAACAATTTTGGAGGGTTCGGTTGGGTTTTATCCACCCCTAATTGACTCACATTAATTAATTATTCTTACTAATTCAGGTTCAAAATATTTTCTTAGTGATTTGGTTTCTCATTTCTATTTGTAGTTCAATTCCGTTGGATGACAGTTTTTCTTAGCCCATGTTTGTCAGTAAAAACAAAGTTCTTTTTTTTTTTTTCAATCTTACATTCTCATAACAAATTATTTTGCACATAAACAAAAATTTTTCCCTACTTTTTAACCACCTGTTTTCCAAAAAATTTGCTATTCTAAAACTCATTTTC